>VDFB02000007.1:186653368-186779628 GCA_007258455.2 Sequoia sempervirens
CGGGCGCGGGATACCTTTACCCAAAAGGGCCGCCTTCAACGTATCTTCCAGGCCACCGAGTAAATCCATGCGGAACAAACGCTCCAACAGCTCCCGAGCTAGCTTCTTCGGAATTTCCAAATCCAATAACACTGCGAGAAAACACGAGGAAATGTGAGCATTGTCTCTGGCATATTCCCTTCGTTGCAAGTGTTCATTTCCCAGAATCATCTTAACCGCAACCAGCAACACCGGATCATCCTCTAGCAAAATGCGTTTCAGTCTTTGATCAGTGATTTCCCTGAAAGCAATTTGTCTTTCCGTGGCAACCAGAGAGACCGGCGTGTCAACACCGAAGCATTCCAAACCATCCAAAGAAATGTGAATGGTGAATTTCGATTTTTTCGACCCCTCCATGAGAACAGCTACACCCTGCACAAAGAGAAAACAAAACCAGAATGCAAAAACCAAGTACCGAAATGTATTTAACGGATCCAAAAATAAACCCGTGAGAATCCGCTTGGCCATCGCACAAATGCCGAAATCATGAAAGGACGATCTTCGCATCCTTGCAATGAAGAATGTCTACGGACGCCGTCCGAACACCTTATAACTATAAACGCTTCAAGTGAGGTGAACCTCCACCCGGCTAAACCATAGTCTTGTCGATGGATGTCGTACGCTACGTGTTCCAGAGTGGAAGACTTGAAAACTAAGCCAATCCTGCTTTCTGACGATCATTAAAACCCCGCATTAAACTAGCCGTTTTCATTCAGAAGGCCAACATTCCTATTTGTGAACTAAGGATATCCGAGATGTGACGTGGATGTGTCGCCTCAGTATTCTCTCCCACCGACCCAAAGCCAACTCACACACCCCCAGTATTGGGTGTCAAAGGAGAGGCAGGGGAGGGAAGGGACCCACCCATCCACCCACTGAGCAAAGCTAAAGATGACATTCTTTTAAACCTGGACCAGTAACCCCCAAATTAGATAGGAGGTCTGCCTCCTTGTTACCTTCCCTTAGGGTATGATTTAGCATTACTTGTTCAAAACAATCCATCAGCTCAATAGCCACTTCCAAAAACACCCTTAATTTCCAGTTGTGAATCTGTCTTGACCTCAAAGCATTAATAACTAATGTTGAATCCCCTTCAATGACCAACTTTTTGATACCTAATTCTTTACTGAATTTGAGACCAAGTACTAGAGCTTGAAACTCAGCCGCATTATTCGTGCCAGCAGCAAGAGGTTGAGCCAGTTTACCGAGAACCACACCAGTGTTGGTTCTGTTAATGCACCCCGCACCTAACGGACCTGGGTTACCTTTTGAGGCACCATCAAAGTTTAATTTAGCCCAACCTGATTCGGGAGGGCGCCACTGTGTCCTTTTGCGTTGTTCCGAGGACGCTGCACCTTCTGAACTAGCTACAGGAGGGGACTTGATACCAAACCATTGTTTTAGAGTCCAAGCATCCCATTTAGTAAAATTGGATTTCCTCTGTTTCACCAGCAACTGAGAGTTGAAAAGTTCCACGATGCAAGCCTCTATCTTGCACTGTAGCCTTGGGATTGATAATTCTTTATCCTGAAATAAGCGTCTGTTTCGTTCCTTCCAGACTTCCCAAAGGAGGATGGAGGGACTCATTACCCATAGGTCTCCAAAAATGGCATTGTGCTTGTTACTTGGCCACGAGATTAGACATTCAAGCAAAGTGTTTGGAAAAACCGTTGACCACTTCAGTTTAGTGCATAGCCAAGTCCACATTTGATAAGTAAAGTTGCAATTCAAAAGTAAGTGATCCACACTCTCCTCAGCTTTCTTGCACAAGGGGCATCTGGTTGGACCAAGATAACCCAGCTTCAAAAACCGGTCCCCTGTCAGTATACGGCCTTGGGCAGCAGCCCAAGTGAAGAGCCCAGCTTTCGGGAGGCATACCTTATTCCAACACAGATTTAGAGGAAGTACTGACGAGGAATCATGAGAAGTTAACATATTATATCCAACTTTGGTCGAGTAGACACCAGTTGAAGCAGCATCCCACCGAATACTATCTACCCCTTTTCTGACCCAGATCCTACGAGCTTCCATTACACGTTCAAATAAATCCATTTCATGACTTTCCACATTCAAGTTTCGTACCGATTTCCACTTCACAAAACTGCCCCCTGAAGCTTCTTCAAGAACAGAGTAATCTCTGACTTTTAAACCCCAGGATTGTTTAGTCTGCTCCATTATGTTTGAGAGTTTAGGCATGTCTGCTAAGATTGGGTACCCTTCCCATGAATCATCCCAGAATAATGCCTCCTGCCCCTCCTTCACCTCCCATGTGATAAAATCTGTGATCAATTCTCTGCAACTTTTAATGAAATTCCAAATTCGGGACCCAGAAGGAAGAGTGTTTGCATAAAAAAAATAATTCGGATCAGGTTCTAGATATTTTTCCCTAACGATTTTAACCCATTTGAGATCTGGCCTGGAATGGATTATCCAAGCCAATTTTGCCCCCAGCGCTTTATTTTGTTTTAAAATGTTTCTTAATCCAGATCCGTCATTTTCCTTCTTCTCACAAACCTTTTGCCAGTTAATGAGAGGGATTTTTTTTTGTTCAGAGCTGCCTTTCCAGAAGAAATCCCTCATTACTTTATTTAGATCTTTGTTTGCACCGCTGTTTAACTGGAGACAGGACATCAGATATATTGGCAGGGCTGAAATGACTGATTTCAGCAGAGTTAACCTCCCAGCCCAAGAAAGCCATCTATTCTTCCATGAAGAGATTCGGTCTTTGCATCTGCTCACCATTGAGCTCCATGCATTGTTGCTTTTGATGCCTTTATCCAATGGGAGGCCTAAATATTTGCAAGGCAATTGCCCCATTTTGAACCCTAGAATTCTCAATATTTGCACCTCATTTGGGCAGGTTGTATAAAAGAAAAAAACCTCTGATTTGGCCTTACTAACTTCTTGACCTGAGGCCCTAGAAAAATCCTCGAGCAATATTTTTAACCTTTGCACCTCCTTTGCCGATGCTTCACCAAACAACATTGTATCGTCTGCAAATTGTTGATGTGTAATATTGGGAAGGCTGCTGGTGACTTGCAAACCTTGAATCTCCCCTGACCGTCTTGCATTTTCAATCGATCTCCCTAATGCTTCTACCATTATTATGAATAAGAACGGAGATAGAGGGTCACCCTGCCTCAGCCCTCTTGAAGCAGTGAAGAAACCTTCCGGTGAACCATTTACAAGCACTGAGAAATGCAGAGATGCTACCCAGCCAAAGATCCAGTTCAACCACTCCTTCTGAAATCCAAAAGCCTCCATTACTTTAAAGAGAAATCTCCAATTCACTCTGTCATACGCTTTTTTAATGTCCAGCTTCAACAGCATTCCTGCTTTTTTTAATTTTTGAATTGAATGAATGACTTCTTGGGCAATGATCACCCCATCTAGAATAGAACGCCCAGGAACAAAACCTGTTTGTTCTTCAGAGATAATAGTGGGAAGAATTTTCTTTAAACGGTTAGCTACAACTTTAGCCAAGATTTTATATATTGTGTTGCAAAGCGAGATTGGGCGGAAGTCTTCCCATCTGTCAGGTTTCTCTTTTTTTGGAATTAGAGCGATTAAAGTATTATTTGCTTCCTTTAGGATCCTGTTATTTAGTCTGGAGTCTTCAATAGCTTCCCAAATATCCTTTCCCAAAAAGTGCCAGCATTTTTGAAAGAAACCAGCTGGGAACCCATCTGGTCCAGGGGCCTTCTCTGGCTGCATCCCAAAGATAGCCTCTTTTACTTCCTCTTCAGAAACCTGTGCATTCAGTGCTTGCATTTGATTTGGGGAAACCAGTTTCGGAATAGATTGCAGAGAAGCATTCTGCGCTGGCCAATTTGAACCTTCCCAATCATTAAACAAATTCTGAAAAAAAGAGACCGCAGAAGCCTTAATTTCCTCTGCATCTTCCAGCATTCTTCCATCCCCGTCATGCAGACAAGTGATTCTGTTGAATTCTCTTCGAGCCTTTGTGGAATTGTGAAAAAATTTTGAGTTCCTATCCCCAGATTCTAACCAAACTTCTCTGGATTTTTGACGCCAAAAAATTTCTTCTTTGGAAAGGATGTCGTTCAACTTTTTGGATAAAGCCTTTTCTTTCAAGTAGCACTCTTCATTCATGCCATTCTTCATAATTTCATCTGCTAAGGAACCTAATTCTGCCTCCGTTTGCTCTTTTTCTCTGAAAATATTTTTAAAACTCTCTTTATTCCATTGTTTAAGACGCTGCTTCAGGTATTTTAACTTTATGATTACATTGAACAGACTTGAACCACCCGGAGAGCATTCCTTCCACCATTGTTCAAGTAGTTCTAACACATTTGGGTCCTTAAACCACATCATCTCAAATTTAAAAGGGCATCTGATCGGACCTTTCTCACCAGTAATAAGCAATTGCACTGGAAGGTGATCAGAACTAGTACCAGAGTTTATCTTGCTTTCTAGAGAAAAGGGGAAGGAGCCCAGATTTCCTTTGAAGAAAAAATGATCTAATTTTTCCGCAATACTTCCAAACCCTTTCCTTCGGTTTGTCCAAGTGAAAAGGCCATTACCTGTGGGAATTTCCAGAAGAGAGTTTCTCTCCACGAATTCGCAAAAATCTTTTTGAGACTGCAAAGTTTTCCCATTTCCCCCTAACTTATCCTCCTTCTTAAGAATGGCATTAAAATCCCCTCCTAAAAAACTACATTCTTGGTGCAGATCTTGCAAAACCACATCCAGCTCTTGCCAAACTAATTTTTTCTGAGTACTCAACAAAGGACCATATACATTTATCAAATTGAATTGAAGGTTCGAGGTTAAACTTCTTACCTTGTACGCCATCCAGTGCCTACTAATCTTCAAAGCCTCCAGAAAGATTGATTGAGGCTTCCAAATAATCAATAAGCCTCCCGATGCGCCTTCAGCTTCCGACCCAAGCCATTTCCAATATCTTAACTTCTTTTCGAATTTTTCCAGATCCGACTTATCTAGTTTTGTTTCTTGAAGAAGACAGATTTCTACTTGACACACTTCAATGTGGCGCCTAATTAGGTTCCACTTGTTAGGGGCATTTAAGCCCCTAACATTCCAGGTTAAGATTTGCATTGCTGTTCAGGAAGGGCTCCACCCTTCCCTACTTTTATCATAGTGTCAATTTTTTTTTGGCCATTGGCTTCCCCATCTATCTTTCTTTTCTCTTGATTAGGGATTCTTCCCCTCTTTTTTTGTTCCCCACAATCTGGAGTTAACTTGAAGATGTCCCTTCTGTGAATGCCTAAACGAGATTTCACTGCCTGCATCTCCTCTGCTAGCTTCCGCTTCCTACCTGATTGTGGGCTTAGCAATTCTGTTGTGGCTTGATCGTCTGATTCCCAATAATCCTCCATTCCTGCCAGACTAAAACCCACCTCCATCGATCCTGTCCTTGATTTAGCTGCCTCTACTAATTCCACAAGTTCCTTACCTACTTCAATCAAAGAGTCCAGCTCCACATTCATGCCACTATCCCCCATAAGAGCTAGGGTTTCCAAAATTTTGTCGTCTAACTCTTCAAACTGGACCCGCTTCTCCACCTGCTCTTCTTGAGTGATCTTCCTACATGCATCTTCGTCCATGGGAGAAGGAGATGTAGTCCCAGTTAGCGCAGCTCCCCCCATGGGGACCATATTGTCACTATTTGCTTTTGGAAAGACCCTAGAGTCCGCTGACGGTGACTTCTCACCTCCTGGCTTTGGTGGTTTTGGAGTTTCGGTTGGGATTCTTAGCGCAGCTCGAAGGTTTGCTGAGGGGGTTTCCACCAAGCTGGATTTCCCAGCCACTTCATTTTGAGATCTGCAGCCTAGCGTACGTACCAGGTTGTTGCGCATTAAAGAGTCCCTTACTAGTTTTTGAACCCAAACTCCATAATCCGTGATGAGCTCAATCTCACTCCAGAACGGTCTGTCCACTGTGTTTTCCACACAGATGCGCACATAGGTTTGATTTCTCTTCGCCAGTCTCCTTTCTTCTGCACAAACAAATGTGCCCAGCTGGTTTGCAATTTCTTCCAGAATGGAGGGCGCCCAGTACTCCTGTGGGAGATTTGGTAAGCTATACCAATCTTGAATATAATCCATTTCGTGGGTTGAGGGATCGAAGCCTATAGACCATTTTCTTAAATAGAAGCCGCAGCCATCGAGAACCCAAACCCCATTTACTATTTTATCTCTGATAGTGCAGGATGGGCAAACAACTAAGAAAAAATCATTTTGGAGCATTTTAAACTGCAGCTCCTCCCCCCACCGTTCTTTTACCAGTTCACCAAATAATCCCAGTTTAAGTTCTTCCCAAACCACTTTCCAATCAAACCTAATTTTTCTAACCTCAGTACTTTCATTTGCAAGATCGAAGAACTGATAACGACTTTGGCTCTTCCACTTTTAGCTTCTTTGGACATGGAAGAGACATGCTTGTTCTGTTCTTCCTTTGAGCTTTCTTCCCTGACTTCCTCCCATACCTTGGACGAAAACTTTTTTTGCCATTCCAATCCTCCCTTCCCATTTCTGGAGGTAGGGTTTTTTTGCGAAGTTGGTTTGCTCGGCCAAGATGGAATATTCTGCCTAAGATTTTCTTCATTCTGATAGCGAGGTCTACGAAAAGCTTCATTCCTATACTTATTCCTACCACGAGAGGGTCCCGCGACCATGTTCTGAAGATGCCCGTGACCCCTGCCCGCAGAAAGGCGACCGTGCTTGACATGATTTTGTGGTCGGGCCCAACGTTCCTGCCTCCAGACATGTTCAAGATCCCCAGACCTGTTCGCGTTGGGACCCCCACAACCACTGCTACCATTCCTAAACTTTTCCGACGTTGCTTACCGCCATGACCGTTGCAGAGCTCCATCCGTGAATTTCCTCCTCTTATGATTATAATGTTATTTGAATAGTTTTACATATATTTTCTTTAAAGAGATCACATGGTTGGTATGAATTTTTGAGTCCATGAAGTAAAATGCAAGTGTTTGGTTTAGAGAGGTTTCATGGTGCAAGTTTAAAGATCTCGATACTAGAGATGATCTTTGGTCTAAGTTGATGATGATATGCTTTTCATCTTATTATAATATAGAGTCAAGTCATTTTTCTTTTATTAACGTTAAAATTTAAGTGGAATTGGAATGTTGGATGTAAGATAAAGAACTACATCACACTATTGATGCCCTTGGCTACATCTTCCAATGTGCTCTCTTCCAAGCTAATTCATGGTATCTTATTGCCTGGTAATGCTAAAATGCTTAATTCCCACTTCGCTAATGGTAGCATGTTGATCCAAAATTTAGCTGATGAAGTGGCCCATACTTCAGATATTCTAGAACTTTTTTGTGCTATCTTATGATCCAAGATTGCAATGCACAAAACTAAATTCATCATGACTCACCCTAACCCACATCCCACTTGGATCCCTAGTGAATGGGGTGAAATTAAGTGTGGTACAATCCCTAGATACCTTGGTATATCCTTTGGTATTGGAGATTCCCTCAAGATTGTGGAATTGGTTCATAACCAAATTCCAAGCTAAGCTTTTGAGTTGGACCAATCGGTTTCTTTCCATGGCTAGCCACATCTAGATTGCTAATAAAATCCTCCTTGCTAGCCATGTTTACTTTTCATCATGTTTGTTACCCTAAAAAAAATGCTACAATCAACTAACTCAATTGATGAGAAACTTTGTTTGGGCCAAATGGGCTAACAAGAAAGGTCATCCTTCCATTTCTTGGCTTCATTGTATTCAACCAAAGGACAAAGGTGGCTTGGGGATTATCGATCGTTACACCCAAGGCATATGCCTCACCATCAAATGGATGGTATGAGCTTTGGAAGGGGAGGCTCCTTGGAAATATTTGGTTCAATTTCACATCCAATCTATTGTTGTTGGTCACTCAAGGGACAAGGCAAAATGGAATGATAAACTCCTTTTGGCTCCTTTTTCTAAAACTCACAATTCAATGCCATTAAATTCTATTTGGAAAGCTTGGAAAATTACTTCGAGGAAGCTACTATGGTATGATCAATCCTTTAGTCCTCCTCCATTTGGTGGAATCAATTAATTTAGCGGGGTAAAATACCTTAGGAATTATTAAGAATTTTAAAGAAAAACACATTTTTAAAAGGGGAATTCAAGTATTTTGAGACTTGTGGGATCCAATCACTTTTAACCAAAAATATTGGCAATAACTTCAAACCCATTTTAGCTTGATAGCCTTTGCCAAAACACTTCTCCAAATCCAACAATTAGTTCCTCCTAAGCTCTTTT
The DNA here is from genome assembly GCA_007258455.2 of Sequoia sempervirens. Taxonomy (NCBI): domain Eukaryota; kingdom Viridiplantae; phylum Streptophyta; class Pinopsida; order Cupressales; family Cupressaceae; genus Sequoia; species Sequoia sempervirens. The sequence continues at coordinate 186,661,670 of VDFB02000007.1, forward strand.
GCCTATTGTCTTCCCCTTACCATTCGAATTTCTTGAAGGATTGTAGATGGCCTAACAAGCACAACATCCACTATTTTCCCCTTAGAACCATTTATAAATAGCTTCTGCTTACTCTCTTTCTTTCACCTCGCCTCAATGCTAAATGGAGTTGCAATTTCAATTGGACAAAATGGAACAAGCTTAGCTTATAAAGTTGAAAGTCTAAAGCGAATGTCCAATCTCAACTTGTGGCATGGAAAATTATTCATATCAAACTTCCCATCAAAAACCATCTCAAATTTCTTCACCCACCACCATCATGTCCTTTTTGTGTTAAAACTAAATCTAAAAAACATGCCTTCTAGTTTTACTTATGCTCATAACATTTGGTGTTCCCTTTCCTCCTTACTTCCTACCCTCTTTCAAGATGATTGGTCATGGAGAACTGCTCTGCTTGGTACTTTTCCACTTCATGATATTCTCACTCAATCTTGTAGAAAAGTCATCCTCAAGCTCATTTGGAAATTTGTTGCTCCGTTGTCTTCTTTAGCACCTACTTGCCTCTCCAAATCAAAATTCAAATGATATGTTGGCATTTTTCTCTTCAATTGTCAAGTTTATTAGTAAATCTTCAAAATATTTTAGATGCAAATAACGAACTTTAAAGCATTATTTGTAATCTTCAAGCATAGCTCCAATTAGTTGAAGGTTAACTACTATTCAAATTTCTCTACGACGTCAAGATCGTCCTCTCTTCTTGATGAGTATAGTTGCCCAAGGCTAGATTGCATGTGCTACTGGGTAGTTTGTGATCTCTATTGCAAGCTCGACAACCATGTTTGATGAAGAACAAATTGTCGAGCTTGTTGTTTAGTAATGTTCACTATGTTTTTTTGTAGGGTGGGTGCCTATGCTAGCTATTGTGACCCTAATTGTTAGATTGGCTTCAATTGTTGGAGGATAGAAGAAGTTGTTGTTTGAAGACTCTTGTTGGTGTCGAGAAACTTGTTGGATTTGTTGTTGCTGCAATGTTTTGTAATTTTAGCCTCTCAAAATAATTTGCTAATGTTGATATTTTAGTTTCCTCTTATAGTGTAGAAAGATGTCATCCTTTACATTTTTACACTTGTTTGGGCCCTCCCTGCTAAAATTGGGCTTCTTTATGCCTTATTTGGTCCTATTTTACATCTACAAGCCTTAATTGATGCATCTTTCTACGGATAATCCTGAAATATATCAGTTAACCAGTCAAAATTTAATGATTTTGGATTGTATGGCCTAGATTTAGTGATTTGGGACTCATATGCCGCCTTGAGTGTATGGGACCCACCTAGGTTTCAGGGCCTGGATATGAATTTGGCATAAAATTAAACCTTTCTTGGAAAATGTGTCCCAAGCTTAGCCTAATGGGACTCATACACCCCAATTGGTGTATGAGTCTTGTTTAGCTTAGACCTAATTTGAATTCAAATTCTTTGTGGGATTTTATTACCCTAGATATGATGTCGGCTTGTAGTGTTGTAATTTCGGGAAATTTGGCATAAACAAGTATAAATACAAGGTTATTTCACATATTTTCTCCTAGCAATTTAAGTGATCTTATGAGCATTCAAGTCAAAGAATTATAGAGCATTCAAGAGTTGATTGTCAAGCATTTTGGAGCATTGTTCAAGTATCAAGCATCATGTCAAAGTCATCATGCATCATGTTTATTTTGAGCTAACATTTGTGATGTAGGGTTTTGTGATTCAAGCAAGCATTCAAATCAATATCCATATCATTCAAGCAAGAGTCAAGATCCACATTCATGCTAGCCATTACTTACAAGATTGCAACCTTTTGTTCAAGGTTTTGGTGAGTTGTAACATTGCATATTTGTTCATTCATCATTCCTCCATTTGATTTGATTTGATTTCAAGGTTTGATTACCAAAACGGGTTTGACTAAGGCAAACCCCTATCCACTAACAAAACAACATTTTCCCCTCTCTTTGATGTGTGATTTGCAGATTTAGGTTGAAGATCCATTGAAGAGCAAGATTGGAGAAAAGTTGTCAAGTTGTCAAAGTTGTCACCTTACTTGCAAGATCATAGAAAAATCATCTACAAGGCAGAATTCAATGTTTCAGAACAATGTTTCAGATCCATGATGCTATGATAATGGAGATATTGATAAATGGATAATGTTGTTAAACTATGTGATATAAATGCTTGTGATAAGAAGCTAAAATGATTATGCATATGCTCAAATGACCATTGATAGGATGAACTAAAATGTAACTATAAAGAAAAACATGATTTAAAATGCATCTATAAAGCAAAACATGATTCTAAGTTAATATGATGCCACAATGCAAACTTGTTAAAATGCTAAACAATGCTAACTCTAAACTCCAAATACTCCAATGCTCCAAATCTATTCCTGCATGATAACTCTACTCAAATGTGGGATGCAAAATACTATGGAAAAGGGTTGTATTTATAGGCTTTTCCAAGCACCTTGTGATGTGGCAGTGATCGATGGTCTAGATTCAAACAAGAGGGATGAATGGTGGAGATGGAGAGAATCAAGAAGGATGTTCCCTTGACTAAAGACAACATTCCAAATGGATGAAGGAATCAAGTGTGTGAGAAAAAGACCATGTGTTTGAAAGTTTGTTGAAGAAGTGTGTGAGGAATAAGCCATGTGTTTGAAAATTTGTTGAAGATAATTCTAATTAAAAATTAGAATTATTTAATTTCATGTGACCTTGGTGAGGTGGCATGAAAAGTTGTAGACATGTGCTTGAATTCGAAATTTGGGATTAGTGAGAATTAATTAAATAAAACAAACTTTAGAAATTTGTTTATTTAATTAAATTAAAGGAACGTGATTTTAGATTTGGAGAATTAGAAAATATGAACTATATAAATAAATTGAGAACTTATTCATAAGTAGTTGAAATATTAATTAAATAACTAGTATTTAATTAATTAAATGTCTTGATTGATTTTAGGTGTATACATTTTGCCCCTCTTTGAAGTAATGTGTTTACACGTTGCTTCAAAGAAAAATTTGCTGCTAATGTCAAAATATATTTTTTCGATGCCCCAGACATTGATTTCCAGGTGATGACATATATATGCCCCCTCAGGAGATAAATTAGTAAATTTTTGAATTTTTAGGATTTTTGAAAATTTTGATGGTTTTTTGATAATTTGATGATGATCTCAAAATTTTCTGGTTCAGAAATGATTTATCTCCTAAAAAATGAAGTTGAACACACCTAGTGATGATTTGATGAATTAAGCCCTTGTGAAAATAAAATAAAATAACCCCATAAAAATGCCACTTAATTAACCTTAAAAAGGTTAATAAGAGTGATTAGAAAGTTTATTTGAGCATTTGTGATTTTGAAAACTTGAAGTGATTGAGTGATTTGGCAATTTGGAGCAAAATGGTGATCCCTTACCACACACATCGGTTCGAGCGGGTCAGGCATCACAATCACCCAGTGGCGTATGGTCCTCTAGTATGTACCCCTTGAAATTGCCTCGTGATTTGTGCGTTTCATTTTTCCCTCCATTTTCACGTTTTGAATTCGGATTTATTAGTTTAGCACATTACCACAATAGCGCATAGAACGATTGTTCTAGCGCATCAATGACTTTAACACATAGGATTAGAATATTAGTGCATAGGAAAAATGAACTAGCTCATAGGTTTTCCAAAATAGCGCATCCGATAATTGTTGTGGTGCATAGGATCCTTTAGCGCTTAGATGGAATGAGGTAGCACATTGATGAGATGAACTAGCGCATAGGGTGAATTGACGCATCAGGACCCTATTCTAGCGCATAGATCAAATGAAATGGCGCATCCAATAGTTCGGCACATAGAACCTTTGTTCTAGTGCATTGATGAATTTTTTTGGTGCATAGGGTTTTCCAGCACATAGAAAGAATATACTAGCACATTTGTGAAGTTTTATACCAGATTGATGATTTGCTTGATTAGACTCCTTGATATTGATGATGTTTGATCGCGTCAGCCTTTGTGTTGATGATGATTGATGATGTTGATAGGTTAAATGTCCCTTGATCTCATGATAGGTGAGATTCAATGATAGGATGATGATAATTGACCTCATGATAGGCGAGGATCAATTATAGGTTGATTGATTAAATGACCTCATGATAGGCGAGGTGCATTGATTGATTGATAAACCTCATGATAGGTGAGGTTAAATTGATTGATGAACCTCATGATAGGTGAGGTTGAATTGATTGATGAACCTCATGATAGGAAAGGTTGAATTGATTGATGAACCTCATGATAGGCGAGGTTAAAATTGATTGATTGATGAACCTCATGATAGGCGAGGTTAAATTGATTGATTGATGAACCTCATGATAGGTGAGGTTAAATTGATTGATTGATGAACCTCATGATAGGTGAGGTTAAATTGATTGATTGATGCTCACAAAATTTGATCAAAGTCTCACCAGAGCTGATTGGATGGATAGGCTGATTGATTTTGATTGATTGATGTCGATTGATTGATTGACTGACTTGCGATTTTGTGATGATAGGAGCCGTTGATGAGTCTACAGATTAGAGAGTGTTTCCTGAGGAAATGGGAGTTGATCCGACACTTGATGCCACCTAAGGTAGCCATCATTGCACTATGTGATTTGTCGTCTCTTATTGATATGCCCCAGATTAGGATCATCAGGGGTTTGTTGAAAACCTTAGCAGAGAGGTGGCACAGTGAGCATAACACCTTCCATTTTCCCACTGGTGAGATCATAGTTACTCTAGAGGACATCTACTAGATTTTGCAGATACCTATGGTTGGAGAGCTTGTACTATATGATTCACAAGAGAAGGGCGGGACTGATGCAATACGTAGAGTTTTTGAGGATGATATTGTATGCAGCTATGAGATTCCCTGGAGGGATATGGTTGATGCATATGCCACATTGCCTTCCGTGTTAGCTGGTTTCATTGGAGGGTTCCTTTATCTTGATCATAGGTCAAAGGGATTGCCAATCGGATGGGGGTGGATTTTGGAGAGTATGATTGCTCAGGGTACGAGATATGTGTGGGGTTGTTGTATGCTCGCGAATTTGTACCATGATTTGTAGCAGGTGGTCTACCTTAGAGGGGCCAGTTTATCAGCGGGGGTCACATTGCTTCAAGTCTGGGCCTAGGAGCATATAGTAGTCACACGACCAGTTGGAGACAGATAGTGACCTGTCATGAGGCCATACATTCACATTTATGTTGGTCGTCTTACTCAACCTAGACTAGGAAAACTAGAGTACTAGAGGACACTCGATGATATCGAGTCAGTGGTATGGTGACCATATGTTGATTGCGAATAGTGGCTTGAGGATGATGCTGAGATGTCATTTTGTGTCAGTCCCTATACCTGATTGGGAGGACCTGATTTTTTATTGAGAGATTCTTACTTCTCAGAGTACTGATACAATATGGCAGAGTGTAGGAGATGCCCCAGGGCGTGGCCCATTATGCGCAGTGATAATAGGAAGCTATAGAGTGGGGACCAATTTTGTCTTATGAAGCAACAATTCAACATTTTAGGGTTTACAGGTCATCCCTTGGGATGTTTGTCTAGATATCACTGATGCTCTGGTATCAGAGGAGTATGCTCAGTACATGTTCCTGCATCCATTCCCATGGATCACCATCCCGGATGAGCTAGCACCATTGCTAGAGGAGGAGGGGAGGGTAGTAGGTCATGGACGCAGGTAGTAGAGGGGGATGGAGGAGGAGGAGAGCAGTGATGACAGTGATGGTGATGAGAGTGATGGGGGAGGAGTCCTAGGTCTCGATGTTACAGAGATGAGAGTGCCTCACAAGAGGAAATCATTAGTTGCCCCATCATAGCAGTGCATGGAGATTAGACTACCGTCGCAACAACAACAGACACAGATAGCTACTTTATAGGTGTAGGTTCAGATGTTGTAGGGTCAACTAGAGCAAGTGTTGGCTTTGCTCACATAGGCACAGGGACAGATCCATAAGCTGATGACCGAGAGGGATGTTGCGAGGTAGCAGGCACAACAAGTATAGGCCCAACTCGCACAGGTCCAAGCCCAAACTCAGGCACAAGGACAAATGCAGGGGTAGATTGCCACATTGAATACTAAGAGGGATAGCCTGAGATGATGGGTGGAGCAGGCCAAGGGTGTCTCTGAGAGATTACAACAGGCTGCAACGACTGTCGGTTCATCTAATTATTTTAGAGAGGTACGTCGTATTGATCAGGAGGTAGAGTTTTATAGAGTTAGGTATCATGAAGCAGTTCCTCCAAAGTGGCAAGAGAGCTTTGTACAGTCCTGGTCAGGGAGGTCCTAGTCTCAGACCGTTATCATGGGTGTTATGTAGCCGCTTCCTAGAGATTGGAGGGATCCTGGTGCAGGTCTGTCAGGTGGAGGAGGTACTAGTCATGTGATGCTAGCACCATCTGGGGGGAGCACGACATAGCTTCGATTGTGATGATAGATTTTGATGTATTTTGGGACATGATATATACCTCTTTATTTCAGTTGAGACATTGATGTTGTACCTCTTTGATTTTAGGGATTATGATACACTGCCATCTTTTGATATTGATGTATCTCTTTATACCCTTGGATATCCTTGTGCACTTTGACATTATGATTTTGAGGTTATATGATATGCGGAAATGATTATGATCTATGTTTCTATGTGATGTTTATATGATGATGATATGATGATGATTATGATGGATGCATTTTATTTCTATTTTATGATGATGATCATAATGATTATGATGGATGCATTTGATATTTATTTTGTACATGCTATGTGATGTTCTTTATGATGATGATATGATATGTTATGGATGCAAATGATGATGCAACTAATGTGTTATGATTCTATGATGCTTTTTGTATGATGCCTATGTGATGGATTTTATTATGCCAATGAAATGTGATGCTGATTTTGTACTTTTCTAATGCAAATGAATGATGCAATGAATGAATGTATGGTGATTTATAGTTTGATGTGGTTATGATGTTTATATGATGATGATCATGGTGATTATGACGATTATGCAATGATGATATGATAATGTATGATTCTATATGGTTTATGCTATGTGAGATGGATTTCGATTATGTAAATGGTGTGTGATGATATGTGATGTTTATACTGATTATGTATGGATGTAATGATGATGGGATGATATATGGATGATGTTTTATAATATGTAAGATGAATTGTGATTATGTGATGCAAATGATTATGCTTAACTGATTTTTGCAAGAATTCAAAACCTCTAGGGTCTTAAGCTTAAATGAGTGAATCTATCCAACTTCCATGAGTTGTGGGAAGGTTGCCGTCAATTGATTATTTGTTAAGTTAAGCTTCACAAAACCTAACATATTTCCCAACTCTCTTGGAAATCTGAAGAGACTCACTCATTTAAGCTTAGTGGACCACTTTCTTAATGCAACTATACGAAATGATTTTGATTATGTAAATGAGATGCGATGCATGTCTTTTTGTGTTTTCTAATGCCAATATTATAGTGTGATGCAAGATGGATGAATTCAATGTGATAATTTTTTCTAATGTATGCAAATGATGTGTTTTCTATATGAGAATGATGTTTTTTTGGTAATGTCAAGTGTACTCAATCCATTAGTGTTAGAGATAACATCATTGTGAAATTGTTGCAGCTTTGGAAACCCTATAGATACAGATGCAAGATAACATGGATGCAATCTAACTTAACCATGTAGATCTAATATGCAGTTGTTGTCATTCGTAACAGCCGATTTATCATGCCTTTTATCATCATTGATCCTTTAAAATGTTGAAAGTGAGTACAAACATCGATGGTATATTTAGACCATGATGACCTGAGTACTACTTCCATGATTTTTGATATTGCAAGTTAACACAAGCATCTAAGTATAATTAAACTGAGATGACTTGAGTATTGCTTACGTAAACAGACAAGAGTTAACCATTTTCCTATGTAAATTCAGAATGTCATTAGTGATAATTTGTAGAGCACATCCCACAACAATTTGCACAATAATAATGATCAACTCACAAACAACATACAAAGAAAAATCATACTCTTTCCTGGCTTCTCTATTTCAATACATCATCGAGTTGCTCCAAAGATATGATAAAAAAAACCAAAGTTCAATGATTGAACATTCATGCCACAGTGATAAATCCATGATTCAAAAGAACAATCATTCATTTGAAGTGTGCTTTTGGTTTGATTGATTTGGCTATTTGATATGAATGGTTGATGTGCTCCTGTTTGTGTGATTGATGTTTAATGTTGATTTTCACTATGATCATTATTTTGGGTTGTGTTGTACTACTATTTTTTGTCTGTTGGTTTAAGCTCAAATTTTATTACCCCCAGTGAGTTCAGGATTTTTCCCCTAGTCTAGGGTGAGACATAACTGCGATGCCATGATATGTACATGAAGCTTTTTGATGATAGGAAAATTGATAGCAAAAGCTAATGGAGAAAGTGAATGGTCAGCATGCTCAAATAGATGGAAAAGCTAACCTATCAAAAATAGTGCATGTTGCTAGGTTTTCACCACTTGTTATTGCACTTTTTTAGATTTTATGATTTTTTTGATTTTTCACTTTTTTTGTATTTTTCTCTTTTTTGCTTTTTTTTTGGATTTTTGATCTTTTTTGCTTTTTTTGTTGTTACCAAGACACCTATTTGCCAGGTTTTCATCAAGGCAACCATTTTTTCTTTTTAGGACATTTTCTGATGTTTTTGTATTTTTTTCAGGACTCTTTCTGATGCATTGGATGATTCAGGTGTAGAACCTTTTGAGATGCAAGGTATTGAGAGGTTCATCAAACAAATCCCCTTCCAGTGTGGACAACTGATATCCTCTTGATCCGAAGACTGACACAATAAAAAAGGGACCTAGCCAGTTTGGTTTAAATTTCCCCTTCTCCTGATCTTGTTGGTTACAAGGGTTCTCTTTCAGGACTAAATCACCCACCTGAAATGTTCTAGGCTTTACTCTGTGATTGTAACTTCTGGATATCCTTTGCTGATAGGATTTCAGGTGATCCACCTCATGTTGACGATGCTCATCCAATAGTTCCAATTCCTGTAACCTAGACACTTTGTAATCCTCATCTGAAATAATCCCCTTTAGTGACACTCAGAGTGATGGTAGCTCAATATCAATAGGTAGAATGGCCTCTAATCCATGGACTGGGGCATATGGTGTTGCTCCTTTCGAGGTGCGAATACTAGTTCTGTAAGCCCATAAAGCAGGGTTTAGTTAAACATGCCAATCATGACCAGCCTCGTTGATGGTTTTCTTCAAGATTTTTAGGATAGTCTTGTTTGAGGCCTTTGCTTGGTCATTTCCTTGGGGATAGTATGGTGTAGAAAATTGATGTTGTATATGGAACCTCTCATAGAGTTCTTGGACATCTTGATTTTTGAATGGTCTACCATTGTCCATGATAATGGATCGAGGGATGCCATACAAACAGATGATATAATTTAGGATGAATGATGAGATTTTCTTTCCTATGATGGTGGTTAGGGGAACCACTTCAATCCACTTTGTGAAGTATTCTATGGATGTGATGATAAACTTGTGTCTGTTGGATGAAGATGGATGAATCTTTCCTACAAGGTCCAATCCCCACTGAAAAAAAGGCCATGTTGATGCGAAAGGTTGCAACTCTTGTGCCGATGCATGTATCAAGTTTTAATGGATTTGAAATTTTGTGCACCTTTTGACATATTAGAATGAATCCTTCTCCATATTTGGCCAATAATACCCCAAACGCAAGAGTTTCTTAACTAAAGTTAGGCCACTTGAATGTGTGCCACAAATATCATCATTGACTTCACATAAAACAGTTTCAGCTTCGTTATGTTATAGACACCAAAGGAGAGTACCATCAAGACCTCGTCGATAAATCACATTGGCTATTAGGGTCTGTCGAGCTGCTTGTTAGATGAAATTTCATTTTTGGTTTTGGGATAAATCGGGTGGGAGGGTATTGTCTTTCAAATAGGTGTGGATTTTCCTATAGGTAGAAGCGTTAGCCTCAGCTAGATGGTAGATGACTTGGGCTTCGGGGTTGTCATAGGATGGGTTGAATAGTTGTTCCACCATGAACTCATAATGGGCTCATTTCTTATAAATCTGTAAGAGAGAAGCAATGGTATCCATGGCATCAACAACTTTGTTGTCGCCTCTAGGAATCTTATTAAATTTTATCTCCACAAAGTACTTTTTGAAGTCATCAACCATTCTTTTATATGGCATTAATTTGTCATATTTTTTTTGGTAATCATCCTTCACCTAGTTAATGACTAGCTAAGAATCACCATAGGCATGTAACTTTGTGATGTTCCACTCAACTGCTACTTTGATTCCAATGATCAATGCTTCATATTCGGTTGTGTTATTGGTGCAAGGAAACATCAATCTATAGGATTTGGGAATGGTATGTCCTGGTGGCGAGATAAACAAGATTCCTGCGCATGATCCATGTTGTGTATAAGAGCCATCAAAGTACAACACCCATTGTTGTGTAGATATTGTAAGGACATTAGCATCCAGAAATTCAATATTCATTGGATGATTGTCTTGCAATGGTACTTCAACTAGTTGATCTACTATGGATTGACCTTTGATGGCTTTTTTGTCCACGTATTGGATGTCAAACTCACTCAATATCATGACCCATTTAGCTAGTCTTCTTGTTAGGGTAGCTTTGCTGAGTAAGTACTTTAATGGATCAATTTTAGCAATGAGTTTGATGGTGTGAGTCAGCATTAATGTTTGAGTTGTTGGGTAGAAAATAGTACCACCAAACAGGCTTTCTCAATGAAGGTGTAATTGATCTCATAACCATTCAAGGTCTTGCTGATATAATAAAATGCCCTTTCCTTTCCTACAAAATCTTCCTGTGCCAATAAAGCTCCCAAAGATATCTCAGTTGTTGCAATTTAGAGTATTAATGGCTTTCCTTCAGTTGGTGGTACTAGTATTGGTGGTGACATTAGATATTGCTTGAGTTGAATGAAGGCAGCTTCACATTTCTCATCCCACTTGAAAGAGACATTCTTGTGTAGTAAGTGGTTGAAAGGGTTAGTTTTGTCAGCTAGTTGCACAATGAACCTCTTGATGGATTGAAATCTTCCTTGCAAAGATCTAAGTTGACTGATGTTTTTAGGAGGAGGAATCTCCATGATGACTTTAACTTTTGTAGGATCCACCTGAATACCTTTAGCTGATACAATATACCCCAAAAGCTTAGTTGAGATTACACCGAACACACATTTCTTGAGATTCAACCTCACATTGAATTTCTCCAGTCTAGTGAAGATCTCCAAAATTTCTATATGTCCCTCTCTAGTGAATGATTTCACCAATAAGTCATCTACATAGTCTTCCATGAAATTGTGCATCATGTCATGGAAGATAGTAGTCATTTCTCTCTGATATGTGGCCCCAGGTTTTTTCAACCCAAAAGGCATTACATTCCAACAGAAAGTACCCCAAGGACATGTGAAGGCTATTTTGTATTGATCTTCAAGTGCTATTTTTATTTGATTATACCCTGAAAATCCATCCATAAGTGATAACATGTTGTGTCCAACAGTCAAGTCTACGATGATGTTGATGTTAGGTCGAGGAAAATAATCTTTTAGGAAACCTTTGTTAAGATCCCTGAAGTTTGTACATATCCCGATGCTTTTGTCTAGTTTTGAGATTGGCACAATATTTGATATCCATTTGGCATAGTCAATAGGTCTAATAAATCCCACATCCAATAACTTCTTTAATTCAGCTTTTACCAAGAGGGCAATATGAGGGTGCATTTTTCTCAACTTTTTCTTTATTGGTTTTACGCCAGGTGGTAGTGATAAATGATGCATGATGAGTTCTAGATCTATGTTTGGAATTTCAACATAAGAACAAGGAAATTTGATCTACCTCTCTTTAAAGAATTTAGTGAAACAGGGTTTTTGCTCCTCTGTCTTGGATGCTGCTAGATGCAGGATCTTCATTGTTTCATTTGTGCCAACATTGATAGACTGTGTAGGCTCAATCAACACTGACGATCTCTCCTAATAGTGCTAAGAGAGAGTGTCAAATATTCCATCTCTCGGTGCCTTGGAGAGGTTTTCACCTTGAGATACGCTCTTTATTTTTACTTTTTTTGGATCTAATAGTGCCATTAAATGGTTTTCACCATTAGATCTACTTTTGGTATTCATTTTGCAACTGGAAGATTTGCACTCCCCTTGTCTAAAGTTTCGTTATGAGATTCAATGATGGAACATGTTTCAGGGTTATTAGAACATAGGAAGTTAACGATGGCGTCATCATTCGGAAAGTGGGTTGATCAAACAACTCAGATTGGTCCCAGTCAATCAATTTGGGGTGTACTAATGGCATGGAATCATTAGATTGGCTAAGGTCAGGAGGGGTAAGCGTCATGATGGAAATATCGTTAGAATGTCCAATGGCAATATCAAGGTCTAAGATGTTACTATCTTCTGAGGTATCTATCTCGCTAGAAGAATGATCATCTTCACTTGCGTCATCAATATTTTGTGATCCAATTTCAAGTGGTCGATAACTCGAGCCTATCCCTTCGTACATGGTGTATAATTTTGTACCACATCAATCTCCTTATTGTGAAAAGACTTTTAGAGAGGGAATCCCATTCATATTCATTGGAGTCTATTTTAGAACTATCTCTCAATTGAAGGATTCTCTTAACAACTTGTTATCTGGTTTCCTCTTTTTCTTCTTCCTTGTACCTTAGTCCCATCTTGTCCTTAGAATTCATTGTGATGGGTTGTATCGGTTCTATGATGTCATCTTTTCCTTTACCAATAGGACCTTTTCCCTTATATCCCATCTTTTCCAAGATTATCTTGCCTTTTCCATACTGCTCTATTAGTACATTTGAAGTGGATTCTTGTGATTGCTCTTCATCCTTGTACAACCAATTCAAAACATCCTTGTATTCTAATTCATCCACTAAGGTGCATGCTCTTACAAATTTACCATCAAAGAATGTGGTTGGTTGTGATGATTGTTGTCTTGATGTTGATGGTTGTCCATATGACTTAGGAGAAGATGAGAGTTGTGATAAACACAAGGATTGCTTAAATGAGTATTCCCCCATTCCTTTATCTTTCAATTGGATCTTTTCAACCTATTTTGATAAGGCATTGAGTTGAATTTTGTGATTCGATGGAGTAGATTGACTAATACCCTCATCTTTTGATTGGTACTTTTTATCCACCCACTTTGACAAGGCATTTAGTTTTTTTTCACTGTTGGATGAACTAGGAGTTGTAGCTTCTCTGTTGTGTGGCACAAAAGTCTCCTGGGTTGTTCTAAGTGTGTTGCAGTATTGGGGGTTGTTGGAATCAACAACAATATTGATCTCTTGTTCATTAAAAGGAAATTTCAAACACTGGTGATATGTAGATGGTACAACTTGCATCTCATGGATCCACAAACATCCCAAGAGTATGTTGTATGTCAATTCTTTGTCCAATACTTGACATACTATATCTTTGACAACTAGTCCTACTTGAATTGGTAGGACAATTAATCCTTGGGAGGATCTTTCTTCATCATCATATGCTTTTATTGTGATTTTCCTTCTAGGATTGATAGCATTTTCAGAATATCTAAGTGCACAGACAAGTTTTAGAGGGTAGATATTTAAGCCAGATCCTCCATCTATTAGAACACATTTTACACAGTGTTTGTGGATTAAGACCTCGATGTGGAGAGCAACATTGTGCGGATGGGTGATGGATACATCATCATGTTTGAAAAATGATAGGAAGTGTAGTGCAGTAAAATGTCCCACCATAGTCTAAAATTGGAAAACTTCCACAATGTTTGGTACCGTGGTGGTGACTAGAGCTTGTTCTAAGATTTCCTTGTGAGCAGGTGAAATCTTGAGAAGCTCTAATATGGATATTTGAGTAGGTATCTTCTACAATTGATCAATGATGTTATATTGAGTTGCAGGGACAATAGTAGTTGTTTTGGACGTGGAAGGGGTAGCTCCTTTCAATGTTACCTTGGCTTGTCCTCTTGTGATCACATTGATTGGTGAATTGTCTTGTTTCTCTTTGATTTTGATGGCATTAATGTGATTTTCATTCACAACAATATTGGAGATCAAATCTATTGGCACAAGGTCATTGATTTGATGTGAGGTGGTGTCGATATCATGGTGATGATTTTCAGTTGCAATGATGTTGTCATTTATTGGGTCATTAATTGTAGTAAGATCTAGTTTGTCATGGGTTTGATCATCAGTCACCTCAATATGGAGAATAGTGGTGTCATAAACATAGTTCACATTTTTTCCTTTGGTGTTCAATGACGAGGACTCCCCGTTTTCATAGTTTGGTAGAGGGTTCTTGAACTCTCCATGATCATTGTTTGTTTGGAATCCTTCTACAAATATGGTCTTTTTGTCAATCAAGTCTTGTATCAAGTGTTTCATTTGCATGAAGTCATTGGTTTCAATGAAATTCACAAAAAGTGCATCATTCCACCATGGAGACTTAACTTGTGGCTCCTAATTTCTTGCCCCTAGTAATGTTATGACTTTAGCTTCAAGAAGTTCCTTTAATGTTGATTCTGATGATTGTCCCAAAGGTGTGAACCTTCTTCGATTGGAGGATGTGCGATATGATGGTCTTCTTGATCCAACATTACCTTGATTGTTGCTTTGGTTGACATTTTGGTTGTTGTTTTGGTGTTGGGTGGATTGTTTTTTTTATTAGTTTTGGTGGTTGTTGTTATCAAGTTGAATACAAATTTTGTATTTCGGTTTTCAACTATGCCATCATTATTACCCATGTTCTTGTTTCATTGCCAAAACTTTGGTTTGTCACCGTTGTAGTTGTTAGAGGAGTTTGATGTGTTTTTGTCATTGTAAAGTTTTATGACTCCTCTTTTGACCGAAGCTTCTTCAATTTTAATCCCATTTTCAATCAATTTTTCAAATGTGGGTGGACATTGCAATTCCAATTTGTATCTCATCTCGTCATTTAGGTTATCAATAAATATTTCCATCTTTTCTTTTTCAGGTATGGGATGAAAATATCTTGTGAATAACCTTCTCCATTTTTGCAAAACACAAGGAACGATTCACCCTTTTTCTGTTTCAAGTTGCAAAGGTCCTTCATTGTTATGTCATGTTGAATGTTATAAGAATATTGAGTGATGAATTTGTTTACCAATTCTTCAAAGGTTTTGATTGGTGGTGCAAGTTTGGAAAACCATTCAAGGCATTGTCCACCTAGACTTCTTGGGAACAACCTCATCAAATAAGTTTCTTCGTGAGAAAATCAAGACTCATGGTTCTAAATTCTCTCACATG
The DNA here is from genome assembly GCA_007258455.2 of Sequoia sempervirens. Lineage (NCBI taxonomy): Eukaryota > Viridiplantae > Streptophyta > Pinopsida > Cupressales > Cupressaceae > Sequoia > Sequoia sempervirens. The sequence continues at coordinate 186,677,081 of VDFB02000007.1, forward strand.
ATCAATTGGATTTGTTTTCCCATTGTATTTGTCATACTTTGGGAATTCACAATGTTTGGGAAAAGGGATTATATGGATATCTTGATCAAAAGGATATGGACAAATGTCTTGGATCAAGTATCATTTTGAGGTTCCCCTTTGCATGCCAAGAATTTATTGTTGAAGGTTCTTCATTTGATGAGTTAGGGAAACCACTTGTTCTAGATCATTTTTAGGCTTTTTGGGAGGTACTTTCAATTGATTCACATCAAAATCATCAGGCAATTTGACACCTTGTTTAGCTAGCATAAGGAGGTATTTTTCTCCATTTCTTTCAAAAATATTTTCTAAGCACTTGTGGAAATTCATATCTTGTTTAGCATTTTGGATATCTTCCTCAGTTATTTCTTTCCCTTCATTGTTGTGGATTCCATGGAAACTATTTTCTTCAGCTTCAGCCATGGTGTTTTTTGTTTCACTGTTTTGAGTTTCGGTGTTTTGAGTCTCAATGTTTGGAGTTTCAATGCTTTGAGTCCCAATGTTTTGTGTTTCGATGTTTTTTGTTTCCAGCTCTTTTTCCTTGAGTTTTTGCTTTTGTAATCTTGTTTGGACGGGCATACAAGTGTTATGCTTTGACTAGACTTTGTTCTTTGTTTGGAATAGTGCCAAGGATTACAACTAAGTCTAATAGAATGAAAAATTCTATTGATGAGACTAAGTTAATTTGATTGTACATCTTCATTTCATGATGAAAGGATGATAAATCCTAATGATGAAACTAGGCTTAACAATCAAAGATATGATAAGTTTTATGATTTAGGCACTTTGAGATGTTTAAATCTAGGTTTAGATTGGAGAATTCCACTTGTAGAGGTCAGTTTTAACAAGTTTAGACTCTGTGGTATTTGAGGAATGATTCTGGATTGAAAAAGATTTTGAATTTTGGCTCAAACTGCGAAACAGGGGATAAATTTAATTATCAGGTTTTGTGCATTTAATGGATGTGCTAAAACAGAGCCTGGATGCACTAAAAGATTTGAAAGATGTGTTAAAACAGAGGATAGATGTGCTAGAAAATTGCACAAATGCGCTATAAGATTGCCTAAACGAGCTGGAACAAAGGGTCAATGCACTAAAATATGCAGTGGATGCGCTATAACAGAGAGTGAATGCACTAGAAGATTGCACAAATGCGCTAGAAGAATGCATGCATGCACTATAACAAAAGATGGATGCATTATAAGATTGCACGAATGTGCTATAAGATTGATTGCATGCACTATAACAGAAGATGGATGCACTATAAGATTGCATAAATGTGCTATAAGACTGACCAGATGCACTGGAACAGAGGAAAAATGTGCTATTCTAGAAAATTTCAATGTTTTTGGCAATCTGTCTTGTTTTTAATCCATGGATCTGAATGTTACCGATGTGTAATTTGTTGAACAATGCATTTTGCTTGGTTTCTAGCTTGTAAGTTGCAAGAATCAAGTGTTCAAATGGATGATTTTTGAATCAAGGTTTTCACTTCCATTGTGTGATGTTTTGTTTGAAATTTGTTTGAAAACACAGGTAAAACACATCAAACATGTACAACCTAAGGCTGTGTAGGACAATATTGACTAGATTCCCACTTGGATTTTACTCTAGCTACACCTACTTTTAGCGAATGATTAGATGCTTGACCCCATTGACTCCCCTCCACGACACTCACTTCTCGGGGCAGCCAAGCATCAATACCCATGAATCTCCCATGGCATGCTTCTCATCTCTACTAAAAGTCACAAAAATGTGGGACAACTTTAGAATGACTGGTCTTGCACCAGTATATAGAATAAGGATTTTGGCCTTCTAAACAAGAGGTTCTAGTATAGGCATTTTGTTCATGGGGGATCATCCATATGACAAGAGACCATTGCTTCCCTTCTTGTGGGAACAATCCTCATGATACTTGAACATTCCTCAAGTACCCACATTTATATCCCAATTGGAAGTCACTTGGCTTTAGCCTGTTACCGGTTGGCTCGTTCCCTTGGGTGATTACTTTTTCCCACAAGGAAGGCCCTCTATGGATAAAACAAAATAAAAGCGAATAGGTCTGGATTTTTTGTCACCCAATTAAGGGGAGAGCATATGCCTACCATTCATCAAGCACCAAAGACATGTTGTTCTTTAACCTTCTAATTAAGCTAGATACCTATCTTAATCAAAAGAAAGCATTAAATAACTCCAACCCTTGCATAAATCATCAATAGTTTGATAAGATTATCTTTGACCAGCGTATAAAAGTACCTACAAGTAGAAAACACCAATTAGTTCTTGAATTTTTAAATTTTTATAGATTTAAACATATATGCTAAAGCAGTCATCCAATGCGCTAAAATATCATTCCAATGCACTAAAACAACTACTCTATGCGCTAAAATAACTCATGTATGCGCTAAAAGAATTGATGAATTCGTTAAAGCAGTAATGAATGCACTAAAGTATTGACTGAAAGCATTGAAAGACTCCCTAAATGCGCTAAAACATTTGTTGGATGCATCGAAAGAAATGTAGTATGCGCTGAAACAGACCTCGAATGCGCTAGAAGAGTTGTCGTATGTGCCGAAACAAAAATTGTATGCACCAAAACAGACCCCAGATGTGCTGAAAGAATTGTCATATGCATCGAAAGAACTCATGGTCGTGCTAAAACATCACATCCAACCTATTCAATTTTTTTTTCCAGAAAATTGTTAAAAATGGGGTTTGGCCCCACAGTAGGCACCAATTTATGTGTGTGTGAAATGTGGGATTTTTTAGTAAATCAACACAAACACCAATGAGACATATTATATTAGATATTTAATCAATAAAACTAAATCAAATTGAAACAAGACTAAACTCCTAAAAACGTTCTATTTTTCTCTGTTCTCAAGGATTTATTAAACCATATTGGCTCTCATATTTTGTATATGCACTATGGTTGTTAAAATGACAACTTGAGAAACAAGATGCTATTCAAAATGCAAGAAATCTAAGTGATGAAATCCATGATGCTATGATAATGGAGATATTGATAAATGGATAATGTTGTTAAACTATGTGATACAAATTCTTGTGATAAGAAGCTAAAATGATTCTGCATATGCTCAAATGACCATTGATAGGATGAACTAAAATTCAACTATAAAGCAAAACATGATTCTAAGTTAACATGATGTTATAATGCAAACTTGTTAAAATGCTAAACAATGCTAACTCTAAACTCCAAATTCTCCAATGCTCCAAAGCTATTCCTATATGATAACTCTACTCAAATGTGGGATGAAAAATACTATGGAAAAGGGTTGTATTTATAGGCTTTTCCAATCACCTTGTGATGTGGCAACGATCAACGGTCCAAATTCAAACAAGAGGGATGAATGGTGGAGATGGAGAGAATCAAGAAAGTTGTTCCCTTGACCAAAGACAACATGCCAAATGGATGAAGGAATCAAGTGTGCAAGAAAAATACCATGTGTTTGAAAGTTTGTTGAAGAAGTGTGTGAGGAATAAGCCATGTGTTTGAAAATTTGTTGAAGATAATTCTAGTTAAAGATTAGAATTATTTAATTTCATGTGACCTTGGTGAGGAGGCATGAAAAGTTGTAGACATATGCTTGAATTCGAAATTTGGGATTAGTGAGAATTAATTAAATAAAACAAACTTTAGAAATTTGTTTATTTAATTAAATTAAAGGAATGTGATTTTAGATTTGGAGAATTAGAAGATATGAACTATATAAATAAATTGAGAATTTATTCATAAATAGTTGAAATATTAATTAAATAACTAGTATTTAATTAATTAAATGTCTTGACCAATTTTAGGTGTATACAATTATTACATTTCTATTTTAGTTTGCAGAACCTTTGTTTCATTCATTTCATTACATCTAGCTTAATTTCATTTGAATCAAAATTACAGAATAGCATTTATCTTATGTTCATTACAGTCATTGATTGTCCCTTACATGAGCTTTACAACTCGGTGTCCTATAATGCTAATACTATAGTGAGACGTAGTTCGAGACTCATGTCATCTCACAATAACACAATCATCATGGATCTTGGGTTTTCTAGCTATTTCACTACTAGTGTTGACACTAGTTCACTAGGTATGGACCATACCCTTAACAACTCTTTGCCTTCAAGTAGTGTGACAAATGTTGAAACAATGGTTGCTATTATTCCATAAGAAAACATAATCCAAATCCATGAAGACTTAGCAAACCTACAAAATCAATTGAGTACTGAAAACATTTCAACCACGGTTATCCCTACTATAGATAACATACATTGCATGATTGAAAGCAAAGGAGTTGAACTTGTGCGTAACCTAGCTCAATTTTTTGAAAAAATCTTACCTCAACCACTAGTTGTGCTCATCCTTTAAACAATTTCCAAAGTCAAGGAGTAACCCAAATTCCTCTCACAACCATTACCTCTATTCCTACCTACACCAACCCTCAAGTTACAACAACAATGCAACCTACTAGTAATGTCATTCCTACCTTGGGTATTTCTGCTAGCATTCCTAGTACCTTTGTGGCATTACACATCATATCTCCTACCACTTTACCTCCCATAAGTATTCCATTCACTTGCCCCTCAAACACATATACACCTCCACCATATTCACCTCCATCTTAAAATGAAAACAAGGATGTCGTCATAAATCAACTTTTACAAATCGTTTCATCCCTTCAAAAGAAAATTTCCACCATCAACCAAAATAAAAATGGCCAACCTACATACTATGTCAAAAGAAATCCCTTATCCTTGGAGATATTGAGAACGCCAATACCACAAGGTCTAGAGATCCCTATATTTGAGAAACATGGGGGGGAAGGAGATCCTTCTAATCATGTTTCTACTCACACCACCTTACGTAGTGACTTTGTCCTTGAGGATAAGCTCTTAGCTAAACTGTTCCCTAGATCCCTAAAAGATATTGCCTTAGAATGGTTTTCCTCGTTACTAAATAACTCAATTCATTCATTGAATAAACTTGTTGAGGCCTTTAGGTGCACATGACACCTAAGATGACCTTAGCCGATTTGATGAGATGTAAGCAAAAAGATGATGAAAAAGTTATTGACTTCATTTCACGCTACCAATTGCTTTACTCCCAAATTGACGTAAAGATTCTCAATCCTCACCTTCAATGGACGTTCATCGAAAACTTACAAGCTAAGATATGAGATAATCTTGGCATGATGAAATTTCCTTCCATCGTACACTTGTGTACTACCCTTCGTGATTATCAAAACTCAATTAGTAGTCATGAAAAAAAACCCACCTCTAACCAACCTGAGAAGTCCTAATTCGGAAATCAAAACAATTATCAACCCTTTAGGAAACATACTAAAGGGTTCCTTCAACTAAATCCTCCTCAACCAACTCAACATGTCGATACCCAAGTGGCTGCTATAAAGAAAACAACTCCTTTTTCATTTGGGGATCCAACTAGACAATTTACTCCCATACCAGATACCTTACATAGCACAATGTCACAACTTATAGAACAGAAAATGATAAATTTTCCTCCCATTAAAACTCCCGATCCTAATAAGCCTTTACCTCCAAACTTTAGATTGAATGCTTATTGCCATTATCACCGACAAAATGGACATGACACAAAACATTGTAAGTGTCTTAAGCATCTTGTGCAAGACTTCATTGATTTCGATTGACTTCAAATTGGAGGTGTTAATGATCAAGGAAATAATTCCATCACCCATCCTAACCAAAATGTGCAAATCTTTACCAACCCTATGCCAAACCATGATATTTCATTTTACAAAGCTAGTGAAACTAAAAAGAATGATGTGATGAATTTTGACACAGATGATGACAACATGGATACCATTGAACAAGGTCATATGGATACTATTGAACAAGGTCATATGGATACTATTGAACAAAATCCTTTGGATGATATGGTAGGACCGATCAACATCTTACCTTGTAAAGGCTGACCTAAGAAGCCTCTTGACATTGCTTTCTCATCTAAAGATATAATTAGAAATGCACCTGATGGTCCTCTTTACATAGTCAGCCAAATCAATGATAAGCCCACTAATGGGATATTAATTGATCCCGTCTGTGGAGAGAATGTGATCATTGAGGAATTCTTACTTGTCCATGAAATCTATCAAGAAACATATGATCAACCGAAAGCATGGATAAAAACACATAATGGTTTTGCTTTCCCTACGATGGGATCGATCATCCTTCCTTTAAAAGTTTGACTGAAACAATTATATGTCTCATTCTCCATCATCCCGATGTTGGATCAATTTCGTGTGAAGCTTGGTTATCCATGGCTACGCTCCATGGAAGTCATCCTATCAGTTGTGCATAAATGCTTAAAGTTTTCCTTTGACAATGAAATATTTACTATGCACCATAGTGGATTTAACCCTCTGTCTACCTATGGGAATTTCTCATTGGATTTCTTTTGGCCCGAGCCTACTATTAAACCTCGAGAATACTTCTTTTTCAAATCCTATCAAAAGTTCAAGGAAAATGTATAGCGAAACTTTCCCTTCGAAACATGCCTCAACCTATGACTGAGCCTCCTATCCTTGAAGAAACTATGATTGAACCTAAAGAAATTCCAAATAACCAAAGACCAACCCATGAAAAATACATTGCCTATATCCTATAAAATATTGGGAGATAACGAAAACAATCCCATCACACCTCCTAAGATAAAACAAGTACACAAAGCTAAAGAGAAAGTGGTTGAACAACCTCCCATGGTTCCTTCCATTCCTCCCCTTAGGGAATAAAATAAACCTATGGTTGATAAACCTGCTACTACACAAACACAACTTGAAAATCATACTAAAAGAAAAAAAAATTCTAGAGAGCATAGGCGTAGACATCATGCTCTTTCTTGAAGGTTAAACGATGAGAACAACAAAGAAAATCAACATCCAAACATGACTGAAGCATACACGATAAGTCTCCCTCTTCGCTGCAGCAAAAAGATCCTATACTGTAACCACTAAAGGAGCTAAATCCTTCTTTAGACATTATCAGTCAACCTCCCATTGTGATTAACTTGGATGATGATGATGAGGTTGCTAAAATTGATGAGGTGGTACATAATGAATTAAATACATTATTTTCCTCTTCTATGAGCTTAAATGATATTTCTCCTAGAAAGAGTGTTGAACTTGGTAACACTCCTAGTTCAACACTTGCTATTGTCCCTTTGGCTAGTTTTCCACCTTCTATATACGATGAACATGATTGGGATGCAAACAACCTGCTATAGGTTGACACACATGTGCCTTACTAGTATTTTACATTATTTTCTTTTTCATGTTTTGTGTGTGATTGCATGTGCATAATGTGATCCCCCGTACTGTTTGATGTGATGTCTCTCTCTCTCTCTCTCTTTGTGACATTCCTCTATTTTTATCCACATTATTCTCTATATTGTGAAAAAAATTCTTTGTCTTGTGTTTTCCTTTTGGGGATGGCACAAGGCATTGAGACATTCATGTCTCTTCCATGTTGACCCAAAATATTTTCATTTTACCTTTTCTTTGTCTTGTGTTTTCCTTTTGGGGATGATGCAAGGCTTCGAGACATTCATGTCTCTTCCATGTTGACCCAAAAAAATTTCTTTGTTTTCGCTCTCTTTGTATCATTCTTCTTGTTTCATGAGTATTTGGGAAATGATGACAGCTCTGAGCTCTCTAAAAACATTGTAGCAAAGGCATATTGACCCCGAATCCATGGATCCCTCATGTGTTTGGGATTTCATTCTGGGGGAAACCCCTCCCCTTTTCAGGACGTAGCTTTATTTGAAAACATATGACTTGGCATAGGGATTTCCAAATAAGCTCTCATGTCCTTTTTATTGCTAGCATTGATCATTTTCTACTTTAACGTAATTGCTCACAACATGGTCTTTAGTAATTTCTTTAAAGTGGGGGCATACATTGGCATTATTGTTTTTGCATTTTACAACTCATGTTTCATTGTGTAGTGTTCTTACTTCATGTGATGTGTCTTTATCTTTTTGGTGATATTGGGTGTGATGTCCTTCAAGAGCATGATCTCTCCTAGCATATTATATTCCTCTTAGTGGCTTGATGCGACACATTGTATCCCCTAAGTTGCGAATCTTCTATTCTTCAATTCGTCCTCTCTTGGAGACATTAGGCACAATGTTCCCTAAGTTAAGACCTTACATGAACTAAGTAAAACTCCTTTGAACATTCCTTACACTATTTTTCATTTACAACATTTGTTATATGGCCACCTTGCATAACACACTTTGCTTTCTTGTGGTGCCATCTTGTTTGTTCATGATTTTTAAGCATACGAAGCTTTGCTTGTCTCATGAAGCTCAATTTGATTGTTTTGTGGCACCTTATTAAAGTTATCAGGAGGTGTAGCTTTGGTATGGTTGTACATATGGGAGTTGAACTTAGGCGTGACTTTCCCATAGCCACTTGATTGTTTGTATGAGAGCATATCGACCATGTGTGAATGTGTCTCACTGGGGCTCACCTAGTGGATGACTTGAGGTTCCACTAGCCCTTGTGAGGGTGCGTTGGTTTGCATAGTGGACATTGTGTTCCACTTGTAAAATTTCTTGGACATAATACCCAGATTTGATCCATAGCGTGTGAGGCAAATGGTTGAAGCTTGATCCACCCCTTTTGTTTTTCTTTTGTTTCTTTCTTCTTTTTGTCTTTGGTAATGTATGCTTGTGTCTTGTTGTTGCTCCTTACATTATTTACATGTGTGTTCTTTTGTGCCTATGTTGGTTTGCCATAGGACCTTGATCTTGGGGGCTTGCACAACCCTCTTGATCATTATTATCCTATCTCACTAGCATTGGTACATTTGGACCCCTCTTGATGTGACTTGGTCTACTTTAGTGTGAGTTTGAATAAATTTCCCCCTCTCACTAAAGTGGGGGCTAAATGTAGTGTAGAAAAATTTCATCCTTTAAATTTTTAACTTTTTACACTTGTTTGGGCCCTCCCTGCTAAAATTGGGCTTCTTTATGCCTTATTTGGTACTATTTTGCATCCACAAGCCTTAATTGGTGCATATTTCTGAGGATAATCCCGATATATATCAATTGACCAATTAGAATTTAATGGTTTTGGATTGTATGGCCCAAATTTAGTGATTTGGGACTCATATGCCACCTTGTGCGTATGGGTCGCACCTAGGTTTTGGGGCCTAGATCTAAATTTGGCATAAAATTAAACCTTTCTTGAAAAATGTGTCCCAAGCTTAGCCTAATGGGATTCATACACCCCAACTAGAGTATGATTCCTGCTTAGCTTAGACCTAATTTGAATTCAAATTCTTGACAGGAATTTATTTTCCTAGATCTAATGTCAGCTTGTAGTGTTGTAATTTTAGAAAATTTGGCATAAACAAGTATAAATACAAGATTATTTCACATATTTTCTCCTAGAAATTTTAGTGATCTTATGAGCATTCAAGTGAAACCATTATAGACCATTCAAGATCATTCAAGAGTTGATTATCAAGCATTTTGGAGCATTATTTAAGTATCAAGCATCATGTCAAAGTCATCATGCATCATGTTTTTTTTGAGCTAACATTTGTGATTTAGGTTTTGTGATTGAAGCAAGCATTCAAATCAAGATCTATATCATTTAAGCAAGAGTCAAGATCCACATTCATGCTAGCCTTTACTTACAAGATTGTAGCCTTTTGTTCAAGGGTTCGGTGAATTGCAACATTGCATATTTGTTCATTCATCATTCCTCCATTTCATTGAAGGTTTGATTACCAAAACGGGGTTTGACCAAGGAAAACTCCTATCCACTAACAAAACAACATTTTCCCCTCTCATTGATGTGCAATTTGTATATTTAGGTTGATGATCCATTGAAGAGCAAGATTGGAGAAAAGTTGTCAAGTTGTCAAAGTTGTCACCTTACTTGCAAGATCACAGAAAGTCATCTACAGGGCAGAATTAGTGTTTCAGAACTAGAGATTTAGTAGGCATGAAGTTACAATAGATCACTAGAGGATTACAGAGTTTTAGAGCAACCCGGATAGTGGGACTAAATCACCACTTGTGGCATATGAGTCCCAATATACCTATTTTCAAACATTTTTTGTAGATCCTGATTCAACAGTTCCAAATTCTGGTTTCGGCCTGAAACCCTAAACTAGGACTAAATCGCTCCTACTAGCATATGAGTCCCAGTGTGCTTCAAAATTCAACATTTCGAGGATTTCAGACCCTTATTCAAGCCTCTTCAGTTTCCAGGTGCACCTTTGTACTTTCTCAGTCTTTTATTCTATATTTCAGTTTCATAATCTAGATCTTAATAGTTAGGTTGTACATATCTCTTACGTTTATTATCTTTCCAAGCCCTAGCTTGGTGGTGAACCCCTCTTTGATCTTTAATCATACCTTAGGACACCTTATTGCATATCTCTTTCCCTCATTCCATCCTTGGATTGAGATATCTAGTGTTTCCTTGAGTAAATCTTGGAGAAAATTAGTTGTTCTATGTCCTAAAACATAGGGTGACAATTTTTGATGTTTCACCTTTTAATAGATATATTATTTTTCATCTTTCAATAGCAAGAAAATTTATTGTATGGTCTTACATTCTAAACTTCTTGTTTGTTGTTGTTAGTGTTGAAATTTGACAATGTATTTTTGCTGTTGGTGTTGGTGTTTAGTTTGTTGTTACTTTGTTGTAAGTAATTTTTTTATCTTATTCCAATAAAAAAATTTGCATTAAGGAGATATAAAGTTCATATTGTTATTATTAATCAATGGTATTTCATATGAAATTATATTTTTCTTCAAATTCATCATAGATTTATTGATTGACCTCTTTATCTTTGTGTTTTTAGACAACCTATTGAGATATTTTTCCATCAACAACACAAAGGACAACTAAAGGCTTCGTGAATTGTATTAAATAATAACATAAATGAAACATAGAAAAAGGGGTTCATCAAGCAGGGGTTCACCAATAATTTACTATAAATAGACTGGGAAAAAATGGGGTGTAATGAACCTATCTTTCTATTAATCTCATTAGGAAATGAGATCCCCAAAGGTAGGATTGACTTTCAACCCTAGGTGAGGCAACCCTATTGGAGATCTTGCAAATTTCCTTATGACAAGATGGGGTAAAATCTATTTGAACAACACTTTGGGGAGAAAAACTAAAAATAGTAAATGAACTCAATTATGCAATGTGAAACTTGAATCATCAATTTAAAGCATAAAACAATTAGAAAAAATAGAATTTCAACAGATTTGAGAAGTGTAAGTTGATGTGTACCAATCACCAAAAGTTGTTACATTGAGTGTCCTCCTGGAACAGATTCGCCCTAGGGCGAATGATTCCTTCTAGGGTTTTTTTGCTAAATTTTTGGGGTCCTATGGAGATGGATCTGAGCCTCTTTTTTCCCTAGATTTCACAACCGAAAAATCAAAAATAAATTTGGGATCCAAGTTTTCATGTCTTGAAAAATTTGATGAAAACTTTGACAACTTTACAATTTTGCACTTTTGATCAATCTTCAATCCTTCTTCACCTACAAATCTACACATACAAAGAGAGGACAAAAATGTTTTTTTTTGGTAGGGGTTTTCCTTGGTCAAACCTCATTTTGGTAATTAAACTTTGAAATAAAATGAAACATGAATGGAAGAAATTTGTTGAATGGACAATGCTATGTTGCAACTCACCAAACCCTTGAATGGATATCCTTAGAGGACTGAAGTCTAACACATCTCTCCAAGGTCTTGATCTTGCATGAAATGGCTTGATTGGATCTTGATCTTGATGCTTGAATGCTTGAAACCTACATCACAATGTTAGCTCCAAAAACATGCATGAATGCAAATAAATTTGACATGATGCTTGAGATATTGAATGTTGCTATAGATGACTGAAAAATTTTCTCTTCAATGCTCTTGATAATAGTTTTTTCTCTTGTGAAATTTTCCTTAATGCTAGATGTTTTGAATTGATAAAATAATTATGTATTTATAGGTGATTTTCTAATTTTCCGACAATTAAAATTCAAAGGATGACAATTGCAACTTGAAGTGGGATCATTAAAATACCACCAAAAACATATTTTAAATTTGGTTATGGAATCTAAAGGGGACCCATTTTCCCTTGGACGAATGGGTACTAGGACCTAAATCTAGGACACACAATTTTCAAGGTATTTAATTTGATGTTTACAATTGTTTAATACAGGTTCCCCTTTCGAGAAATGGGATTAATTAGGGTTTTAAATGCATAATTGGGTTAATGAGAGGCTTAATTAAGTCCAATTTAATTAAGGGACCCAAAAATAGTGTGAAAATGTAAAGGTGTACATTTTTATACACTACAATAAATAAATAGTTAAATAATATATTAAAGAAAAAAATTTATAAACAAATCAAAATACTAGAAATGATAAAATTAACAAAAGAAAAAACAAAACATGATTTTATATCTAATACTAAAATTAGAAGTTTTGTTTATTCAAAATCTACTTTAATAATGTCACTCTTATAGTGTTCTTATCATATGGAGATTGAGATCTCTCCTCACAAACAAGCATGTGTCACCAAGTAGTCTTTGATTGAAAAAAAGATTACAACATGATCAAGTTTGTTGCAAAATGGATTATTTTAGGATGAGATAATTAATTTTATTTGTGTATTGTCTCATTAAGTTGAGTTGTAAATTGCCTTTATTTTTAGTGTTTATACAATTATTTTCAGTGTAAATCTATTTTGTTGCACTGTTTATTATTTATTATATAATATTTCACCCACCTTGGCCATGATATCATCTATAATTTAAGAAGAAAATCAACATTATTTACTTTTTTTTTAAGTACTAGTGAATTTAAAAAATGTATCATTTTAGAAAATCAACATATGGAGGTTGCTCCTGGTGAGAAAGAGGGTGTTGGTGAAAGGAAAGTGGTGGAGGAAGCTTTGGTTGACAAGGATTTTGGTTCGCATAATGTTTCAGTTAATGACGTAAATGTGGTTGGGCTGCTAGAACTCGCAATAAGACCAAGATGTAGGCTGGGGTCCCTGCTAAAGAAATGTCTGAAGTCATGGATGATCATCAAAAGACTATTGAGAGCGACACAAAAGCTGCAAATATGCTAAAGAATCTATAGTTCTGCTATTTAAATTGTCCTTCCTTTTTGGTTGTTGTGGTGTTGATGGTTTGTTGCATTTTGGCTGTTGTTTGCTCTGTTTAGTTATCTTTTGCTTCAACTTTTCTTTTTTGTAAAGAGTTTCGGGGCCCCTTCAAAACCTATTTACCTCTAATAAAAAACAATGTCATGTTTCTTCTATCTATCCAATCATTATGCATGATGGTGCAACTATTCCTCCATATCTTGTAATGTTCATTAATAATGAATATTACAACTACAATTTTTTAGTTAAAATTGAAATATGAATCCATTAATGTCTCATCCAATAGCTTTTAATTTGTAAAAAATTGAAATCATCCTTTCTTAATCTCTAGGGTGATGTTTTTTAACAATGTTACACCCCAAATTTTGATTTGCAATTACATTTAACTTTTACATTAAAAATGTTTTTTTGACATGAATGGATGATTTTATGTTAGATAATATTTTGATGAAATTATAATGTAATGTAAAATATTTTGATTATAATGAATACTACTTTTTTTTATCAATGATTATGATATCGTGGCTAATAAGGTACTAAATATTTTGATGACCTTCTAAGTTGAATGTAGGAGTAGATTTTACCCTTCTAGATGGAGAGGGAGAGTATCACCGAGGAGAAGAGTATAGACATGGGTAAACAAATGGGTAAATTCAATTATTGAGTTGATCACACACTTACATAGGATTTGCATTAAAGTCCAAGTAAGATGCCAATTTTTATCCTATGTTGTCAAAGAGTCAATATTTGTGTGATCTGGTCTTATGGTTAGGTTGTAATCATATTTGATCCTTGATTTGGTCTTATTGCAATAGTCAAAAGGATATATATTACTATGTCTAATCATTTTTATGACTTACCTATTATTATAAAAGTTTATTTGATAATTATTTTACTGAATTATATATACATATATAAAAATATATAAATATATAAATATATGAATATATATATTTATATATATATATATATATTTATATCTATATTTATAAATAAATATAAATATATATATATATATAGATAAATAAATAAATATATATATATATATATATTTTTTTTTGATAAATTAATTGCTGGGTAAGGCCAGCACCATTTTATTGAAATCAGTATTAAAATGAAGATTACAACACTCCTGCTTTTTCCAGCCATGAGACCACCGCCAATTTCAACTCAGAAATAACAATCCAGTTTGTAATTTAAACGCCACTACAAAAGATCTAAATTCGCCATCCAATTCGAATCTTGAGCAGTATGAACACCACTTCAAGCCAGGGGATCACCAGCTACAGCACGCCACTAAACACCAACCCATTGAGCTTATACCCCGCGGATGCCTATTGGGCCAGAAACTTAATCCTGTTCGACCCCCCTGCCTACTGCTGATTGCTTCCTTAAAACATCCGCCACAGCAATTACCATCCCAACCGAACTGACCTCACTCATATAAAACAAAAACCTGCTCCTGAATGATTAAACCAACGCCCACATAAGTGAAAAACCAACAACCATCGGTGTGACCTTGGACGCCTCTTCCATGCACAAGAACAAACACTGAGCACCAAACGTCCTACTCCAAGCTTTTAAAACTGGAGAGAACCTAAATACCAACTGGAAAGAGCCCTTTACGCTGTCCCCAATTGTCTGATTTCATTCTGAGAACTAATCCAGCCCAACCATACTTCCTGCAGCCGCTTGTTTAGCTAGCACATCCGCCATAGAGTTACCTTCCCGATAGACATGACTGATCCGGAACTCCAAGAAGGACCCCCTAAGCTTTGCAATAGGATCCAACCATCGCCTCAATAACCAGTTAGGGGTGGAGTTATTTCTAATCGCATTAACTGTGATGAGTGAATCACCCTCAAGATGAATTTTATCTGCTCCTATATCCTTCCCCAGCTCCAATCCACTTAGCGCAGCCCTGAACTTAGCCTCATTGTTTGATGCCTTACCAATAAATTCTGCTTTTTGAGCAATTACTACACCTTCCGAATTCCTAGCAACGCACCCAACCCCTGCCGAGCCCGGGTTGCCACTAGACGCCCCATCAAAATTTATTTTGATCCACCCAACCTCCGGTTTTTGCCAGACTGTTTTCCTTCTAACTTCAGCCTTCTGCACAATATTCTTAGGCCCAGCCACCAATGGTATATTCAAACCCTGAATCTTATTCGCTAATTCTATATCCCGATTAGAAAAGGTATTTTTTGAAAATGGACACCTTCTGGCAGCCACATTGACTAACTCCACAATTGACCCTTCTATTTTCTTCACCAACTTCTCCCTGGCCAACGCTTGATCTTTAAAGATTCTTCTGTTCCGTTCTTTCCACAATTCCCAACACACCGTGGATGGCAAAATCTGCCAGATACTACTAAAAACACCTTTAACTTTCTTTCTCGGCCAGGCACTTAGCCAGTCAGCCAGACCTTGAGAAAAGGGGGTCTGAAACCCAAGTTGTCCCATACAGAATTGCCAACAATAAGCAGAATAAGGACATGAGAGCAGAAGATGGTCCACGTTTTCCAGCTGCTGCTTGCAAAGAATGCACCTATTAGGACCCCTGAAACCCAACATCTCCAGCTTATCCTGAGTTAGAATCTTGTTTTGTGCTGCAAGCCACGTAAACACCCCTGCCTTCGGTAAAACATCCTTCCCCCAAAAGAGAGATACTGGCCTGCAATGAACAGATTCTGCATTCTCCTTTAATTTATACCCAATCTTAACCTTGTATTCCCCATCTGCAGATGCACACCATCTTAATATATCCTCACCGTCAGAATCAGGAATGATCCTCTCCTTTAAGATTGCTGATAAAGTATTCTTTTGCTCTATTGGGGCATTAATAACGCTGAGATCTTTCCAAACCCACTTACTCATCCCGTTTATAAGAACTCTACTACCATAATCACCCACTTTAGAACCCCAAATTCTGATTGCCTCGTCCTTTAACTCATCCAATTGCGGCCTACTACTTAGTTTCGAATGTCCATCCCAGGAGTCATTCCAGAAAGAAGCCCTCTGCCCGTTATGCACCTCCCATGTGATATGTTTAGTTATAATACTTCTGCTTTCACAAATAAAATTCCAAATGGCAGATCCTCTTGGCGGGTTCATAATTTGCAAAATACTGACGGGATCAGCAGAATTTAAATATTTCTTCCTTAAAATTCTAACCCATTTCTGATTACCTTTATACAACATCCACACTAATTTTGCTCCCATTGCTAAGTTCATAATTTTCATTTGTCTAATGCCTGCCCCACCCGCCTGATACGGCCTACAAATCTTGTCCCATGCTAGTAAAGGGACCTTGTTAGTATCATTCGGTCCATTCCAAAAAAACTTCCGCATAATTTGGTTGAGCTGATCATCTATGCCGGATGGTAACTTCAAGCATGCCATTGAATACACTGGAATTGCTGCCAGCACTGCCTTAATCATTAGCACTCTCCCAGCAGATGTAAGCCACCTCCCTTTCCATAATTCCATCTTTTTCTTACAGCTGTCAACTAATTTATCCCAAAAACACTTCTTATTAGCCCCAACAAACAGTGGCATACCAAGAAACCTCCCTGGAAGACCTGCAGCTCTTACACCCAAGATTCTGGAAAGGTCCCTTTGCAGACTCAGCTGTACATTAAGGAAGTACACCTCTGATTTTCTCCAATTAATAACCTGCCCTGAGGCCTTACTGTACTCACCCAAAAGATTCCTTATTTTTCTTGCTTCTGTTCTTGAGGCTTGCCCAAACAAAATGGTATCGTCTACAAACTGTTGATGGGTGCTTGCCTCCATCCCAGGAGTGACTTCAATCCCTTTCCAAGAGCCATCCATTCTTGCTTGACAAATACTCCTACCTAATGCCTCTGCCATAATGATGAATAAGAAAGGGGATAGTGGATCCCCTTGCCTGATTCCACGAGAAGAATTGAAGAAGCCCTGGGCCACCCCATTGATCAAAACAGAAAATTTAGGAGAACCAATGCAGCTCATAATCCAACCCACCAAATTCCTATCAAAACCAAACCTAGTCAGCATCTCATCCACAAACTGTCTATCCACACGGTCAAAAGCTTTAAGGATATCTAATTTTAAAATCATACTTGGGATTCTGATTTTCCTGGCCGTGTGAATGGTCTCATGTGCCATTATTATACCTTCCACAATGGATCTCCCCGAGATAAAGCCACTCTGCTCCTCAGAGATTACCTTATCAATCACCGCTTTCATCCTGTTTGCAATGATTTTTGTGATGATTTTATAAAGGGTATTGCATAATGAAATTGGTCTATAGTCCCCCATATTTTTGACTTCCTTTTTCTTAGGTATTAGTGCAATGAAAGTATGATTGATTGCCCCCAAAATTGTTTTCTTTTTCCTTGATTCCTCCACAGCTTTAAGCAAGTCTTCCTTAACTATATCCCAGAATTTTTGATAAAAAAGGGCCGGAAAGCCATCTGGCCCTGGCGCCTTATCTGATCCCAACTGAAACGTGGCTTTTTTTACCTCTTCTAGACTAATTGGCTTAACCAGCTCCTTATTATCACCTTCTGAAATGATACCTGGAATTCTGCCCAAGAAAGCATTCCTCTCAGCCCCATGCTGCTGATCTTCTTGGGTAAAAAGAGATTCGAAATGTCTGACAGCTTCTTGACTGATCTCAACCTCATTACTAATGACTGATCCATCCTCCCGCTCGAGCTCTCCAATTCTATTTTTGCTTCTGTTGACTACGGTTGTGTTATGAAAGTATTTTGAATTTCTATCGCCTTCACGCAACCACAATTCCCTTGATTTCTGCCTCCAATGACACTCCAATCTGGCCAAAATTTCTGACTGCTCCGCTTTCAGTTCTTTCTCTTTCGTAAATTCTTCAATCCCCATACCTTTCTCTATTATTCTTTCATTGAGTTTCCTAAGCTCCGTCTCTATCCTATCGCTTTCCACAAAGATATTCTTAAAATGTTCCTTGTTCCAAGCCCGTAACTTTGTTTTGATATAGGACAGCTTGTTATAAAAAGTGAATAGATGTGTTTGCTTGTCCACCCTACATTCTCCCCACCATTGAGAAATCAACTCATACAAACTAGGATCACGTATCCACATTTTCTCAAAACGAAAAGGAGATCCCCCTTTAAAGTCATCTTGTGTTATTGACAGCTGAATCGGAAAGTGATCTGACCCACTGAAGGGTAGAATTGATGTTTCAATCAGATTTGTTGTTTGACTCCATTCCCCAAATAACAAAAATCTGTCCAACTTTTCTGCGATTCCAGAAAAGCCTAGCCTTCTGTTGGTCCATGTGAAGACACCGTTTTTTGCTTCAACTTCCCTTAACTCGTTTCTGTCCACAAAGTCCTGGAAATCCAACTGTACCCTGGTTAGGTTTCTTAATCCACCTTGTTTTTCTGAATTGTTCAACGTGGCATTGAAATCACCCCCTAACAGAACCCGCTCTTCCTTCAGCTGTACTAAAGTTGCAGATAACATCCCCCAAATGTGCCTTTTTGATGCTGTGGCGGTTGGCCCATAAACATTAATCATTTTTACCTCAAAATTGCTAAGGAAGTATCTCACCGAGACCAACATCCAATTCTGATTAGACGAGATAAGAGTACAATCTGCCTTGGCCGGGTTCCAAATTACTCCTAATCCGCCTGAGGCACCTACTGCTTCCACAAAAACCCCTTCCCAACCCCTCCAAAATCTCATTCTATTTTCCTGTTCTGCTCTACTCCACTTTGTTTCCTGTACGAACACTAAATCTGGTTTGCTAGTATCCATTTGACGTCTAAAAAGACGCCACTTGCTAGGGGCATTTAAGCCCCTAGCATTCCAGCTTAAGACCCTCATGGCTCCTCGGGAAGGAATAGTTCCTTCCCGCTTCTTAAGATCGTTTGGTTCAGTTTAGTTTGCCCTTTGGCAAGCCCCGCCAAAACCAGTTTTTCTTTATTAGATTTACGGCCTTTTTGTTTAGCAGACCTCATTCTAGGGGTTTTTTGATCTGAATATACTTGTTCTATTCCTCTTTCATCCACTGTACCTATCTGAGTGTCCACATAATTCACATCCAAGTCTGATTCAGATTCCTGACTCCCCCAACTCTGATCTTCTTTGACCACCTCTACTTCCTTGCCGACTAAAACTATGTTTCTGCCACACTCCACAACTACTGTTTCCACTTGCCTCTCCCCACCCCCTGCAGCTGACTTATTTGAAACCTGAAAATCTGTCAACTGTGGCAGACCTACCAACTTTTCCTTATCAATCGAAGAAGTGGTTGCCTCCTCTGCTGGGTTACACTGACCGATTTGAGAACTTTCCCGAAACTCCTCATTAGGCAAATTCAAATGGTGACAAACATTCTCCTCATATACCTTGCTTACTCTACTTGGGGGCCATATAGAGTCTGTTAATTCTTTTTCCATATCAGTTAAAGGAAGACCCATTGGGACTTCATTATTTTTGGCTGAACGAACGTCACCAACAGATTCGTACATATTAATTCCGTTGGCAACCACCCAAACCGAACAAATCTCCTTGCCATGATCTGCCGATTTACACCTGGGGCAAATTGACAGCTTATCTTCCCTTATAACTTCCTGCTTCCAAACTCCTCCCTCCGAAACTAATTCTACTACAGTAGGGAGCACCATTTTCTGTGGGACTGCAACACAGAGCCTAAAATATGTGCCATGCAATCTATCCTCCTGGACTTTATCTAAGTATTTAAATTTTCCAAAATGTCTGCCAATAACCTTCAGCGTATTTTCAGCCCAATATTCAGAGGGAAGGTTATATAATCGTAACCAGGTGTAACTTTCCTCTATTACCAGTTTGCCAGAGTCAAAGTTAGGACTCCAATCGAAAAAATGCATTTCTGAGCCTTCCATGAAAAAGGGGCCAGAGTTTCTGACCTTATTCTTCTCCTCCTGTGTTGGAAATGTGACCAGATAGCAGTTGTCTTGTAGAGCCCTGACTACAGTCTTATGTCCGAGTTTTTCTAAACACCAGGTTTTGATATCCTTATGGTTCTTTGTATGCCCCCCGCCCCATTTCATGAATAATCCTATATCTTTAAGCAAACCCCTAGTTTCCTTAACTGAATCGATCAACAATGAAACAGTAAGATTAGGTTCTTGCAAGGGCCTACCAGTCTCTGAGTCACCGCACCTTGAATCCTTCTTTTCCTCTGCCGCCGTTTTTTTGCCTCTGACTTGATTCCATTCTTCTCTCTGACTATCCTCGTTCAGCACCACTCGACGCCACTGCCTTGCCTGGGTTCTATGTGGACTTGACGCTTTCCCAAACCAATCCTCCTTCTTTCCACGTGAAAACCTGAACAACGGTAGATTTTCACCCCCCCACATACCCCCCCACCTGTTCCTGTTATAAGCTAAACGTCCTGGGTAACTCCATGGAGGCTCTTGTCTCCCCTGCTTTCTTGAATGAGCATTTTCATTCGCTACCCATCCAGATCTGGCGATGGCTCTTGACCAATGGTTCTGCCTTAACCAGCCCTCCCTCTGACGGGTATTATGTGTTGGATAACATTTATCCACCCATTGGCCGTTTTCCATCACCCACTGTGGTCTATAAACGCCATTCTGACCCCGTACCCCCTGCTCGCCATACGCATTCCACCCTTTATTAATCTTCTCCCTGAAAGACTCCATGGGTTCCACGAAATCCATTTCGTCTCCCCACCGCTGCTGTCTCCGAGCACCATTAACCTCCTGCCTATCCCACAAGCCATCTCCACTATATCTTTGCGCTTCAGGCCTCTGCAAATCGCCTCCCTGACCCGTGCGCCTTCCTCCCCGGTCCGCCATTTTTTCCACCATGATAATGTAACATTTATATATATATATATATATATTTATATATATATAAATATATATATATATATATTTATATATATATATATATATTTATATATATATATATATATTTATATATATATATATATTTATATATATATATATATTTATATATATATATAAATATAAATATACATATAAATATACATATATATATATATACATGAATAAATATAATATATACATATATATAAATATATAATATAAAATATTGTTAATATAATATATATACGTGAAGTCAAAGAGTCAAAATTAGCCAAATCTATTTTTCAAGTGTTTGTTGTGTTTTATGATCAAATCTGAACTTACCAAAAACAAAACATCAAATTAGGGCCAAAAGGCAGAACAACTCAACTGTTAGGATCAAAAATTTGGGGAAATATCTTTACATCTAACTTTCAGTTTCCTTATAGACTATGATTGTATACTCATATCAAAGACTTGTTTAGGTTTAGTCAGTCCATTCATAGCATTTCATCATTCACCTTAAGTCATCTTGCATAGTCCTAGTTTGAATATACTACATCTTAGCTTCATTTCAACATCATATTTGAGCCTTGAGATCAAGAAGCTTATCATACTATTGGGAAGACCATTAGTCTCATTTTTTAGGTGTCTTGATCTTATCATACCTCTCATCTATCTTATCTTTAGGTTGGGCCTACAACTCATGTGTCTAATTTAGGTTCACCTTTTATCAATCATCATCATCATCTTGGTTTATCCTCTTGAGGTCTTGACATTTAGAGTTGTTACTTTGGTTCATCATAGTTTTCTTAGAATCCTCTTTTAAGGTTAAAGGTTGCATACCCAATCCAAGCATAGTCATAGTCATAGTTCCATTAGCACTTTGAATCCCAAGAATAGTCATAGCTTCATCACCATTATTGCATATCAAAAACTTAGATGTAGTTTGCATTGTCATCCTTATAGTCCAAAAAATCCAAAAACATAGCATAGAGTCATCTTCCATTTTCATCCTTAGTTTTCATCTCCATCTTAGTTGCATATTTTTCAAAAGTCTCAACATCCAAAGGTCACAAGTCTTATATGGTCCTGACTAGGTCACAAAAGAAACAAAAAGACATGGATAATTCATAAGACCCCTATATCAATCCAACTAGCAACATGAAGTAAAACAACAAATCCATTTGACAATTTTACATTGAAGGAGGTTAACCAAAATCTAACACTTGAGGAAATTAGAGAAGCATCCCAAGATCCTAAGATAGTGTGAATTGTAGAGGAACTAGTCAATGCAAATCCTAATAAATATTTTCTTGCACTTGCCAAGAAAGGTGCTAAGCTCCCCTTTGATTTTGACACTTCTAAAATTATAGAGAAACAAACCAAGGTCTTGATCACAACATATTTTCACAAGGTCAATCATTCTCACAACAAATGTACACTAGTTTCCCACTTGGGGGAACTACACATAACACAACACATGTTAACATACCTCCTACAACATTTGGTACCAAAAGAACACATGCAACATCTCAAGGACCAACTCCTACATTTAGTAATCCATTTGCTTCATCCTCTAGTACCATGGGTATGACTTTTGTAAATCCATTTAGCATGACATCCACCCAAAACACCACACCATCAACCAACACAAACACAAATCAAAACCCAAACCCACCAAGCAAAATAAGAAGGATTTACATTGCCACATCAAGAGTGCCAACCCAAATGACCAAAACTACATCAAACATCAACATGTCTTTTGGGTCAAACTTGAACACCAACCAACCTCCATCACAATAGCATGTCACTCCAAACACCAATTTCGTACCACAACCTCAACATATCAACCCAACTCCATAATATCAAAAAATTACCAATACCAATACCATGTTCACATCTCACTTCCAACAAGGAAATCAAAATCCTTTGCAACAAAACACCAACTCGAACGTAACATTTACATCCAACTTTCACAACCAAAATCCATCATACAACCATCTCAACACACTTAACACCAAGCCTCTCATGCAAAGTCAACCAAACATGCAACAATCACCCATGGAAACTTTGATGCAACAAATGCAAGCGATGCAACAACAAATGGCAAACATGCAAGTGAGTACAAAAAATAAAACATACTCAATGGAGGAACTATGTCTTTATCCTTTTGATAGAAGCATATACATGCCACCTTTCCTGCCACACTTCAAAATTGTAATCTTTAACAAGTATAAGGGGAAAGCAGACCTAGTGGAACACATAAGGGAATTTAATACGACATGCATGGACATTGCTTTTGAGCCTACATACTTGATGAGATTATTTCCACATAGCCTTTTGAGGCACGCTCTAGAATGGTCCACACATCTTCCTCCTAAGATAAGAACATGGAACGAAATAGCTGACAAGTTTATCACACTTTGCCTATAAAATTGAGAGTGACATGACCCTAGAAAAATTATGTACAACCAAAAAAAGGAAGGGGAGTCACTTACATCATTTTATCAAAGGTGGTAATCTATGTCTAGTAAATTTCCTTATCACATACCAAAAAAATAGTTGTTACCCATCTTTGTAGAAAACCTCAAAACAAAATTGATGATTGAAATTCAAATCCATTGTTGCAACACATTAAAGGATGTCATTGAAAAGGGAGTCCCCAATGAGAAAGATATTTTTGTAAAAGTAAGTTAGTCAAAATCTTCAAAGAAAACCAAAACACTCTTAATGACAAGGGTAAATTTTTGGTCTAAAAAAAAAATTCACCAATGATGGGGTAGTCGATACTAAAATGGTTAACAAGGTTCACCCCACCATTCACCTTAAAGGTCCTTCCACACAAAACAATCCAACACCAATTCATGACGAAACAACAAACACAATCCAAAATAATCAACAACATAGAAGTCCCTCATGAGTGAACATGCCAAAATGAACATACACACCCTTAGGGGAACCCATTGAATCAGTCCTAAATAAACTCTTACAATCCATTGCCATCCAACTTCTAGATGTCAAACCATACAAACCAACACTAGTCAAACCAATTTGGTGGAATGACAATGAATTTTGTGCATACCATCATATGAAATGACATAAAAAATCATTTTGGAACTTAAAGACCACATCCAGGACCTTATTGAATAGGGTGACATATAAGTGGACAATTCATAAGGAAAGACAAATTCTGACCATACCATATTCAAGACTCCCCTACAAGACCATGGGAAGGGAAAATCCTCTAGTTTAGGGAACAATACTAATAACAATACCAATTATACTAATGTCTCATATGACTATACTACCAATCACATTCATGCCTTTTATAACCATGTCGCTACCATTATCATCAATAAAAACTCAGAATGTGTTGTTACCACTCACCGAACTAAAGTGACCTTGCAAGGGGTAACTTCTAATCCACCACCGAATACTCAATATAATCTCCTAGACCATATTGGGAGGACTCCAATGGAGATATCCATTCTTGAGTCACTTCATATATCCCATGAACATAAGGCCATTCTAGACATGACTTTCCAAGAGACTTCCATTCCCATCGACCTAAATGTTAACCAATTTTAGGCCATGGTATGATACTTAGCTACAACCCATCATGTCACATTTTTTTAGCAAGATTTACCTGCACAAAAACCAAACCATAACGACCCATTGCACCTTGAGGTATACATTACTATCCACAAAATCATGAGTCTCAATAGACGGTGGAGCAGGTTTGAATATATGCACCCTAAAATTGGTCATAACATTGGGATTCTTTGAAGCTTGTATAGATACGTCTAATAAAATCATCACCAAGGCTTATGAAGATGTTGATCATTCATCCAAGGTATAATCACACTTCTTGTAAGGGTTGGACCTGCTATTCAAAACATGATATTCCAAGTCTTGAATTTGAATCTACCATACAACCTCCTTGGTTACCCATGGATTCATACCATGAGGGTCGTTCCTTCCACAAGCCATCAATTCCTTAAGACTCCATACAACAGTGTTGAAATAACCATAGCAGGTGATCTTGATCCCTTTCAATGCTATATTAACCTAAAGGGAATCATTGAATATCAATTACCTATTAATCAAGAAGGCTCTCCATCTACCTCATCACATTACATTGATCCCTCTTCACTATCCACATCTTCCACTCCATCTATTTCTATCCCTGAAGGTAAAATATAGATTTAGGACCAAGGACATGGAGAGTATTGTATTGATAGTTCATTTTGTATTGGGAGGCTATCTGCATCACCTAAGCTTGTAGGTGAAGATGTTAATGCTGCTAAGAATATCCAGAACCTTAAGGATGATGTTAAGTCAGCTCTAGATCTTTGTGAGAATATGCAAATTAATGACCACTTTCGGATGGAAATTTTTTTTTGGGAACCTAAAGATCCTTTAGTCCTTACCATATCCACTCCATCCCAATCCTTTTAGGCCTATGATAACCCCATGTTTTATCATGAAATTTATGATAATTCACTCGTTGATCGTGATCCTATTGAGGATATTCAAGATCATCCCTTTCCATCTCATGACCCTCTTCCCACTATTCCATCTTTTGAGCTATCACCCTTCCATTTTGACCATCTTGAGTTAGGGTATGCATCCCCTACTATTGCCTCTTTTGAGCCTTATTTCCAACTAATTAAGGATGTGCATGCCTCCTATGATGTTAACAATGCCAAAAAGGACAGTCATGTAGAATCCATGGAATGCATCACCAAATTTTATGAACCACACATTCTTTCCACCTCATCTATCTCATCCATCTCACCCGCGTTCATCCAACCCATACACATGGATCAACAAGTATCATCTCAAGAAAATAACAAGGATATAAGTCAAGAATCAAAAGTGAAAGTTCCTTTTTCAAATGGAGATCCAAAATTAAAAGACAACACATGAAGAAAGAGAGATCAAGAAAATTCATTTAGTCAAAATAAAAATCTATTCGACAAATCAAAGATAAAAATAGAATTCAAGAGTGAAATTAAGAAAAAAATGATCTTCAATTATGCCTCTTCATCCAAAATAACTAGAGGCATTTATCAAAGAAAAATATCAAAAGATGAGCTTGTTGATCCTAAGTCTCCATCTTCATCATATTAAACCAATTCATACACTTTACCAAATCCAACCATATCCACACACCCATCATATCACTCCATCTCCCTTCGCAATGTTTCTCAATGGACCTTCAATGGTGACCCCTTCACGTGTTGTAGCTCACTAGTTGCCTAAACTCCTTTTCATGTGAAGCCTGACAACCCATACATAGTGTGCACGTTATGAATTGTACCCAAACTAACTTCGTCCACCACATCAATCATCCTTTGTATCCATCATTCACACCCTTCGTTCAAATCATATCCTTTCATCAAGATATGAGCATAATTGGTTGGGTCCTTACATCATAACAAAAACATATGGATCCAATGCTTATCTACTCTCTACTCCTGAAAGTGAACCACTACCAAAGCTTATCAATAGCATGCACTTGAACACAAGTACTATACCTAACTTTCAAAGAGTCCCATTGAAAATACAAAAAAAAATCAAAAAAGCAAAAAAATTGTTACCTTGATGAAAACCTAGAAAACAGGCATCTTGGTGACACAAAATAATAGAAAAATTTAAAAAAAAAGAAAAAAGAAAATAATAAAGAGAAATAATCTGTCCAATAGTGAAAACTAATGGAACCTACAAATTTTTTTTATGTTCCATCTCAAATCCTTGTTGCATTTGGAGTATTGGGATAATATATAAAGGCTTAGAGCCTTGCTTCTCATCACTATTATAGGGTTCTTTAATATCTTGAACCCTCCCTTAAAGTGCCCTCAAGTTTTTGTTTATGCTAGGGTTCTAATTTTCCGTTGACCTTTTGTTGCCCGTTGCCAATCACATTAAAACATCTTATGTCATTCACAGTCATAGGGTAATCGGTCCCCCATGCTTAGGTCTAAGTTTCTTATTTTTATAAGGTTGAGTAAAGAGCCTCTTTTGCCTTTACATCCTTTTCATTTTATGACTTAGAAGCTTTTGAGTCCCTTATCTCGTGTTGTCCTAGAGGGTCCCCTCCATTAGAACAACTCATGGGCATGTACTTGAAAGTTTTCACTTAAGTCCCATCAACCATCTCTCTTTATCGCTCATCACAAGTTACTTTTGAAGTGTATGTTTTGAATTGGCGATAGGCAATGAGCAATATTCCTTTGCTTTCGCTCATCATGGATAGCTTTTGGAGCTCTTGATATCAATGAGCGATGAGCAATGTTCTTGGTTTTCCTTGTAGCGTTTATTTTTCGCTTATCGCTAATGGCTTTTGAGCTTTGAATATTGTATTAGTGATAAGTGATGACATTCGAGCCTTTTGTTTTTCCTTCATCGCTCATCGTGGATGGTTATGAAATGGTAAGTTTTAAAATGGCGATGAGCGATATGATGGATCTCCCATTCTTTGTGTGTCACGGATGGGTTTTGAGTGAAAGTTCTATATTGGTGATACACGATATAAGTATTCAATGTCATTGCGGGGATCTCTTATCGCTAATTGCTTGCAAACTGTATGAGGAGAATTAGCGATAAGTGATGGCCTGGTGCTTTTGTATTTTCTTTTATCACTCATCGTGGATTCATTCCAAAGCTTAAGTTTCTAAATAGCGATGAATGATGGAGTTATCTATTCAATTTTCTTTCACTAATTTTAATAGATCTTATGTGCGATGTCTTTTGTATCATTGATTCTCATGCAGGTGCGTGTGTTTTAATCTGGCCTCTTCGTTGTATCTCCCATCGCTAATGAGATCCAAAGTGTGAGGTTAAATTAGCGATGTGCGATGGGAAAATGAACATGATAGAGGATGGGCCATAGATCCAAGGGCTAAGATTTCATCGTGTGGATCCTTTCATCACTAATATAGCTGGTGAAAGATGAGATGTATCAATGATAGGTAACAACTATTGATTGAAAAGGAAACATGGTAGTATCCTGAGGACATCGTATAAAGCAAGGAAGAAAGTAGCCAGATGAGTGGAGAATCGTTGATGTGGTCTTAATGCGGGATGATCCAATGGGATGAGGTTCATTGTGATAATACTCTCATCGTTGATTGCACCCTATAATTTGGGGCAGGTCCACAATGAGTGATAAAGTGTATAAGGGACTTTTCTCTTCAAAATGTTCATTTTATGTACTTTTCCAATATTAATGAAGGATCATAGATTGAGTTGGAAATGCATGCTAATTGTTAGATCATGTATGATTAATCAAGATTAAGGGAAAACATGGCAACATTTGAGGTGGCATCATTATTTTATAGGAACAAGTTGCTAAAGTCTAAAAAATGATGCTCATGATTGCCATGGATGAAGTTTTAAATCGAAGGCCCAGATTCAAAGCTGAGTTGCTAAGCTATCAACTCACTCGTCTGAGGAGTTCTTGAATTATTAATTGTTGCATGTTCCAAATCGTCTATTTAATCGAGATTGCTTGTTGTTTGTCTTCACCATTTTTTAGTCTACAAAGAATGTGAGGTGTAGGTTAGTGAAGAAGTGTGTGAATGTTAATTTTCATTGAGCTAAGAAGTAAACGTTCTTGTCCTAGGTGAGTTAGTCTTCAATTGGGCTCTCTGTCATTCATGCTCTAATTCACTTAGAAATTCCTTTTTCTGGGACTTGGTTATGATTGTTGGGGTTTTTAGTTGTGTTTCCTTTCAAGTTTGATTTAGAGGCTTTTAAGTTTTCAATTTCTATTCATTTTAGACTAGCTAGTTTTCACCTTTTGTTTTGTGAGATGGGAAAGACTGGTGTGCCAATTCAGCAAGCTAGGAGGTCTAGCTAGCTTAATGTGTTTGAGTGTTATGAGGATATGTCTATAGCAGAGCAGGAAAATCGGTGACTTCTGAGGTTTCAAAGGGTAAGAGGAGTGCTCAAGGTCATAAGAAGAAAAAAATTGTCCAGAGTACTTACAACTTAAGGAATAGGACCATTTCAGAAGAATTGGTCAAGTTTAAGGGCAAGGAGCCAACTAAGCCTGTGAAGAAGGCCAGGAAAAGAGACAAGAGTCATAGGGTGTACCTGGGAAAACATAATTCTCCCATTGTACTCTCTAATAGTCCTTCAGATGCTAGAGGAGACACTGACTCAGGATATGGCCAATATCTTCTCTCTCTGGTGCCATATGAAAGCTCTGATGATGATGTGGTGATGGTTCCTCCAATTTCATCATGAACAAGGAGTGGTCGAGCATATTCTGATGCTGATGACTCAGAATAGAGTATTCTCCTTGTTTTTTTTTTTTGATGATACCATGGTCTTTGCATAGGAGGCATTCTTTTCGACGTGTTTGTGGTTTTGGTCTTTTACTCTTCCATGTTGATGTGGAAGTCCTTTGATTAGTATGACACAAAATATTTTGTTTGACGTGGACATGGTGGCAACAACTAATGGTACCCTATGCATGAGTTTTGTCTTTTGCCTTCCCTTGCTCTCAAATGATTACATAAAACCAGCTGGGGAGTTTCTCGAAATCAGTTGAAATTAGGTTTTGAAATGAAGTGAAATGAAATTGTAACTCAGTTGGATGCTTGTTGCTCCCCTATTTATAAAGGGGATTTCATGGCTAAAAGAGGAGAGGGTTCAAAAAAAAATTGAGTCAAAGAAAGGTCTAAAAAGAATATACTCAAAGAGCAGTAGAATGTAAATAGATAAATTGATGAATATATCAAAAGCAAGTCTAGGGTATAAGTCATAATGTATGTTGATCTTAAAATGGTTTTACAAAGCAATATCAGTAATGAAAGAAAATACTAGTTCTAAAATGTGTGCCCTCTTGTGTATTTTCCTTGAAAATTATGAATGAAATTGTTCATTATAATTTCATTTGTCTTATGTCATTTGCACCGAATGAATGGGTTTGTTTATGCTTCAATTCAATGAGTTGATTAAATGCTAAAATAAGGTCATTATTTTGTGGGAAAAGGATGTAGGATTTGGTAAGGAAGCAATGTTTTAAAGCATAGTGAGTTGGATGCCACAAAGTAGCATGATAATAGTCCCCTGATTACTGATGTTAAATTATAGTTATATTATTGATTGATTGCAAAATATGACTCCATTGTTCCCTCAGATTAGGCACTGGTCTTTTCATTAGCTTATCTTGTGATTGACTGAGCTAGTGATGAACCTAGCTAGAGATTTGGAATGGGAATGAATTCATAACATACTTTAAATTACACCGAACAAACCTTTAGTAGTATTGTATTCCTTGCAATAAATAGAAATTTTGTAAAAAGTCTGCCGAGCCTTCCATGATATTGGTTTATTTGTGCTTCCTAAGGAATGCATATGTGTATGGAAATGCTCTTGATCAAGTAGGGATATTATGAGCATGAATAGGATTACCCTCTTGGGTCTCACAGAGCCCAAAGAGAAGAAGTGGGGTTCGTAATACTTCACTTATGTTGGCCAATCCTCACCCTTACTAATAATTTAGTTCTAGCAGATTCATAGGTAAGGAATGAGATTGAGTTTGCTTCTAAAAAAACCAACAGAAATGGTGACTCCACTGGGGAATGCACTCAAAAGTTTGGTTGCAGATTGTCTTATCAAAGATTAATTCAAATCTTGAATTATTATTTGGAATTGGAGGTTGAAAGTTATTGAGTCTTATTTTCCCATCTGAGTCACCAATAGAAATGGCGAGTCTACTAGGGATCTATTTGAGAAAACCATTACAGTAGGTCATTTTGCTTTGTTAGAGTCATGAAGGTTCTAAGTTAAAATGCTCACTAAAGGTGGGTGGCGACTTTGAAGAACTCTATACCAGTGAAAATATTGAAAGACAAGGAATCTTAAAGAAAAATCAACCGGTGAAAGAAACTTTATATTGTTGAAGTTTGATCCTCTACAAAGGAGGTGGCAACTCTATGTAAAGAACCTAATAAAGCGTGATATTTTCCAATATATCCAAGTATTTTTCCCCTATTTTGATATTCAAGAAGAAATAATTTGTATAAAAGACATTTCTAGAGATATGGAAGAAATAATTTATTCCCTATTAAGTGAGTTAAAGCATGTAAAGTACTAAGGGAATAGAGGTGATTGTTCTACATACTTCTAAATTGAAATTTTTAGTATCTAAAAGGGATGGAAGAAGTATACTTATTTTTGTAATTTTCCTTTTAAAAAGATTTAAGGCATGAGTATATGTGAGATGGGTGTCTTTATATGCATGATGAGTTAGATTCTCATTTACCATAAGGTTAATATTTGAAGAATGAATAAAGATACAGGAGAAATGTACCATTCCCATGTATTTTCTAGTAAAGCATCAAGTACAAGTATGTCAAGCATGCAATTCCTAGAATATCCTCTAAAGAAGTTCTCTATTGAGAGATATACACCATTAAGTTTTAATGGTATTCAAGGTTTCCCTAATAAGATCCCTGAGGATATTAGGAAAAAAATTCCAAAATTTATAGGGAAAAAATTAGAGTCAACTTCCAAACACTTAAATGCATTCATAAATTTGATGGGTGATTTTGAGATAAATCATGAGGATGTTGTCATGAATTTGTTTGCTTAGTCATTAAAAGAGGATGCCCGAGACTGGGACTCATATCTACCAAAATTTTCTATAGTTTCATGGGATGCTTTTATGATAGAATTTGTAGAACAATTTGGTGAAAGGATTAGTCCAAATGAGATAAGAAGAAGATTTATGGAAATCCAACAAGATGAAGAAGAGTTAGTTCCTTCTTTTAATCTCATATTTTTGAAAACAGTAAATGACATTCCCGAGTATTTAAGACCTAGTGATGTAGAGTGTTTAATTATATATCTAGGTGATTTTGACAATAAGATGAGCTATTTGATAAGGGATAAGGAACCTAAAACATTGCAGCAAGCATATCATATTGCTATGGACATTAAAAATACTATTAAATACTCAATGATGAAGGGGTATATGGCTGCAAGTGTTTGTTCTCCGGGTACACATCATAAAGATGAAATAAACTAGGAAAAAGATGATCAATGTGATGAAATTTTTGATGACTCATTTTGTTCATTCTCACAACATATTGATCTTGAGAAAATTCAGGATAATTTTCAACGGTGGTCAGATAGTAATGATCAGGAATTGTTAATTCAAAGATTGTCTAGCATGAAGAGGTATAAAGAGGAATCACCGTACGAGTTATTAGCAAGGTTTTTCGATTCCTTGTTAGAAATTCCTAAAAGGTTACAACCTGAGGATTCAGTTTGCATTGACCTATTCTATGACATCTATGAGAGGGCTTAGTGCCCTACCTAGGAAATTAAAACCTTAGGATTTTGATTAGATAATTGATTGGATCAGAATTGTTGAGGAAGCAAAGCATGACAATGAGCAAAAAAAGAGGTCTCAAAATGGAAAGAATGCTAACCTTATTAACAAAGATCAAGAGTTTACTCAATGGATGGATAAGGATGTTTTTGAAGGTGAGTGTTTGCATAATAGTATGAATGATAATATTGTCATACTTGAAAATACTATAGATGTACTATTAAAAGTTGATGACCAGGGTAATGAAGATGAAAAATTTAATTACTCTCATAAGGAATACAAACCTTTTTGTGAGGAAAACTTGAAGGTACCTTTCTTTCTCGAGGAATTTGACTGTGTCAGTACTCATGAAATTCTTCCTTCATTAGTAGATAAACAGATTGCATGTGATAGACTCTTGCAAAGCACTTTAACTACTTCAGAATCAAAGCATCCTGATGATATGATTGGTGCTAAATTTGAAGACAAGAATGTCTATATTCAAACTCTGGATCCTAATGTCAATGATGGGATTGGTACTGTCAGTCAACAGGGTCATGTTTCTGAATGATTACATGAAGCAAAAGTAGGATGTGCAAATTTTGTGACA
This sequence comes from Sequoia sempervirens, assembly GCA_007258455.2. Classification (NCBI taxonomy): domain Eukaryota; kingdom Viridiplantae; phylum Streptophyta; class Pinopsida; order Cupressales; family Cupressaceae; genus Sequoia; species Sequoia sempervirens. Next base: position 186,710,080 of record VDFB02000007.1, read on the forward strand.
GAGATGGACATGGTTGTTCTTGACCAAAGTGTTGCTGAGGGAGGAAATGAAAAAGTCTACTTAGAGGAACATAAGCTATGTTCAAGTTGTCTTTATTCTCATGAGTTAGTATACCTATCATTTGAAAATATGGTTGAATACTCTACTAATGAGCATATTAATTCTAAGCTAGTTGATCCATCTTTTGAAAAAAATTGTTTCCAGTTGAAAGATGATGGCTAGAAAGAAGAATCAAATTGTGTTATTGATCCAGAAATAGAAATTATTTCTAATGTCTAGAATGATATGAATGATGATCTTTATGAGAAGGATCTTGCTATAAGTAAAAGTGAAAGTTCCATGGATTATGAGAAACTAATTTTTCAAGAAAATGAAGCATTGGGCAACATAATTGATTTATATTTTGTTCTTATGAATATGAACACCATCTTGAATAGGAGCCTATATATCAGTGTCTCTTGTTTATTGCACAAGATCGGTATGGTGTTTGTCCTAATGAATCTGATATCAGTCAAACGGACTATGAATGTTTCACTTTCCCAAACCAATTAGATGAGCATTTGGTGAAATATAATGATAAGTTGAGTTAGATGGAGTGCTACACTAATCATATATTCCAATTAACACTTGATTACAACACACAAAGGTACATGAATGTAAGAGATAATTGCAAGATTAGGCACATGTCTATAATGGTTGAATGCAATGATCACAACATGATCAACTGGTGGACCCTTCATGATAGTGTTTTTTTCCTAAGCATGGTGCAAACAGTGGAAAACAGGGTTTTTGACAGAGGTAGGCACCAATTTTAAGACTAGTTTGGCCCTCTAACTTATGTAAATATTGTACATATTTTTTTGGTTTGGTTTTGGTTCTCTTGCTTCATCCTTGGTTTTTGTCCTTTTTCCTTGGTCCACTTCACCTAAGATTCTAGACTCTCGCTCTATTCTGGAGAAACAAATGTCCCCAACTGGAGCCACTGATGGAACTTGCAATTTTTTTTATGTTCCATCTCAAATCCTTGTTGAATTTTGAGTATTGGGTTGATATTTGAAGGCTTAAAGCCTTGCTTCTCATCAATGTTGTAGTGTTTTGTAATATCTTGAACCCTCCCTTAAAGTGCCCTCAAGTTTTTGTTTATTCCAGGATTCTAATTTTCCGTTGACCTTCTGTTGCCCATTGCCAGTCACATTAAAACATCTTATGTCATTCATGGTTGTAGGGTAACGGGTCCCCCATGCTTAGGTCTAAGCTTCTTATTTTTATAAGGTTGAGTAAAGAGCCTCTTTTGTTGGGAATAAGATGCCATTTAATTGCAATCCTAAACATCTTTCATCTATCTCCTAAGTCCTTGGAAAGTGTTCCCAACACTATGATTAGAAAGAGATTAAATTTGAATGAAATGAACATGTAAATTGACATTTGTAATTATTCCTAAATGATAGGAGCATGTGGGGATGCCCAAGAAGAGCTCCTACAAAATAGGAACACATGGGGCGCCCACATGGGAGGTGGGACACACCTTGTTTCAGTTAACTGTTTGGTGAATTGATAACTCTTATGTAATGCTTGTCTTGTTCCTAAAAAGTAGGGATTGATATTTAAAATGTATGTGGAGTGGCACTATCAGTTCAGTTTCAGTTTAGTTTAGTTTAGTTCAGTTATCTTTAGTTGCATGTAGTTAGTTTGAGTTGCATATAGTTGACTTTAGTTGCATGACATATAGCATGTTGACTTTAAGTTAACAGGGGATCATCAATCATGCATGATGTTTGCATGAATGGTGGAGAGATATGTTTCATTTAATTTAGATTGACTTGGACCCACCTTGGGTGCCCAAGTTGGCATGTTTCAGTTAACACCTTCGCATGAGAAGATATTTACAAGGCTCAGTTAAGTGAGGCCCATTCTTGGGTGCCAACTTTGGGGATAAGTTTATAAGATATTTTCAAAATCAACAATCAATTAAGACTTTAGTTTGGGATGCACAAATTGATGAACTTGGTTTGACATTCTTTTTCATGGAAGAACTTTACTTGCACATGAAGAATGTTATAGATATTTGTGAGGAGCCTTATGCTCTTGTAATTGTCAACTCTTTGGAGTTTACAATGCTCGCAATTGTCTATTAATTGCAGCAAGTTGAAGAGAGTTCTATCATAGTTTATTGCAGGTGGAGACAAAGATTTTGGCTCCACTTGGACTCTCTGACTCTTCTAGAGTTTTTCACCTAGAAGGAGAGAGGTAGGCCAAAATCGCAATGTTTACACTCAAGATTAATGTAAATGGGAATAAAATGTATCTAAATGGAATGATTTAAATATTGGAAAACGAAAATAAAGGTTCACCACCAAGTGCAAACTTGGAAAAATGCAAATGTTTGAAAACACATTGTAATATACAAAATAAGCTAAGAATGTGAACAAACAATAACAAAAATTAATGAAATTGAAGATGTACACCTGAAGGTTTGAAAGTGATGGAATAGAGGTCTAGAATGTTGTAGAAGACACTACAAAATCCCATTGGGACTAATTCACCATTCTGGGTGAATTAGTCATGTTTCTAACAAAATCTGTCAGAACAAGTTTCGGGGTACTAGGTGCTCATAACTGCAAAAAACTCCTTTTTTAACTTAGCAGTGGGACTAATTCACCACCAATGGAAAATTATTCCATCTCTGAATTTTTGAAAACTTAAAGTTGGAATCTTTAGCCTTCTATTTGCTCTTTTTTCTCCTCAGATGTTTGAATCTGAAACTTTGATTTACGACATTTTAGATGACTTTTGTGGATGATTTGACCTAGTTTAGAAGGAGAAGACCTCAATAAGTCTGCAACCAATTATTCAATGATTTCCAAGCCTTCAAGGTGCCTAAATCTGTAATCACACAAAGAGGAAGAGAAAAATGTTGAATGTTAGGGCATGGGGGTTTGCCTTGGTCAAACCCCTTTTAGGTAATTAAACCAAAATGATGAAACAAAGTAATGAAACATGAAACAATGGAATAAAAACCTTTCCTTGATGAATGATCTTGATTTGCTACAACAATAGATGAAGATTCAGCCTTTGAATGTCTAAAAATGATCTTGAATGCTCTCTTGATTCCCTAGCTTGCTTGAGAAGAATGATGAAATGAAAGATGAATTATAGATGAATAATGAATGAGTTAGTTGAATGGGGTGAAATGAGAGGGAAAATCATGTATTTGTACACAATAATGCCCTAATTTCCAAAATAACTCATCACAGGCTGACCCTAGGTCTTAATAAATAAAAAATGAAAAGAAATCTGAAATTATCTTGAATTTTGTTCCAAGAGGGACTAATTTCCCCTAATGGTGAATTCGTCCCACTCAAGGAATTTAAGTGGGTGTTGAAAATTATGATAAATTAAATAAATTTTTTTGGGTTCTTCTTTAAGAAGACACTTAAGGCCTATAAGTGCATAAAGGGGCCATTTAAAGCTACTTGAAAGGTGTAAATATTGATGACAATCCTAGAAAAGTGTGAAATGTTTGTTACAAGACCTTACAACACTTTGAAATAAGGCTTGGTAAGTGATAAAAAGGAGATACTAAAATTAATTATAATAAAAAGGTCCTAGAAAAGTGTGAAGATGTGTTACAATACCTTACAACACTCTTGCAAGACACCATAATATTCTTATTGAATTACAAGCATCAAGACCTAATGTGAATGTACTTAACCACATTTCAACATTAAATCTAGGCAAAAATCAAGCCAAAATCACGAGGGCCTAAACAAGGGGAAAAGTAGAAGGGATACTTTTTCCATGTCCACATTTAGCCCCCACTTTAGTGAGAGGATGAACTTCCTTAAAACTCACACTAAAGTAGACATTCAAGAGGGGTCCAATCATACCAATGCAGATGAAAAAGGATGAAAAAGATCAAAGGAGATTGCGGAAGTCCCCAAGACCAAAGATCCTAAGCCAAACCAACATAAGTAAAACAAGACACACACAAGGTAAATGATTTGCAGTAAAACAAGATACACAATCATGCAATGGTAATAACTTGAAGGAAGATAAGTATAAAGGTGGATCAAGCTTCGACTATTTGTCCAACACATTGTGGATTAGATCTAGGCTATTTTTCTAAAAATGAATACTCACTCTGAGGTGACAAAACTCTTGGTTGTCCATTGGGTGAGAAGTCCTAAGAGGTGAGACACATACGACTGATATGTGCTCACACACACACAAGTGGCTTATGGGGAAAGTCATGCCTCAGAATGGGCTTCCCACTCGAACCATACCAAAGTTATACCTCTTGATAACTTTAATAAGGTGCCACAATGAATTTTTTTTTGTAAATGCAAAGCAATGTGAGATTTGTTCAAAGGGATTTTTCTTAGTTCATGCAAGGTCTCATCTTAGGGAAAATTGTGCCTAATGTTTCCAAGAGAGGACAAACACAAAATATCTCATCTTTTTTCCAAGAGAGGACAATTGCAAGGTCTCATCCTGGGGAACATTGCACCAAATGTGTCCAAGAGAGGGAATTGCAAGAAAAATAAAATCGCACAATGAAATGTGAGTGTCAATGTATGCCCCCAATTTAAAGTGATTGCGAACACCTTTACTGTGAGTAATTGATTTAAAGTAGAAGAATATCTTCATGAGAAAGGATAATATGTCACATGCAAGATAACTTAAGGAATGCCATCCACATCCCAAGCTTGCTCTTTATATGTTCATGAAAGGTTAATGACTAGTCGAAAGAGGCAACGACAAGTGACATATGGGGACAAGGCTAACTAACCCCTTGCCCCCACTTAGTACATAATAGGGGTGAGCCAAAAGGATTGATAAAATGCATGGTAGAGTAAAATTTAGTATCAATTAGAGGAATGATGTGTTCCTATATAAGGGAGAGTATCAAACTCCTTAAGATGTTGAAGTTTACTACTCAAAGCCTTACATTCATTAGTAGTATGACAATGAACTTTGTGATAGGCACAAAAGGAATGTTTGTGATAAAATTTCTTTCAAGATCTTGGAGGAAGGGATATCAAGTGATCTTGGAGGATTCTCAACAAGATACCCTCTTGTTCAAGGGGAGAATTAGTTTTTGTTGTTGGTGGAAAAGAGATGTCTTGCTTAGTATAGGATGTCATACCTATGCAAGGCTCTTTAGATTGTAAGATTTTGTTCTCACTCTTACAAGAGGAGGGAAAATCTATCAAATAAAAATATTTAGTGTTATGCAAGATGACATTGATGTTAAGCGAAGAGTTATTTGTGTGTTTTGGTTTAGGAGAAATATTAAGACCAGTAGTGTTGATCAGTTCGGTATGTACTATTGTTAAGGTTGGTTTAGAAGGATGTTTTGTGATAGTATTGATGTCAAGTGATGAATTTTTTATCTCGATCAAAGGATAATAACCAATACCATGAGTCATTTTTTGCGTGTGAGGCTCCATAGGGTTGTGGATACCTTGTTCTCAAGGACCACATCCTTTTCCACTATATCCAATTTGTTTCATGAGTTCATAAACTTTTCAATAAAGCTTCTTCATTGCTTTTGAAGTTGGTGGTTGTTCATGATTAAGCTCATCAAAGGTTGTTGTGTAACCTGATGTTTGTTGTTCTAAAGTGGTTGAGGTGAATTCTTGTGAAGGATTGTCTGAGTTTTGTGTTGACAAAATTGTAGTTTCTTTTCCATTTCTAGAGTCTTTGTGTATGATCTAGTATTCTCTGAAGGAGGTGGGTGTGAAGTCTAAGGAACCATAATCATCATCTAAGAGCTTTGTGACTAGTTCAAGATGTTGGATAGGTTCCACTTGTGTGGTTGGTGTTAATGTGTTCAAGGGATTCTCTTTGTTTTTCTCAATGTTTAAACAACTATTGGGATGAGGGTCAGCTTCAATTGTGTACACTTTGTTGTTGTAGATGTATTTCATTTTGTGATGAAGAGTAGAAGGCACACCATTCATTTCATGAATCCATGGTCTGCCTAAGAGAAGGTTGTATGCAAGATCATCAGGCATAACATGGATTCGTGTTTCCAATGTGTCCTTTCCAACTATAATAGGTAAAGTGATCACACCAAGCAGTTGTTTACTTACATTGTCAAATACCCTAATGGATAAAGGATTAGGTCGAATGTTTGATTTATCAACTCCTAGTCTATCGAGAAGGTTCACTCCACACACATTAAGAGCGGAGCTAGTATCCACAAGAGTTCCCTTAATCCCTTTTCATTTGTATTGAGCGATGATCATGAAAGCTTCATTTTTTTTTGCACATCCAAAGGAGGGAGCTCACCTTGGTGGAAAACAATGTCAGCATTTATGGCTTGAATCATGGCTACTAGATCATTTTATTGCATAGTAGAAGGGATAGGAACTTCTTGTAAAGTTCTTTGAAGCATGTTGCGATAATAGGGGGAGGCTTGAATAAGGTCCCATAATGATATCTTAGCGTGAGTATTCTTAAGTTGGTCAACAAGATTGTACTCCTTTCCAATAGGGGAACCTGGTAAGATGGGGTTAGGTAAGATAGGGTTAGGTAAAGATAAGGGTGTGGTGGTTAGTTGTTGAGGTTGTGGGTTGTTTCTAGTGTTATATGTATGAGCAATGGTATTATGACTTAATTGTTGTGACACTTTATTCCTAGGTGGGTAGATGACAAGTTCAGGTTTGGTTTGAGTTGGAATTTGAGTTTTGTGTGAAAGGGGGTAAAGGATGAGTTGAGGTTGAATAATTTTAACATCCCTTATCGAGTGAGAGTCTATATCATTAGTATGAATATTATCCTTGTGTTGTATTATGATATCCTCTCTAGGGTTTTTAGGAAAAATACAAACCAAATGTTCTTGGCATTCAAGGATTGGTTCTTCTAAAATGATGTCATCACAAGTAGGAGAATGATCAATGGGAAAATTTTTGTGGTCAAGAAGGGTTTTTCTAGGTGAAGGGGGACAACTAAGATTCTCATGACCTTCACAGAATAGGTTTTCTAACATCAAAGTATTGTCTTCACAAAAATGAGAAATACTAGGAGAAGAAAAAATGTTAGTGTCATGATTATCTATGGTTGTGTTATGTTGGTTATGAATGTCTTGTCCACAAAAAGAGGTAAGAGGAGAGAAACAACTTGGATTCTCAAAATTCACATTGATTGGTTCTTCTAACACCAAAATATCTTCTTCATAATAGGAGAGATATTAGGGGAAGAACAAATATGATCATTAGGAATGTCCAAGGTTGTATTCTCTTGCACTAAAACACTCTCAGAGGGAGAAGATAGGGAATGTTTCTTAGTATGCCTAGATATGTAAGATACTAGCATTGTTTGACCAAAAATGAAAAGCACTTGTAACCATTTCATGCAATGTTTCAACAATATAAACAATGTATGTGCAAAAATGCAAAACATTCTTATCCAATATCTGCAAGATTTGAAGAGTGTACACAATATATATAAGAATGAAAAGAACATTTAACAAACTTATGCAAAGTTTTATGAATAGAAACATTGTGTATGCCAGAGTGAAAAATACTTTTATCAATGTAATGCAAAATTCCAAAAATTTATGCATTTTCAGATCTAATGATGCTTGAAAAAGGATTTGAAGAAAAAAAATGACTATGCTAGATTGATGTTTTTGGCTAAAATGCATAAAACAAATGTGTAGAATGCCTTGTGTAGACTTGCTCAAACATGAAAAAACAATCAAACATTAGTCCATAAACAAGAATTCCCATGAAATTCATTCAAACACGAGAACATGAAAACAAAGTAAAATACCAAGTAAACTACTAATGAAATCCTATTCTAATGCTCAAACTAGCATCCTATGGGGGAATTGGCACTTCTTTGATGTGGAAAGAAGCCCTTTCCTAATTCCTTGATAAGCTTGATGGTAGATGTGTGATTCTTGATGCAAAATGCCAATAACCTAGCTATGGATGATGAATTATATGCTAACTTGGATAAAAATATGGATGATTGTGGATAATAAACTTGCATAAACTTGTGGATCATAACCTTGCATCAAAATCTAGATGATTGTGGATCCCAAATCAATAGAGAAGGCCTCTATTTATAATGGAGAAAGATTGAAGATTGAAGAATGGGGAGAATGTGGGATTAAAATTTGAATCAATGGAATTGTGCCACTTGTCAACATGATAATGAAGGAGAGTGGAGCACATTTTGAACAATGTGCATGTTAAATGCATGTAGGTGAAATTTGAATTTGAAGAGGTGACTTGTGCAAGAGGTGTAAGACAAATTAATGCCAAGTTGGCTCAAGGAGAGGACATGTAAGAGATTTTAATGCCAAGTTGGAGGACAAAAGTCCTTTGGGAGGGAGAATTCAAATAAGTGGAATATTCCAAGAATATGCCATATTTGAATGAAAATAGGGGGAATTATTAAATCAAATAAATCGATTTACATGTGCAACTTGCAAAAGATAGAGGAATGGAGGATTAGTGTTAGGAGTTAATTAATCTAGGATTAATTAACTTAGATGAACTTAGTTGATTGTGACATTTAATTTAAATGCTTGAATTTATTTAAATCAAATGAGAGGATATTGGTAGATTAGTAATTTAATTAAATAAATTTGATTTATTCAATTAAATGAAGAACATTAGGATTTAATTAAATAAAGTTGATTTATTTGATCAAAGAGAGAACATTAGGATTTAATTAAATAAAGTTGATTTATTTATTTAAAGGAGGAATTTTGATGAATTAATTAAATAAAGATTATTTAATTAATTGGTTAGTAAAGAAATGATCAAGGAAGAATCAAAGCTAGTTAATTAGAATCAAATGCATGATGTCGATCAGGATATTTTTAGTGTCTACATTTTGCCCCTCTTTGAAGCAATGTACCTATTGTATTGGTTAAAAGAATAACAATTGCCGAGATTAAAATTCAAAAAATTTCTATTTTTTTTGAATGCCCTATTGCTGCCCCAACGAGAAGAATTACGCAGTTATACTACCCCCTTGAGAGATTGGAAGAGAATTTGGATTTTTAGGTGATTTCTCAAAAAAAAGATGACAAGCTACCCGACAAGTCTAAAAAGGCTCCAGGATGCTGAAAATATGCCAAAATGCAAAAAAGGGACATGAAATGAGCCTCGGTTGGGAAAAAAAGGTTCTGAAGGTGCAAAACCCTAGTTTGACAGTTAAATTGGGGCAAAAAACCCTAATTTTCATGCTTAAATAGGCTTGGAGGGATCACTTTTCATTCATTTTTGCATTCACACTTTGAAAGTTCTAGCTTTTTGAGTTATGACCCTCCTACAGAATGGTACAACGAGTGCTTCCTCGAAACATTTATGAGCGAGTGCACCAAATACTTCCAGGTGCAGGACCACCGGTATGTGACCCAAACCCAACTTTGAAATTTGATTTTTTAGTGCATTTATTACACTTTAAAGAGTCAAATTCCCCAACGTCGCTATATAGCAACGTGCCAAGTGCAAAATTGACGATGTTGAAGCTCAAATAACACTGCCTATGTAAATTGTGACACAGTTCATGATTTAACTTTAGGGTTTCAAATTTCAAATAGCAACGCTAGTGTAAATGGTGTCACTATGCCTGATTTGAGATTAGGGTTTTCCAGTCAAAGGGCGACAAATGTGTGAATGGCGACGTTGAGGTTGATTTAGAATTTTCAAAGAGTCCAGTGTCATTATTTGGAGTTTTACAAATAGCGACGCCTTTGCAAACTATGACACATTCGTGGTTCTAGGGTCAAAAACTCCAAACGGGGTCAGATCTTTTTTACTAATTTTGACATTGTGGCTTTATGGGTGCAGGAGGTGATCTAGCCTATGCATTCATGTGAGCATCGACCCTCAGTCCTACACAAATTGGGAAATTTATTAGAGTAACGATAGGATCATTTGGGGGAGATTGATCTTTGGTACGTCGCATGTGCGCCTATTGTCCGGACCCACCTGGTGATGATGACTGTGTTGTGCAAGCAATGGCATAGTGAGACCTCATCTTTTCACCTTCTGACTAGCGAGGTGACCATGACCTTAGAGGATGTATGGAAGATCCTACGGTTGCTAATACAAGGTGATTGTGTGATCTATGATATAGATGTTGACATCGATGTGTGTTTTGAGGTCATGGAGGTAGTGGAGCTTGCACTTGCCGAGAGCCAAATTGACTTGTAGTATTATAGAGGTCAGGTGCCAACTTTCAAGCTAATTGTTGTTGCAATTATATGCAGGTTAGTAGCTCCAAATCGACGAGGTAGATACTTTAGCCCAGGATGGGGCTTTTCCTGGGAGAGGAAGCTTTCCTAGAGGACACCGTTTTCCTAGGGACCAATGATGTTGGCCTCACTATACCACGATTTACATGATTTTGCATATTGCGACAGTCGAGCAATTGGTACCAGAGTGACACTGTTGCATATCTGGGCTTGGGAGCATATTGTTGTGCTCTGATCAATTGTTACTTTGGTTGATATAGAGCTCGATGATCCAATGATTTGGAGGTATAGGGGCGGGATCACTTTGAGACATACAGGACAACTGGGTCGACCCTACTGGTGTCGCATTCTTGATGAGCTGACAGTGTTTTGCTGATGCCCCTGGTTACAGATGCCTACATGGTATAATGACATGCAACATCTATTTTATGCTCGATAGACTTGATTGATGTAGGGGAGGGAGCATACGATTATAGAGTGCTACCTTCCAAATAGGGTGGTCTGCTAGTTTAGGGAGGTTTAGGATCAGCTAGATGACCAGTATACTACCATCTTTGCTAGATCATCCTGAGAGATTGCATGGGGACAAAAAATTCCAGTGTCTGATGCAATTGACTCCTTTCGATAGTTGGTTTCTAGGCCATGGGCCTATGCTCAGGGACCAGCGGATCCAGGCATGACTTGTGCCTAGGATGATTGGTTCAAACCTTCACACCAGCTGATAGATCTAGGAGTGAAACTTCCATAGGGAAGACCTTGAGGAAGGAGTGCTTGGAGAGCACTGGTAGGACAAGGTGGAAAGGATACTAGAGCACCACCCAAAGATGAGCAGCCTCCACATCAGCTAGATTAGTAGCCACAACAGCCAAATCCATGGGATGGCCAGATACAACAGCTATAGGCACATATACAGGGATTACAGGAACAACTATAGGCTGTTACATTAGAGAGAGATCAGGCCAGGAAACAAGTCTAGGCCCTTACTACCAAGAGGAACCATGAGCGTCAATAGAGACAGGCCACAGAGCTTCAGTTAGCCCAGGAGGTTGGTCATAGACAACAGTTAGAGAGTGATTGCCACATCCCAAGGGAGGACCGTGCCAACACAGATGTACCATGAGGCTATCTAGGAGGCAGAGTACTACATACTTCATTATCGTTAGGTTGTACTTGCGGTTTAGCAATAGCTAGATTACTCCCAGCTGACAGGGGTTTGGCAAGCAGATGACCAGCCAAAGAGGTAGGTAGGCGAGGGGAGCAACCACCAAGGCTAGCAGCATACAACTTTTTTTATCAACACTTGATTCTTTTTTAGATAAACTTGCAGGCTCCATTTTTCATAGCCATGTGGGCATTGTATCTTGATTGATATATATACACTTGAGTTAGATTTGTACCATGAAAATGATGATTCTTTGATATATATGATATGGATACGATTTATTTATGATGTGATGTGTTCACTTTATTTATGCCTTATGGATGCATGCATTCGATGTTCTATGCAATGTTATTCTATACGATGTGATATGATGTATGTCTTTTATTTTATGTGATGGATGATTCTGCAGATGTTTATGGATGTTATGGATGCATTTCTTTTCTATATTATTTCTATGCAATTTTATGGTGATGATGTTTGCAGTAAGGATGTATGGATGCAAATATTTATGGTATGCAATTAATGCTTAGACTAACAGGTCTATATTATGCCCTAAATGATAATGTAAAATGGATGATGTGATATGTTATGATATGCTCTTTTCCTTTTTCAATATCTTTTCTATGTATAATATGATGATGCATATATGGATGATGGGATGATGTCTATATGATTATGCAATGGATCCAAATGTGTTTCCTATTATATGTGATTTGCAACTATATGCTAACAATTTGTGGATGTAGGATGGATGCATTGGTGATGTTTGGTTGACTGTCATGATACCATGTTAGCACAGAGAGAAGAAAGAAGAAATGAGATGATGACAAGAGGATCCAACAAGTCCATGATTCGTCAAGACTTTATTAGAAAAAAATGATGAGAGATTGATGATGTTTCTCTTATCAGAGATTGTGATTTTAAAAGAGCTTACTTATCTTATTTTTGATAACACACATAGGCACGATGCATCAAGGTATAAAGAACTAGGATGGCATTGTACCTAGTGAGATGGACTTTGACTTGAAAATCAGATAGGAGTATCCTTGTTCACACCTGGCATACAAAACCCTATTTAGAATGCAGTTTAGATATTTTAAACATCTTGGAACAAAACATAGAAAGGAAAGCCTTCCTATGTGGTCAACAAGACACCTAAAACACCCTCCCTATGAACCAAACAAAACACGCATGACCAAATTTATATTGCAAGAATATCCATCAAGAAAAACAGACAAAAGATAATGATCAATACCCCATTCCTTTCTCTCTAAATCGTTTTGATTAGACATCATTGAGAGGTCATTGGAACAAGCACAATAGGGTAAATCCACAAGACAAAGATCAAGTAAACAAACAAGCTAATGTTCTTCATACCTCTAGCCAAGACTAAACTATGGTGATGCTTGATGTTGATGTCCATTGTAGGAAGGATGCATCCTAGGAGATGATGTTATCAGATGATGGTGAGATTGACTAGATGATAGGCTATTGATACGAAGAGTTGACCAACTTGTTTACCTACTAACCTAAGCTTAATATTTTTTGACGTTTGAGTTTTCACTTTCTATTTGCTATACTTTTATTTGATTGCCTCACTAAAGGTTGGGGGTGACAATCATTTATTATGAGTGGATGTTTATTGTGGGTGAATGTGAAATGAGATGGATAAATTTTTTCAAATATTTGGATGTTTTTCTTTGATGTTTTGAAATGTTTTGAGGTTGTTTTTGGTATTTTCAAGATGTTTTGCAAATGTTTTGATTTTCAAAATTTCCAATGTATTTGTGTTTTCCGAGATTTTTACCAAAGAACCTAACCTAAAGATCTATCATAAGGGCCTCGAGGGCTGATCAAAGATTAGCCTTGCCTACGTTATACATGTAGAGACCACGTAGTTTGATTGACACAAACTTGTTTATTGATGAGATAAGAACAAATGGATTGCCATTTATTATGATGGACTCCTAAAGGATTGACCTAGGGTGTCTCGAGGGCACATCAATGATGGCCTTGCCTATGTTCAGAGCTTAGAGACCCGTAGTTCAACAAGACGACTCTATTTTTTGAATTTTTCTGACTTTTTGACCTATTTTTGAGATTTTGATATGTTTTGGATGTTTTTGGATTTTCTAATTTTATGATTTTTTTTTGGATTTTATGATTTTATGAATGTTTTTTGGACTTTTTAATTTTAAGGAAGACTACACAAATCCGATCCAATGTAGGTATAAGAACATGCCCCTAGCGTGATGTGATAGACTACTCCAATATAGGCAGGACAAATTGACCACAAGGATGTTCCAAGTAGTTCTAGGAGGGATCATGATACAAACACGAGATCAAGCTATGATGCAGATGCGGATGGGTGATGGAAGGATCAATGGAATGTGATGGATGAGTGATGCGGAACAAGCCATGGAGATCATGGTGGATGGAAAGTGCTTATTTACACAAGGTGCATGTTTGCCAGGTTTTCACCAAGGTACTTTCCCAAAGTGCCACCGAAGTGGTTTTCAATAGAGGACAATTTTTTTCTTTACTGTTTTCAATCCTTTTTCTAATTTTATTTTTTTTGGATTTTTTATATTTTTTGATTTTTTTTTTGGATTTTTGGATTTATACCTTGTAAGCTTAGGCATAATTTTTTTTGAGATGGGAGCTATTGATGGGCTCCTATAGAGGCTCACCTTTGGGTGTAGATAGCTGATATGCTCCTAATTTATAACTTGTTTGTCTGGATTTGGTACATTTTTTTGATTCTCCTTTAATACGAGCTCTCTGACTTGAAAGGACTGACTCCTGATCTTCTTGTTGTAGCTTTGCTTGAGATAGTTTTGGTAGAATTGGAAATGATTTAGAGCATTTATGCGCCACTCATCCAGTAGTTCTAGCTTGTTCAACCATGACACCTGATATTCTTCATTAGTAATGAGATTCTGCAACAATATTCTTAAAGATGGGAGCTCAATCTCAATAGGAAGGATGGCTTCTGATCCATAGACTAGGGAGAAAGGTGTTGCACCTGTAGGCATGTAGATACTTGTTTGGTAGGCCCATAAGGTGGGATTTAGTTGTAGGTGCCAGTCACGACGAACTTCATTGACTGTTTTCTTTAGGATTTTCAAGATGGTTTTATTGGTGGCCTCAACTTGTCCATTTCCTTGGGGGTAGTATGGAGTAGAAAAGCGATGTTGGATATTGACCTTTTGGCACAGGTCTCAAACATCCTAGTTTTTGAAAGGTTTCCCATTATTTGAAATAATGGCTTGAGGGACACTGTAGCAAAAAATTAGGTAGTTCAAGATGAACTTGGAAATCTGCTTTCCTATAATAGAGGTCATGGGAATGGCCTCTACCCACTTCGTGAAGTACTCTGTGGTAGTGATAATGAACTTATGTCCACTAAATGAGGTGGGAGTGATTTTACCAATGAGATTGAGCCCACATTGTGAAAAGGGCAAAAGTGTAATGATTGGGTGGAGCTCCTAAGCTGGTGCATGGATGAGATCCCCATGTTGTTAACACTACACACATCTTTGGACATAGTTATGAGCTTCCCTCTCCATCGTAGGCCAATAATACCCAGTCCTCAGTAGTTTCTTGGCCAAGGTCATACCACTCGAATGTGACCCACAAATGTCATTGTGCACCCTAGTTAAAGCAGTCAAATCTTCCTCGGGATTAAGGCATCATAATAGGGTTCCCTCAATACTCCTACAGTATAGGGTGTCTCCTAAGATGACAAAATAGGATGAATTCTTGACAAATTTTATTTTAAGGTTTGGGGTGATATCAACGATGAGGACTCCTATTTTCAAGTAGGTGTAAATTTCATGATACCAAGGGTCATCAGGACCAATGATTTTACACATGAATTCAGACTCGGTACCTCGAAAGCTGGTACGAGAAGCTGCTCTACATGGAATTATTGCTTAGGGATGTTGCGTGAGATATCCCGTAGTGATTTGATTGTTGCCATCGCATCTGCTGCTCTGTTGTTTTCCCTTGGTATTTGCTCAAATGTGATTTCAATGAAGAATTATTTGAGGCTTTCCACTAGTTTCTTGTATGGGCTCAATTTGTCATGCTTCGTTTGGTATTCATCATTGACCTGGTTGATGATTATTTGTGAGTCTCCATAGACCTTGAGTACCTTGATTTGCCATTTTACTAATATTCTGAGTCTTATGACAAGAGCCTCATACTCTGCAATGTTGTTTTTGTAAGGAAAGGATAACTTATATGACTTGGGTATACAATTTCCTTGTGGTGTAATGAAGAAGACTCCAGCTCTTGACCCATGTTGTGTGTAAGATCCATAAAAATATACTTTTCAGTGATCTATTATGCTTATGTTGAAGATGGACTCATCGGGGAACTCTGATACCAATGGGTTTTCTGAATATATCAGCGCCTCTACTAGTTGGTCTACAATTACTTGTCCTTTAATGGCCTTCTACTCTACATACTCAATGGCATGTTTTGTCAGGATCATAACCCATTTAGCTATTCGACCTTTGAGAATTTCTTTAGAAAGTAGATACTTGAGAGGATCTATCTTGGCAATGAGTTTTATCTGATGTGCTAGCATATAGTGTCTGAATTTCTGTGCGACAAACATGACTACTAGGCAAGCCTTCTCAATGGATGTATAATTCAACTCATGTCCTACCATGGTTCTACTGATGTAGTAAATATCTCTCTCTTTCCCATTTTCATCATGTTGTGTTAAGAGAGTGCCAAGGGCTACTGCTATTTCCGATATATACAGGATCAATGGCATGCCTAGAATTGGTGGTGTAAGAACTAGCGATGTGAGCAAGTACTCCTTGATTTTATTAAACACCTAATCACATTTCTCATCCCATTTGTATGCTACCCACTTGTGGAGTAGATGAAAGTATGGGATAGCTTTATCTACTAACTGTGTTATAAACCAGTGAATGGATTGGAGTCTTCCTTGTAAACCCCTTAACTACTTCAATGTTCTTGGTGCCTCCATCTCAAGAATTTCTTTGACTTTAGCAGGATCTATCTCAATTCCCTTCATAGATACAATATACCTGAGGAGCTTTCCTGACTACACACTGAAGACACACTTCTTTGGATTGAGTCTAACCTTGTATTCTTCTAGCCTGTAAAAGATGGAGCTCATAGCCAGTATGTGATCTTGATGTTTTCTTGATTTAGCTAATATTTCATCCACAGTTTTGTGAATCATCTCATGGAAGATCAGCGTCATAGCTCTTTGATAGGTAGCTCCTAAATTTTTCAGCCCAAATAGCATCATGTTCCAACAATATGTCCCCCATGGATAAGTGAAAGTTGTCTTGTGTTGGCCATCCTTAGCTATCATTATCTGATTGTACCCTGAGAACCCATCCATTAATGACAACATTTAATGCCCTACTATTTGATCCACAATCATGTTGATATTGGGAAGAGTTAAGTCATCCTTGGGGCATGCCTTGTTTAGGTCCCTAAAGTCAGTGTAGATCTGAATGCCCCCAGTGGGCTTAGTGACTGGTACCAAGTTTGAAACCTATTCTAGATAATCAATTGGTTGTATGAAGCTAGCATCAAGGAGCTTCTATAATTCAAGTTTCACCAGTAATGTTATTTGTGGATGCATCTTTCTTAGCTTTTGTCTTACTGGTTTTTCTTTTGGATAGATGGCTAGATGGTGAACCACAACTTCTAGATCAAGGCCAAGCATGTCGGCATAGGTCCATACAAAATTTACCTTTCTTTCTCTTAGAAAAGTAACTAGGAGTTCATGTTCTTCCGTCAAGAGTGATTCTGCATAGAATGCGATATGTGGTGTCCCTTGGTTCCTAGGTTGATCGGATTGCACTTCTCTTACAAGACTACTGACTTCTCCTGATGAATACCACTAATGGGAAGATTGAATCCCTCATCCTCTGGTGCCTCATAGAGGTTTTCACCATTGGATACGTCCTTTATTTTTACTATTTTTGGGTTAGAGAGTGCCACAATAGAAACAATATATGACACTAGGAGACTGAGAAAGCATAGAAATGAGATTTCTGATGCTGTTTCAAATAGTGAAAAATCTGGACATGGACTAATTCACCCAAAATGGTGAATGAGTCCCAATCAAGGATTTTTGCAAGATTTTCAGGAATAGTCAATGGATTTTGATGATTTCTAGGTTGGAGGATCTGAACAGTAAAGGAAGATACAGTTTGCAGGTGTAGTTCAATGATTGGAGGGGCAAAAATGTGAACCCCTATAATGCCAATTAACCCATGCAACATGCAATGCAAAGTCAATGCAAGAAAATATAGGAAATGAAGGAATCCAAATTAGAACAGAAGGCGTTCTAAGGTCGGGTTCACCAAAATGGAGATAAATATTTTGGCTCCACTTGGACTCTCTGACTCTTCTAGGGTTTTTCACCTAGAAGGAGAGAGGTAGGCAAAAATTGCAATGTCTACACTCAATATTAATGTAAATGGGAATAAAATGTATCTAAATGGAATGATTTAAATTCTAGAAAGGGGAAATAAGGGTTCACCACCAAGTGAAAACTTGGAAAAATGTAAATGTTTGAAAACACATTGTGATATACAAAATGAGCTAAGAATGTGAACAAACAATAACATAAATTAATGAAATTGAAGATGTGCATCTGAAGGTTGGAAAGTGATGGAATAGGGGTTTGGAATGATACAAAAGACATTGAAAAATCCCACTAGGACTAATTCACCATTTTGGGTGAATTAGTCTTGTTTCTGACCAAATCTGTTGGAATAGGTTTTGGGGTATTGGGTGCTTAGAACTGCAGAAAACTACTTTGCTGACTTAGTAGTGGGACTAATTCGCCAACAATGATGAATTAGTCCATCTTTGAATTTCTGAGAACTCAAATTTGGAATCTTTAGCCTTCTGTTTGCTCTTTCGGCTCCTCAGATGTCCAAATCTGAAACTTTGATTTATGACACTTTAGATGAATTTTTGTAAATGATTTGTCAACCTGATTTATGACACTTTAGATGAATTTTTGTAAATGATTTGACCTAGTTTTCAAGGAGATGACCTCAATAAGTCTACAACCAATTCTTCAATGATTTCCAAGCCTTCAAGGTACCTAAATCTACAATCACACAAAGAGGAAGAGAAAAATGTTGAATGTTAGGGCATGGGGGTTTGTCTTGGTCACACCCCTTTTAGGTAATTAAACCAAAGTGATGAAACAAAGTAATGAAACATGCAACAATGGAATAAAGACCTTTCCTTGATGATTGATCTTGATTTGCCACAACAATAGATGAAGATTCAGCCTTTGAATGTCTAAAAATGATCTTGAATGCTTTCTTGATGCCCTAGCTTGCTTGAGAAGAATGATGAAATGAAAGATGAATTATAGATGAATAATGAATGAGTTAGTTGAATGGGGTGAAATGAGAGGAAAAATCATGTATTTATACACAATTATGCCCTAATTCCCAAAAATACCTCATCACAGGCCAAGAGGGACTAATTTTCCCCTAATGGTGAATTAAACTCGAAAGAAATTTGAAATTATCTTGAATTTTGTACCAAGAGGGACTAATTTTCCCCTAATGGCGAATTGGTCCCACTCAAGGAATTTAAGTGGGTGTTGAAAATTATGATAAATTAAATAATGTTTTTCGAGTTCTTTAAGAAGACACTTAAGTAAGGCCTATAAGTGCAAAAAGGGGCCATTTAAAGCATAAGAAAGGTGTAAATATTGATGACAAGCCTAGAAAAGCATGAAGTATTGTTACAAGACCTTACAACACTTTGAAATAGGGCTTGGAAAGTGATAAAAAAGGAGATATTTAAATTAATTATAATGACAAGGTCCTAGAAAAGTGTGAAGATGTGTTACAACACCTTACAACACTCTTGCAAGACACCATAATATTCTTATTGAATTACAAACATCAAGACCTAACGTGAATGTACTTAACTACATTTCAACATTAAATCTAGACAAAAGTCAAGCCAAAATCACAAGGAGGGCCTAAACAAGGGGAAAATTAGAAGGGATACTTTTTTTGTGTCCACAATAGGTTGTGAAGAAGAGTTGTTGAAGGAAAAAGAAGCATCTCAATCAAGGATTGATACAGTGTTATTTTAATCTTTTTCTAAGGTTAAATAATACAAGCACTATTGATTCTGGTGGTGGAGTTTTTTCTTTAAAGGGTTTCTCCACGTATATGTTGTGTCACTTATATCTTCTTGTCTCATTCTTCTACAATATATTGTCTACTACAATTGGTAAAATTGAATTAATCATATTAATCACCCACAAAGAAATTGTGACAAAGAATACTTAATTTAATCTACAGTCTCATAGGATTACAAGTTTAAAGCTACAAATTTTACCTTCAATTTTCAACATTTGGTATCAGATCTAACGGTTGGTTAGAGTTTCAGATGCCTTTCTCTTAAAAGTTTGAAGGTTTTTTGGCTATAGTGGGAGCTTTTTTGTGTTATTGCAGATTTCTAAAAGAAGTATGTTACAATGACTTGTAATTCTCATTTAGATATTGAAAGATTCAATGGATCTAGTTATGAGATGTTGAAATTAAAAATGGAGGATCTCCTTGAAGAGAGAGATCAGTGGTTAGCTGTTTATAGTGATAAAAATCCATCTACAACAATGTCAGATGAGGATTGGGCTAAGCTTGATAAGAAGGCAAGAGGAACCATAAGAATATGTCTTGTTGAGGTTGTTCTCTTGAATATTTCAGATGAAACTACTACATACAAATTGTGGAAGAGGATAGGTGATATCTATCAAACTAAAAGTCTTACTAATAAGTTGTATTTGAAAAGACATTTATATTCTTTAAAGATGAAAGATGATGATTCTGTTGCACATCATTTAAATGATTTTAATTTGATTCTAATTCAGTTAGCATCTATATATTTAAAGCTAGAAGATGAAGATAAATGCATTTTGTTACTTTTTTCTTTACTAAAATCTTGGGAAAATATAATTGTTACTATCAGTGGTAGTGGTGCAGATCCTAAGATGGACAATATAATTCTAACTCTCCTATCAGAGGAGATGAGGAGGAAGTCTAAAATGGGATCCCAAGATGCCTTGTTTGTAAGAGGTGGGCCTAAGGAAAAGGAATCTAAGGCAGACAAGAAAGGAAAGGGTAAGTCTAAAGGATAGTCTAAAACCCCTGGTAAGAGTAAGGTAAAGTGTTGGAATTGTGGGAAACCTAAACATGTAACGAAGGATTGCAAGAACAATAAAAATAGTTCTAATTCTTCTATAGAGAAATCCTCAGATGATGGTAATGATGCATTAATCATTATAACTAATATTGCTATTGATAACTCTTGGCTTATTGATTCAGGTTGCTCCTATCATATGACTCCTAACAAGGAGTGGTTCACTAATTATACTACATATGATGGAGGAAATGTCTTCTTTGGAGATAATAGCACAACAAATATTGTGGGAAAAGGAGAGGTAAAGTTGTGTTTCAATGATGGTAGGGTTAATACCCTTAATGATGCTTTACATATTCTAGGACTTGCTAGAAATTTACTTTCTATATCTAAGTTCAATGATTTTGGAATACATGTGACATTTGATAAAAGTGGATGTAGATTGGTGAAAGGGAATATGGTTGTTGCTATAGGATCTCAGAAAGGGACTTTGTTTAAGCTTGATACCTCCAATTTGAATAAATCAGCCAATATAATTGAAGCTGAAAATACATGTATGTTGTGGCACCATAGATTGGGCCACATTAGTGAAAAAGGTCTTAGGACCATTCTTAATAAGAAATTGGTTGACATTATTCCCAATTATAAAATTGAAAAAAAATGATTTTTGTGAGCATTGTGTGTTTGGAAAGAAATCTAGATCTTCATTTCCTAATAGAACAAATAAAGCTAAAATATTATTAGAGATTATTTATTCAAATGTTATGGGTCCTGTGGATATTGACTCTATTGGAAAATCTAGATATTATGTCACATTTATTGATTTTGTCTCAAGATACACTTGGATCTATTTTATGCATAACAAATCTGATGTGTTTAATATGTTTAAGGAATTTAAGGCTTTGGTTGAGAAATAATCAAATCAGAAGATAAAAGTGTTGAGATCAGATAATGGTGGCGAATATTGTTCTAAGGAATTTGATGATTATTGTAAGCATGCAAGAATTGTGAGACAAAAAACTACTCCATATACACCTCAACAAAATGGAGTAGTAGAAAGGATGAACCAAACCTTAATGGAAAGAGCTAGGAGTATGTTAAGTAGTGCTAAGCTAAATCAATGCCTTTGGGTTGAGGCTGTGAGTACTTCTTGTTATTTAATCAATAGATCCCCTAGTTCATCTATTGAAGATAAAACCTCTTATTAAATGTGGTTAGGTAGGAAACCTAGTGTTACACATTTAAGGATCTTTGGTTGTGAGGATTTTGTTCATGTACCTAAAGAAAAGCGGTCTAAGTTAGATCCAAAAGCACATGAATGCATATTCATAGGTTATGGTGAAAATGTAAAAGGTTACAAGCTTTGGAATTCTCTAACCTAAAAAAATTATTTATCTAGAGATGTGATTTTCAGGGAATTTAGAGCTTATTTAGGAGAACAACTAAAGGAGAAGGATACTTCTTGAACATTGCATTTTGAGACAAAAAATGAGAAGCAAGAAGATGCACATGTTGAAGAACAATTAGATGGATTGCATGAGGAGAGTTCACAAAATTCTTTTGAGATAGATGCTCATGATGAGCATATTGAGGAACAAGAAGAACCCCCTTTGAGAAGATCCACAAGACTATGAAATCTCATTGATAGGTATAGCCCACATGATTTCCATTGTATATTTTCTTTGATGAGTACTAATGATGAACCTAGTTCTTATAGGGAAGCTTTGTCTTCAGATGAGAACAAGCTTTGGTCACAAGCTATGCATGAGGAAATGAAATCCTTGGATACTTGTGACAAATGGGATCTTGAGAGCTTTCCCAAAGGAAGAAAGGCCATTGGTTGTAAATGGATATTTAAAAATAAAATTGGTGCAGATGGTAATCTCAAAAGGTACAAGGCTAAATTAGTAGCCAAGGGCTACTCCCAAAGAGAGGGAGTTTACTTTAATGAAATCTTCTCTCCTATTTCTAAATTTACTTCTATTAGTTTCTTTTTATCTATTATTGCTACTTATGATTTTGAGATAGAGCAAATGGATGTGAAAACTACTTTTTTGTATGGGAATTTTGATGAGGAGATTTATATGAAGCAACCTAATGGTTTTGTTGTAAAAGGAAAAGAAGAATTGGTTTGCAGGTTAAAGAGATCTTTATGTGGATTGAAACAGTCATCGAGAATGTGGTACAAAAGGTTTCATGCTTTTGCATTGAAAATTGGTTATGTTAGGAGTGAGGAAGATCATTGTGTTTACATAAAATGTATTGATGATCAGCTTTTAATTATTATCTTGTATGTAGATGACATGTTTTTTATTGGTAACAGCAAGGTAATGATCACATAATTGAAAGCACAACTCCCTAGCACATTTGAGATGAAAGATCTAGGGGCTGCAAAATATATCCTTGGTATGTGATCAACAAAGATAGAGGTAACAAAAACATTTGCTTAAGTCAAAGCAACTATGTTGATACTATTTTGAAATGATTTAACATGCACAATAGTGAACCAATTAATATTCCTTTACCAGTTGGCACAAAGTTAAGTTTGGACATGTGTCCTAAATCTGATTTTGATCATGAGGAAATTTCTAAAATTTCATATGCTAGTGCAGTTGTTAGTTTTATACATGCAATGGTTTGTATAGGACTAGACATAGCCCAAGTAGTGGGAGTTCTGAGTAGGTTTATGTCTAACCCCGGTAAAGAAAATTAGACTTATGTTAAGAGTGTGTTTAGATATTTACGAGGTACTTATGGTTACTGTTTGGTTTATCATGGTGCTAATGATATTGATATTATGCATAGAAAATTGGACATACAAGGTTTTGTTAACTCAGATTGGGTAGGAGACCTGGACAGTTGGATGAGTAAGAGGCAGCCCATGGTTGCTTTGTCCACCATAGAAGTAGAGTACATGGCTACTACACATGCCTCTAAAGAGGTAGTTTGGTTATAGAGACTTGGGAAAGGTATTGGTTTTAATTGCAAGCAAATTAGACTTGAATGTGATAGTCAGAGTGCTATTTGTTTAGCCAAAAATCCTATGTATCATGCTCATACTAAGCATGTTGATGTTCAATATCATTTTGTGTGAGAAATAATTGAGAGTGGGAAGGTATTTATTGAGAAATTTGACACTCTAATCAATGTTGCAGATTATCTTATGAAACTAGTTCCTATAGATAAGTTCTCTTGGTGCAGAAAGGCCATTGGCCTTGAGTCTTGTACTTGATTTATAATAATGATTCCTTGTTTAGAATAGTTGCAATGTATAATGTCAAGTGGGAGAATGTTGGGAATAGGATGCCATTTAATTGCAATCTTAAACATATTTCATGTATCTCCTAAGTCCTTGGAAAGTGTTCACCAACATTAGGATTAGAAAGAGATTAAATTTGAATGAAATGAACATGTAAATTGACATTTGTAATTATTCCTAAATGATAGGAACATGTGGGGATGCCCAAGAAGAGCTCCTACAAAATAGGAGCACATGGGGTGCCCAGATGGGAGGTGGGACACACCTTGTTTCAGTTAACTATTTGGTGAATTGATAACTCTTATGTAGTGCATGTCTTGTTCCTACAAAGTAGGGATTGATATTTACAATGTATGTGGAGTGGCACTATCAGTTCAAATTCAGTTCAGTTTAGTTTAGTTTAGTTTAGTTCAGTTATGGTTCAATTATCTTCAGTTACATGTAGTTAGTTTGAGTTGCATGTAGTTGACTTCATTTGACTTCAGTTGCATGACTAATGACTTCAATTGCATGACATATAACAAGTTGATACTTTTAGTTAATAGGGGATGATCAATCATGCATGATGTTTGCATGAATGGTGGAGAGATATGTTTCAGCTAACTCAGATTGACTTGGACCCACCTTGGGCACCCAAGTTGGCATGTTTCAGTTAACACCTTTGCATGAGAAGATAGTTACAAGGCTTGGTTAAGTGGGGCCCATTCTTGGGTGCAAACTTTGAGGATAATTTTGTAAGATATTTTTGAAACCAACAATCAATTAAGACTTTAGTTTGGGATGCCCAAATTGATGAAGGACTTGGTTTGACATTGTTTTTCATGGAAGAACTCTACTTGCACAAGAATGGCGTAGATATTTGTGAGGAGCTTTATCCTCTTGTAATTGTCAACTCTTTGGAGTTTACAATGTTCACAATTGTCTATTAATTGCAGCAAGTTGAAGAGAGTTATATCAGAGTTTATTACAGGTTGTGAAGAAGAATTGTTGAAGGCAAAAGAAGTATCTCAATCAAGGATTGATACAGTGTTATTGTAATCTTGTTCTAAGGTTAAATAATACAAGCACTATTGATTCTGCTGGTGGAGTTTTTTCCTGAAAGGGTTTCTCCACGTATATGTTGTGTCACTTCTATTTTCTACAATCTTCTATCTACTTCTACAATTGGTAAAATTGAATTAATCAAATTAATCACCCACAAAGAATACTTAATTTAATATATAGTCTCATAGGATTACAAGTTTAAAGCTACAAAATTTACCTTCAATTTTCAAAATCTTTGGCATTTACATCCTTTGCATTTTATGACTTAGAAGCTTTTGAGTCCCTTCTCTCATGTCATCCTAGAGGGTCCCCTCCATGAGAACAACTTAATGGCACGTGCTTGAAAGTTTTCACTTAAGTCCTGTCGACCATCTCTCTTTATCGCTCATCGCAAGTTACTTCTGAAGTGTATGTTTTGAATTGGCGATAGGAGATGAGCAGTATTCCTTTGGTTTCACTCATTGCGGATAGATTTTGGAGCTCCTGATATCAATGTGTGATGAGTGATGTTCTTTCTTTTTCTTGTAGCGTTGATTTTTTGCTTATCGCTAATGGATTTTGAGCTTTGAATAATGTATTAGAGGTAAGCGATTAGCTTCAGGCCTTTTGTTTTTCCTTCATTACTCATCGTGGATGGTTATGAAATGGTAAGTTTCAAAATAGCAATGAGTAATACGATGGATCTCTCGTGCTTCGTATGTCATGGATAGGTTTTGAGTGATAAGTTTTATATTGGCGATATGCGATATAAGTATTCAATGTCATTGTAGGGATCTTTTATCGCTAATTGCTTGCAAACTGTATGAGGAGAATTAGCGATAAGCGATGGCCTGGTGCTTTTGTATTTTCTTTTATCGCTCATTGTGGATTCATTACAAGGCTTAAGTTTCTAAATAGTGATGAGCGATGGAGTTATATGTTCAAGTTTCTTTCGCTAATTTGAATAGATCTTATGTGTGATGTATGTTGTATCATTGATCCTCATGCAAGTGCACATGTCTTAATCTCGCCTCTTCACCATATCTCCCATTGCTAATGAGATCCAAAGTGTGAGGTTAAATTAGCGATGTGCAATGGGAAAATGAATGTGATTGAGGATGGGCCATAGATCCAAGGGCTAAGATTTCATCACGTGGATGCTTGCATCGCTGATATAGCTAGTGAAGGATGAGATGTATCAGCGATAGGTAATGACTATTGATTGAAAAGGAAACATGGCAGTATCCTAAGGGCATCATACAAAGAAAGGAAGAAAGTAGTAGGATTAGTGGAGAACCGTTGATGTGGTTTTAATGCAGGATGATCCAATGGGCTAAGGTTCATTGTGATAATACTCTCATCGTTGATTGCACCCTAGAATTTTGGGTAGGTCCACGATGAGAGATAAAGTGTATAAGGGACTTTTCTCTTCAAAACACCAGTTTTATGTACTTTGCCAATATTAATGAAGGGACATAGATTGAGTTGGAAATGCATGTTAATTGTCAAATCGCATATGATTAATCAAGATTAAGGGAAAACATGGCAACATTTGAGGTGGCATCGTTGTTTTCTAGTAACAAGTTGCTAAAGTTCTAAAAATGATGTTCATGATTGCCATGGATGAAGTTTTAAAGCCTCAAGGATCGACGACCCAGATTCAAAGCTGAGTTGCTAAGCTATCAACTCGCTCACATGAGGAGTTATTGAATCATTAATTGTTGCATGCTCCAAATTGTCTATTTAATGTAGATTGCTTGTTGTTCATCTTCACCATTTTTTAGTCTACAGAGAATGTGAGGTGTAGGTTAGTGAAGAAGTGTGCGAGTGTTAATTTTCCTTGAGCTGAGAAGTAAATATTCTTGTCTTGGGTGAGTTAGTCTTCAATTGGGCTCTTTGTCATTCATGCTCTAGTTTGCCTAGAAATTCTTTTTTCTAGGACTGGTTATGACCGTTGGGGTTTGTAGGTGTGTTTCCCTACAACTTTGATTCAAAGGATTTTAAGTTGTTAATTTCTGCTCATTTTAGACTAGCTAGTTTTCACCTTTTGTTCTGTGAGATGGGAAAGAGTGGTGTGCCAATTCAGCCAGCTAGGAGGTCTAGTCGGCTTAATGTGTTTGAGTGTTATGAGGATATGTCTGTAGCAGAGCAAGAAAACTTGGTGACTTCTGAGGTTTCAAAGGGTAAGAGGAGGGCTCAAGGCCATAAGAAGAAAACAATTGTCCAGAGTACTTACAACTTAAGGAACAAGACCATTTCAGAAGAATTGGTCAAGTTTAAGAGAAAGAAGTTGACTAAGCTTGTGAAGAAGGCCAAGAAAAGAGACAAGAGTGATAGGGCATGCCTAGTAAAACATAATTCTCCCATTGTACTCTCTGATAGTCCTTCAGATGCTGGAGGAGACACTGACTTAGGATATGGCCAGTATCTTCTCTTTTTGGTGCCATATGAAAGATCTAATGATGATATGGTGATGGTTCCTCCAATTTTGTCATGTACAAGGAGTGGTCGAGCATATTCTGATACTGATGACTCAGAATAGAGTCTTCTCCTTGTTTTTGTTTTTCATGATACCATGGTCTTTGCATATGAGGTGCTCTTTTCAATGTGTCCATGGTTTTGGTCTTTTACTCTTCCATGTTGATGTGGAAGTCCTCTGAATAGTATGATATAAAATATTTTGTTTGACGTGGATGTGGTAGAAACAACTAACGGTACCTTGTGCATGAATTTTTTCTTTTTCCTTCCCCTACTTTCAAATGATTACATAAAACCACCTAGGGAGTTTCTAGAAATCAGTTGAAATTAGTTTTTGAAATGAAGTGAAATGAAATTGTAACTTAGTCGGATGCTTGTTGCTCCCGTGTTTATAAAGGGGATTTCATGGTTGAAAGAGGAGAGGGTTAAAACAAAATTGAGTCTAAGAAAGGTTTAGGTAAAGGCTATGCTTAAAGAGAAGTAGAATGTAACTAGATAAATTGATGAATATATCATAAGCAAGTCTAGGGTATAAGTCATAATGTATGTTGATCTTAATATGGTTTTACAAAGCAATATCAGTAATGAAATAAAACACTAGTTCTAAAATATGTGCTCTCCTATGTATTTTCCTTGCAAATTATGAATGAAATTTTTCATTATAATTTCATTTATCTTCTTTCATTTGCACGGAATGAATAGGTTTGTTTATGCTTCAATTCAATGAGTTGATTAAATGCTAAAATAAGGTCATTATTTTGTGGGAAAAGGATATAGGATTTGGTAAGGAAGCAATGTTTTAAAACATAGTGAGTTGGATGCCACAAAGTAGCATGCCAATAGTCCCCTGATTACTGATGTTAAATTATAGTTGTGTTACTAATTGATTTTAAAATATGACTTCATTGTTCCCTCAGATTAGGCACTGGTCTTTCCATTAGCTTATCTTGTGATTGATTGAGCTAGTGGTGAACCTAGCTAGAGATTTGGAGTGGGAATGAATTCATAACATACTTTAAATTACACCGAACAAACCTTTAGTAGTATCATATTCCCTGCAATAAATAGAAATTTTATAAAAGGTCTGACAAGCCTTCCATGATATTGGTTTATTTGTGCTTTCTAAGGAATACATCTTTGTATGGAAATGCTCTTGATCAAGTAGGGATATTATGAGCATGAATAGGATTACCCTCTTGGGTCTCACAAAGCCTAAAGAGAAGAAGTGGGGTTCTTAATAATTCACTTAAGTGTTGGCCAATCCTCGCCCTTACTAATAATTGAGTTTTGGTAGATTCATAGGTAAGGAATGAGATTAAGTTTGGTTCTAAAAAATAACCAACAAAAACCACTTCGATGGAACTTTGGATAAGTACCATGGTGAAAACCTAGAAAACAGGCACCATGTGTAGTCATTCTTTGCTCCATTGTCTACTATCATTCTACCTGATTTTCCACTTCCATCCATGGTCTATCGTGTACATCCCATGCCATAATAAAATTTTCCCTCTCCATATCACCCATAATAAAGATTAGTCATTCCTCTCATGGCCTGAGAATTGTTGACATTTTACATCTTACGCTTTTCATATCCATAATAAATTTCCATCCATCCATCTCTTCGTCCATAATAAATTAGTCCTATACCTAACTGGGGGAAATTCCTGGGCTTGGGTTTTATATGGGGTCCTAGACATGGTTCAACACTTCAAAACACACTAGAAAATCCAAAAAAAATATAGAAAACATCAAAATTCAAAACGAACCGAAAAGTGTCAAAAGCTCCAAAAAATAGAGTCTATGTTAGTCTAAGTGGTCAAACTACATTGCCTCTACGACTTCATAATAAACTATCCATGGTCCAAGTGGTTTAACTATGGTGTCTCTACACTTTACGTAGGCAAGGCCATCATCGATGAGCCCCCGAGGCATTAGGTCAGTCCCTTAGGGTTTGTCATAATGAGGTCTTCATCCATCATTATCATCCATATCATAATAAACTATCCCTTATGGGAGTTGACACTTTGAGTAGACACTAATAGGTTATCGAACAAAAGAAAAAAGCTTATCAAATCGCACAATAACAGATAAAACTATCCAACTAGCCTTCAATTGAGATAGATCAATTGCTTCAATAGAGGTACCAATCGAACATCAAACAATAAACAATTAGTAATCCTTATTAACTATCGAACAGTTTTATATAGAGGCTTGCATCGTCGAAACCAGACCAAACATCTTATACGACATGCCACATCTGTGACACCAAACTTTAGCTATCCATCCTATCAATTTTCTTGTACAGGTTATTGCACCCTCGAAACTAGACTCAATCCATCATTGGTCTTATACAAGGTGTAGGATTCTTGAAACCAAGCACTATCATTATCTAGAACCTGATCATACAAACAATCATTGGCAAATGATCTAAATGGTTGTTGACTCTGTTGGTCTAGTTTATTTTATCTTTTTGTCGATTTATCTTCATTCACGTTACTATGCACCTCAAGGATGTCCCAAGAAGGATTTAGAGGAGCGATGATGGACCATGACCTTTTTCTCTTTGATTTTTGTTTGTGGTTTGTCTTAGCAATATGACTAGGGAAACTTGATTCCTTGTACATGATTGGGGTTCCATTTGGCATAATCAAAGCATCCTACGCAAGCTAAAGCTCAATCTAACACTTTCTGGCATCAAGATCAACATGCTTTGTGGTCATTCCCTCACATATTCTGGCAAGGTTTTATGGTTACTAGTCTAAGTCCTGATACTCCTTGTCTATCGTGTGTCTGTTTTTATGCAAGGGATAATATATTACACCTTGGTCTATTTCATATCTTAGTGTTCTACATCCATTGCCATAATAAGTTTTATGACAATACTTATGCAATCAAATAAAAGCTTGATCATTTATTAGCAAGATCTCAAGATAGCAGTCTCAATTCATCTGTTCATTTTCCATCCTTGCCAACTTCTTCTATACTAACATCTAATCCATTCATCCCTAGATCGAATTTTGAGCCTAGTTTTTCATCACCAATGTATTTGCACCTATCTAATCGACCTATTAGTAAATTTGCCAAAATTTTGGAATTTTTTGAAAAAAAATCAATTTTTTTGAGGGGGCATCATCCTATTCTGCATTTGCTGAAGCACACTGGGGCAAGTTTTGGTCCAATTTTCATGATTATTCTTTGACACAACACTCAAAATCACATTGTATCAAAGAGGGGCCAAATGTAGACACTAAAAAATGTCTTGAGCTTGCAAGCAACATTTTATCACTAATCCACCTTCTTTCTAGCATAATTAAATAATTCTTAATTATTTAACTAATTCACTTTATAATCCTTATTCCTCCTTGATTAATATAAATAAATATCAATTTTATTTAAATTACGTCACTAATTATCTTTTTCCCTCTATAATTAAATAAATTATTATTTATTTAATTTTTTATTTTTATTTTCCTCATAATTATTTAATTATTTAATTATTCATTAGCTTTTTCCCTCCATAATTAAATAAATTATATTTATTTAATTATTTTATCATTTTCCTCTCCATTATAATTAAATTATTATTTAATTATTCCTCATTTTCATCCACTCTCTATTAAATGATTATTTTAATTATTTAATATTTAGCATTCCACCTCTTCTTCTATAATTAAATAATAATTTTTATGATTTAATTATTCATCTCACCACTCCCTAAATTAAATAATTGTTTTAATTATTTAATTTACCTTTTTCTAGCTAAGCCCTATCTCTTATTCCAATTTCTTGGATCACAGTCCCTTCTTCCTATCCTTATGTCTTTTCCTCTCAATTAATCTCCTCCATTGATCACCATACCTCATCATTCAATCCTAGCCCTTCATTTGAATTGGATTTCTATAAAAGCAAGCCATTTCCCTCATTTCAAACCCAACCACAATCTTCAATATTTTTCTACCTTGAGATCCAGAGCTATCTTGTATCATTATCAAGTTTATTGAGTACATTGTATACTAAAAATCTGAGAACAAACAAAGCAAAATGAAAAAGAGCAATGGAGATGAATCAACTATGGCATAGAGATTGGGTATTATTGCATTATTATTGTGATTTCTATTTGTCATTGGTGTTTCATTGTTGGATTAGGGTCTTCATAGCTTGAATTAGATAGTTTTGGTTGCTATTATTGATTCAGGCTTATTCCCCTAAATTCGAACTTGATCTACACTATCAATATATTACATCCTAAAAGGTATTAAATATAAAAAATCTATAAAAATTCCAAACATAATCCAAAAATGAACAAAAACGTATATTTCATTTTGTTTCACTCCATCCTTACACCTATTTATGGTTTTCTCTATTTATATTTTCATCTTAATAGGATTTTTAGGTTTTTAATATAGTTTTCCTTCACTAAGTTATAGATTCTCAAAAATTATCGTAACTATTATTGCCTTACATTCCCAATAATTTTAAATAAAGTTAAACTTATAGCTTTAATTGATCCAAGTATTAAATTTCATCTAATCAAGTCTAAAAAAAGCAAGTTATCAAATTATCTACAATACCTAATAAAAGATAACAAGCAAATTTTATCATCTCTCCTTAGTAAGAGGGAAGTCTTAGAAGCAACAAGTACCATTTGGTTGTGCTTATTCCCTTATTTTTATACCTATCCTAAGCAAATTGAAATAATAATAAATATAAGGAAAATAGGTATACTTTCTCATTTATTACACCTAAAGGATTACATGAGTCTAAGCTCCAACCATAATATTGATATCCTTACTCATAGCTCTCTGTTCACTATCTAGTTAAGTGATTTCATCACCATTTGGTCAAGTTCCCTCTTCCTCTCCTCTCCTTCTCTCTCCTCTCTTTGCCATGGTAAATAAAAATGACCTCTTCTTATCTCATTTTTACATTTATAGGTTAGATTTTACTTTCGCACCATGTTTCTCTCACTATTTCTTGTAGATCATCAAAATGGAGCAATTCAACATAGGTATACAGAAAATCATACATCAATTGTACATTCTCTCATCCTTTTTTTAATTTTTTCTTTCTCAATTGGCATATTGTGTGTGTTTAACCAATTCATTTTACAACTCCAAATGTGGGACAATAACCAATAGGTAATTATGGGTCCCACACTCCTATTTTAATTATAATACCTATGTTCTATGTATACTTCCATACCTAAGGGGTCAATATTTAAGTATCCAAATTTGGATGGGTTAATATATATGTCCAATGATGATTTGGTGATTTGGTGCATAAACCACGTGTCATGTTCATTTCTTCTCACAACCTTTTAAACTTGGATGGAAGCCCTTGTAGGGATATCTTACCCTTATTTAGGTATTCTTACCTATGTTTTCATACTTTTATCTTACTATACCTTTTCACCATTTGAAAGCCATAACATCTACCTTAAGCTATAGGGCACTTGGGAGACCTTAGGCTCACCTATGAAACCCATGTTAAACTATAGTGTCACTTAGGTTGCTTATGTGACCTGTTAGCTCTAAAAAACACAGGCGGGATGCCTCAAGAGGCTGCCAATCTCTTGATACGTTTCAGGGTAACAAACAAGGTCAAATGAATTTAACCTTCTACTCTTCAGGTGTCGCTAAACCTAGGTGGGTGTTCCTATCTGAATGAAGCAGACTTGACTTATGATTATCCTTCTTGCAATGATTTTTCCACAATGGCAGATGGAAGTGACAAATGAAACCAAACTTGATAGCAATAGCAATCTTCTAATCTAAATCCTAAAATGCTTAATTAATAGATATAAAGAAACTGAATGAATTCAAAATGATGAAGTTGCAGAGACCAGTGCCTTATTGGGTATGTGGTGTCGAATGACATAGAAGTGGGCAACTTATTCTAGCAGAAACTCAAATTGCTGGCATATATTTCTTTTGTAACTTGTACAAACATGCAAGATTATGACTACTAAGCTCTACTTTAATAATCCAGATGAATCTCCCTGATTATTGTGATCAACTAAAAGGATTTAATCTCTTCTTGAGAGAACCAGTTAATTAACCATGCAGAAACAACAAATGTACACTGATAAACTGAAAATAAGCTTGTTATATCAATCTAAACAACCAGAAAGAATCAACATGGAGACAGTTTAGCAATACTTTTCAATAAATTCAACAGATAATTGACACCAGAAATAAACTACCACACCAATTGAATTTCATCGAAATCGCCATTTGAAAACATGCACCATAGTCTCTATTCTAAGAAATTTATTCTACTGTATCCATTCCTCATCTCCCTCCTGTAATCTGATTCTCCTTCGTTCTCCCTCCCTTTTCTATCATTCATAATGAATCTTTATATCCAGGTAACTGAAGAGACATAACGTTTCATCCTCACACATCGGTGACCAACTGTATTCGGGCCTTGCAAAACGCTCACTGAAACGCTCTACAAGAAACGCATTGCCAAAAGAATTCCATGCACCCATGCATAACACTATAACTCAAGGAATTAAGGAGACATTTTTAGAAATCACCCTACGTCTCATTAATGCATGTTCCTTTGTCTTCCTGTGTCATCATGACCCTTCAGAGTTGGGGAGATGTCTCGTAGACTATCCTGCCTTACCGAGATGCTCTTTTGTTATATTTGTTCCAATCGATGTGACACAAGAAGGTCTCTCACCGAGACGTGCCCCTTATCTTACTAGCTTTCGCCATAGCTTTATGATGTTGGGGAGATCTCTTGTAGATCATATTGTTTTTCCGAAAGTCTTCACCCATCCTAAGTCACTGAGACACGAGAAAACTCTCGCCGAGAAGCATCTGCCATTCGCTTTACTCACTGTCACTGTGACATCAAATATCGGGAGGACCTCCTGGAAATTTTGTTATGTCTTACCGAAAGCCCTTTTGCCTCCTGTATGTCACTGTAACCTCCCACTATCGGCGAGACATCTTGTAGATTACTTTGTCTCATATTGAAACACTCGAGCTCACACCTGTTCGCCAAGAGAATGCCAACCTTTCACCGAAAGAAATCCATTTTGTATTGTCGGCAAGACTCGACGAGCTCACCAAGACACCATGCCGAGAATTATGACTCTGGCCAAAGTGAACACTTGTGCAAAGTCGGTAAGACATATGGAGATCGCCATGACATTATATCAAAAACCTTAACTCATGCCGATATAATGTATTATGTTCCTCCGGTCAGCGAAACATGATGAGTTCGGTGAGAGCTTCCACCAAGGACTAAACTCACGCTGATAGGTTCCTCCTTATGTTGTCGATCGGCGAGACACAACAAACCTCTCATCGAAAGCCATTTGAGAGAAACCCTTTGTACTCCGTCGGTGAGACAGATACGCCTCGCTGTGACCACTCATCGAAGATCTTAACTTATGCTGATAAGACAATTCTTCAACCGTCGGTCAGCAAGACAAAAGATACTCGCCAAGACATAATGTCGATACCACCTAGCTCCGTCGATGAATCTCCATATACACAAGTCGGGGAGACATACTAAATTCACCAAGACCTCAGCGCGACAGCCAAACTCCTGTCAAAAAGTGAATCAACCTCTGTCGCTGAGACCGTGAAGAAATCCTGCCAAATGGTGCCTGCAAGAAAATTTTGATCGCTGTGACATCAAATGAGTCTTGCCGAAAGGCAACACAGACTCATGTTAGCAGAAAACACACAATGGGTCAGGCAGACAATGGTATTCTCACGCTGATAGGAACCAAAAAGTAAAAAATGCATGACTCAATGGATTCAATGGGGTAATATGGTAAAATATGGGTGAAGTATGCACATGGTAGGACCAAATCTGGAAGCTTATGAGTAAAACCAACATGTGAAATCATCATATTTTTTACAGTTCCAACATGACCAACACTAGTAGGAGGGGTGACCTATACCTTGACATGAGACACCCTATCATCTTATGACATGGTTGTAAGTGCTTCAAATTTCCTTATTTTTTCTCTATTTTCCTTCTTAAAACTTAGTTTTTTAGTAGGATATGACATGTTTTCTTTCTTTATTTAAATAAGATAATTTCCTTTCTCTCTTTAGTTTGATCTTCCCTCTCTTATTTTATTATACAAATCCCCCTCCCTCATTCATAATGGTGGATAATTTTTGCATACACGAGATTTGAGCCATTTTAAAGAATCTTTCCTCCCCACAAGATAGAAAGATGAATATGTTTCCTTTGCAATTATTCATGAAAATCTCTACATCCCTTCCCCAAGCATGAAATAACCTTAGAAAATTATAAATATCATTGCAAATCCCAATCCCAAATTATTTCTCTATGAAGCTACTGTTGTCTTTCCCACCAATCTCAATATTCCCTTTCCATCAAGCAAAATACCCCAAGGGTGGAAGAGGAGAAGATACTATGTATACAAAATAGAATCTTTGAGGACAAACTTATGATGATTTCACAAGAATCTTTAAAATTATATTTCATGTTTAT
The DNA here is from genome assembly GCA_007258455.2 of Sequoia sempervirens. Taxonomy (NCBI): domain Eukaryota; kingdom Viridiplantae; phylum Streptophyta; class Pinopsida; order Cupressales; family Cupressaceae; genus Sequoia; species Sequoia sempervirens. The sequence goes on from VDFB02000007.1 coordinate 186,745,891, forward strand.
TTATTTTGAAAAGACAATTTCTTTATGTAAAGTTTTATTTGTTAGTAATTAGATCAAATTCTCTTGCCTAATCATTCTAACACTCTATTATTGTATCTTATTTTATCTTAAGATTCATTGTTATTTTATTAGGTAGATTAGACTTAGATTACCTTATTTTCCTTGCAAAGAGATTAAGTTCATTCAAAAAAATCTATTGAAAACACTAAAACAAAACTATAGTATAGATTGCATTTGAAAATCAATATAAAAGTTATTTACAAACAACTAATTAATTCACATTTCAAATTGAAAAAACACAAAAAATTGAAGTAGATAAAATCTCTTGCATGTCTTTAGAATAGCATGTTTAGGAAGAATAATCCAAAACATTTTAAAAAATAATAAATAATAAAGGATAAACGCTTGATACCATCACAAGGAATCCAAAGAATGTTCAATTCAAACAATATTCAACATTCAAACAAAGCAATGAAACTCGTAAAACATCAATCTTGTTCAATTTTATATCTCTCACTTGGATTTTCACACCAAATGTCTCTAGGGATTATGGAAAAGTGAATTAAATTGGTTTTGGAAGAGATACAAGAAACATGCCCCTTCTTAGCCACATTCAAGAAGAAAATTAATGATGGGTAAGGGAACAATATCACATAAGAAAGAATTCATTTTGTACAAATTTTATTGAACTTATTGATACATGTCTCAGTAATGGTGCTCCAATGAACTGCAAGATAATGTGTAAACACACTAACAATTCAACATCCAACCATGCAAAATAATATAATAATCCACTATCTGACCCTCCTTCCTCGTGAAGTGAATGATCCTAGTGGTGAGATTTGTATCAAAGATAAAATTCTCACTTGTTAGACTCCCAAAGTTCAAGAAGATGTAGTCAATTCAACTTTTCATTTCTTAACTAGATTTTTCCACAAGAGTAATAGTTGGATCTTGGCCATTAAGAAAGCATGAACATGTATAGAGTCCACATCATCACTTTTGAAGTGAGGTAGATTTAAAATATCACTATGTTTGTGTCTATGTTCATGTGTTAACATGCATGACTATTTTAGTTTTTATGTGTATGTGCATGTGTGTGAGTGTGAGTTTGTGTGGGTACATATGTTCAAGTGTGTGCATCCATGCACCAATGTATATGAATATGTGTGTGCATGCACACATGCACACACACTCATGTATGCATGCACACAAATTTATGTGCACACATGTGCATGTGTGCATACATGTAGGTGGGTATGCATGCATACACATGCATGTGTGTGTTTGTGTCTGTGTTGGGTGGAGGGGAAAAGGAGGGGTAAGGGGGTGTCATTAGATGAAGAAATAGGGAAGTGAGGTTGATTACTAGGAAAATAATTAAAATTACGAGGAAAAGAGTAAGAAAACTAGGCACAAATTTTGCTTAAAAGTTATGGATAAGATTAAATTCTAACTATATAATTTGATGTAAAATTGCTTTTGATTGTAGATCTTGAAATAAATTATTGATCAATATAAGAGTAGCCACATTTTTCTTTTCTGAAAGATGCATTAAAAAATTTCAATTAAAATATAAATAATAAATGGAATAAGGCATTTATATTATTAGTCTCTTCCAAGTGTGAATAAGATGAATTGCATGTGTAAAACTAAGAGTGAGAAAAACGATGTTGGTGTTTAGACATCAAGGTGATCTTTTAAGGTGTCCATGAAGGCCTCGAGCAAGTATAAACCATGAATCACACAAATGAGATAGTGGCTAGAGGAGTTATACCCTCAACCATAAGGATTTTTCACCCACTTTTGGTTTCTCCAATGCAAAATATTTTGTTCTCTTTTCATGCTCATGCTATGTGTCCTATGTCTATTAAAAAATTCCTTCATGTTGTTTGGAACTTAGAAAGTTGATCCTTAGACTCTTCGAATTTTTTTTATGTAATTTTATTTCTAAAGCAATAAGAAATCATTCTAGCATTGATTGAAGCATTTAAAATTTTGTGTTGTAAGATGAGTAAAATACCCACCTTGCTTTTGGATTGTAAGAGCTAAGATTTTTTGTTAAATTTGATGTGGCTTTTGTAGTGTTTTAGTTTTTAATTTTTCAATCTTATGCCCATTTATAAAACTAGTGAAAAATAAGAATCTTTGGTTCTTTTCTGCCAAGAGACAAGTAAAAAGAAGTGGGAACAACAGTTAATATATACCATTTTTCTTATATCTTGAAGACAAACTTTTTTCTAGTTTATTTATTCTATCAAGATTATTGTTAGATTCCAAGGTCATTTATGAATTAGTCTCTTTCATGGAATTTTTGATATGAAAGAAAAGGGCATGTGCAAGAAGTTGGGTCCACAAAATGTTCAAAAAGTGGAAGTGTTTTTTTCTATTTTTTCAGAATTTGTCATGGTTGGATTGAAAATTTGAAGCACTTACACATTGAATATTAAAAAAAATCACTACTATAAAATTTAGTATTTTGAGTCTAGTTTCCAAATGTGTAATTTATTCTAATACCCAAATGATACAAATTAATTTTTAATAGACATGTATAAAAACCACTTTTTAAAAGTCACTTTTATAGGACCATACTATGCACGTATACGAATACCATAATTTGACCTAAATAAAAGTATTTTTATCATTCCTTTTGGAAAAAGATGTGTAACAAACTGAATATTGATAAGGATTTTTATTTTTATTTTTATTTTTGTTTATTTTTATTGGCCCTAATTGTTGTTTTTGAAAATCAACGTGTGCAAACACCATAAATTGACGTAAACTAATCATTTTTATTTTTTTTCATTGTGTAAAGAATTTTATAGATTGATGTCATATAATTTTTTTTACAAAAAAGTTAATAGATTAAAATTTATTAAAAGACTAAAAGAACCTAACATTTCAAGTTTATGGACTAGTTTCTTAGAAATTAATTAAAATATAAAAAGTAGACATCGTGAACCAAAAAATTTAAAATGTTTGTTAGCTATATTGTCAAAAGTTCTTAACATTGCCTCACTCTTTTAGTTGTAGATCCAAGGCTAAGGGTTAGATTACCAAGCCTTTCCCGAGCCTAAAACCAAATAAAAAATTGAATTCAAATTTCAATTTTTTTTAGAATGGGTATCATTCTATTTTCAAAATAGGTATTCATTTAAGAATGAGATCCCGATCTAAAGCTTGAGATCTCATTCCTAATAGAGTTTCAAAAATGGATACCCATTCTTTTCGATATGTTTTTTACTGAAATTTTCCCTCTTCATAGACTTGCACTTACCTAAAAACTATTATTAATAATTTAAATACCATTAATCATTTACCATCAATATTGAAGGAAAATTGGATTTTTTCCTTAATATCAAATTTACATATTACATACTATAATCCAAGATAATTTTTAAAGCAATATATTTTATGGAAATTTGAGACGAAGAAACAAACATTTACATTATAAATCATATTAACCATATTATTTATGTTAAAGGAACAATGTGTTTTCCCTTCTGTAGGTAAAAATCTAAGATGATAATGATAACAATAAATCTTTCATAATGAAGAAAAATATTATTAATAATATAATTAGTTTTCGCATGTTTAATGGGAAAACTTAAACTCTTTTAGTTTTATTATAATGCATCAAAATATAGAAATGTTTATCAATAATGATTTTATTAGTATTGTTACCAAAGAAGATTAAGGAAATTTATAACTTGACCAACACTTACCCTATGCTGCCATAGATGTTCCTAAAGAATTAGACCTTCATGAGCTCTTTGTCAAGGAAATATCTTACCAATAAACATATTGTTCAAGCTATTTTATTATTTTGAATACCACCATCATATAAATGCATTCCTATCAAATAATGAAAAGTGAGAAGAAAAAAATTAGAATTTGTAAAATATGTATGCAATTGCCTTGTCTTTTTTGAATAACCATATCAATAAATTGTGCAATATTATTAATTGTAGTAATATTATAAACCTCAAAGTAGAAATACAATTTAGTAGGTTCATAATTTATGGTTTCCATATTACATAATTTATTTGTGTTCAAAATGAGTCCAAGAGTGTAGTGATCATAAATATTCAAATAAGTTTTCAATAATAAGTGAATACAAGAAAATATGAAAATTGTGATTGAAACAAGAAACATCATCAAATACATATACAAATACCCTTGGGTGCTTAACTTGGTGAAAGAGCACATCAAAGGTTAAGATGATTATGCGATTGAAAGAGCAATCGTGCCATTTTCATCAAATTTTGGAGTAGTTTCAAATATTTCAACCTCGCTAACATCTTGTTAGAAAATATATGATCAATAAGGAAAGGGTTGAAACCATTGATGTGTTTTCCAAGAGGAGAAAACAAAATTTTCAAGGTAACTTTAAACTTAATAATTATGTGCTTGCAAAACAATCGAATCAATTACATGGTGAATTAATAAATTTTAAAAGTTCTAAATTCTTCAATTTTTAATTTACTTTTTATATATTTCTCTTTCATTTAAATCATTTTTTAATTTAAAAAATTCATACTATTCTTTTAGGTAATTAAACCTTTAAGTGAGGTTCTACAATTGGTGGATGGAAAAATAGATTTGATGATTTATATGTATGAAGACAATGAGGTCATTTGATATTACTATAGAATAAAATAAAATAAAAGGTAAACCCATTTGGTGCTTATAATTGAAGGTGGAACAAACAACTCCATTGACATACACACGCAATGCCCATTACTTTAACTCCAAGTTTCTTTCTCTAGTTCTATTTGTTAGAGTTATCATACATTAGCTAATAATTAATTAATCTTTAATTAATTATTAGTCTAATTTATTCTCACACATTTTAGCTAAACTTAGGAATGCTTTATTAGTTGAGTTAATATTAGATCATTATGTTACATCTCATGTGATGTTGACACTTGTCATGATCTGATCCTTTCTCATTTAGGGCTTTGCTCTTATAAGCATTCAACCCTTATTGTAAATATCTCTCAGATATTATTCATGGGAAATATGTGAAGCTTTCATATCTTCTTGAAAGCTTCTTCTGTAACTTTTCCTTGTTGATGAATATATATAGTTTTTTTGCTTTTTTTTCTATTAAAAAAATGGCAAATTGGTTTTTGCAATTTTTTACAAAAAATTGTCTCATGCACTGTACCTAGAGGAGTTTTTTTTTCCCAGCACACTAAATTTTGTGGGCCTCTATTTCTGGAGGTTTTTTTGATAAATTTGGCTGAGTTCCTTTTTTCCCTTGCTCAATCCCTCTCCGATGGGCTTTTTTGTTTTGCACCTCAACTTCCAGAGGTCATATCTCGGCCATAGGGTGGTCTTTTTCAGTGCAATTTTTTTTTAAATGGGTGAAATTTTACGCTCTTCGTAGTGGTGTAGGTATTTTCCAATTTTGACTTCTGTTTTTTTTTCCAGAATTCTATTTTCTCAATGTTGTAGCTGTTTAGTTCTCATTTTGGAAACTTTGACAAACCATATCTTCTACATCCGAACATATTTTTGGGTGTTTTTTTTTTTAAAGTGCATGTTTTTTCATGTACTTCATCATGGTGCTACTAGTTTCCTCTTTTTTTGTAAGAGAATTATATTTTCAGCTTGTGTCCTTTTTTGGACCTTATGGGCTCACATTGCATGTATTTATGATTTTGCAAATGCACTGAGATAAAGTGCCTCTGTATTGCACATGTATTATGGTATCTTGCACATCACTTTGTGCCTTATTGTACTCGCACTATGATATAAAGTGTCATGGGGGTTGATGTTTTCCTTTGTTTTCCTTCATACCTTTCTCATGCAGATGTGACTTTTATTTTCACATCCTTTCTATCTACTTGTACTTACATGCTTGCACCTTCAAATGTTCTTGGTTCCTCTTCATGCACTACTTTTAGACATTCAGTTTTAGTGTACCTGTCATGCCTCTCCCTTTTCAACATTATGGGGGGTTTATAATGTTGGTGCTATTGCTTCCTTGGTTTCGCATTAGAGTGAGCTATGTATACAGTATTTGTTCCTATGTACTAGGTGGATGCAATGACCGGTTACCCATGCATTTCAGTGAGATGGAGCACTTACCATATGGACACTCTTGCATTCCTATTTCTAGAGATGACCTTCCATTTTCTCCTGATTAGTTCTTCAAACTTTTGGTACCTTTTCCATTTGTATCTTTGAGTTCCAGGTGTTTGCCTTTGTTTTCCATCTGATTTGAGTAGTTTCATTGGGGGCACTCATGTAGATTCATGTCTTCTTGATCCTAATCATCATATGTTTCAGTGGAGGTTCTTCTTTTAGCATTTCAATAGTCTTTGACAGAGTTTACAGCTTCTTCATGCTTCTGTTTGTTCCTAGTTTTTGGGACAACCTTGCCTTGTTTGGAGGCTTCTTCTATCCTTCACTTGGATTTCATCTCTTTTTGGAGTGGAGTTTTTCCCACGAGGTTTTCTCTATTTCTCCACATTATAGAGATCTTATGTTTGTACATGGGTACCTTACTTGGCCTTATTTGTCGGGACCCATCTTGCATTCTTTTTAGGGTCTTTTAGCTACACCCTAAGTTCATCTTAAGGGGGCTGTTAGAGTTATCATACATTAGCTAATAATTAATTAATATTTAATTGATTATTAGTCTAATTTATTCTCACACACTTTAGCTAAACTTAGGAATGCTTTATTAGTTGAGTTAATATTAGATCATTATGTCACATCTCATGTGATGTTGACACTTGTCATGATCTGATCCTTTCTCATTTAGGGCTTTGCTCTTATAAGCATTCAACCCTCATTGTAAATATCTCTCGGATTGTAATGCCCCGCCACACAACCCTAGGGGAAGTTGCAATTAACTACTCAAACGCAATAATTTTTTTTTGTTTAAGTACAATTAACATGCAAATTCACTAGCCAATTGCCAACAACCCCTAAGGTTACAAGATTGAATTTACTTAGAAACCCAAACAAGAAACATGAATTAAAACCATAACATTAATTACTTTAAGAAATAAGAATGGATACATTCCATACACGATAAAATACATCCAAGGATAAGAGATACCACTTGATTTCAGATAACAATAAATTTACAATAAGATTACAACACTCATTCCCCAAATGAGATAAATCCAAAAGCATGATTACATATTACAACTTCCACCTTGATAACAAATGAGGGGGAATAAAATACAATATCAACTGAAATGAATAAAGCATGAAATGAAACTAGATCCCACGAGCTCTCCAATTGGAAATCTCGTCCACACGAACAAGAAGAAGACCCAACGGATTAAGGTGCACATTCCACCCAACCATGTGATACCCGAAGGCTCACCCCCCGTGCTAGGAGATAGCAACCAAGAATTCCTATACAAGACCATCTACCTCTAGACACAGGCTAACACATAACTGAACTGAATAAAAAAAAAACACAACACTTAACACGATGGTTGCAATGCTTCCAGAGAACAATGATCATCTACGCAGTACAACAAACTAACTTCTGGTTGACATAGAGAGAGTGTCACATGACATTTGCTATGAGTTACCCAGGCTCAACCTTCCTAGGCTACTGGACCCCACTTTGGGGTTACCCTGGCTTGCCTCTACCAGCCGCCGAACCCCCATACAAACTGTGCTTCTCGTCTCATCTCAAACCTTAAAAGTGAATGAATCATGAGAGAGGCATTTATTATCTTAATTAGTCTAAGAGTTTTTCATTAATTATTTTTAAGTTGTCACTTACTTAAACCCTAAGTGAGTTACCCTAGCCCCCCTTTATGTGTTAGACCCCCACAAAGAGCCACTCTCCTATCGACAACACATACAACCCAAAACCATAACTCAATGGGTAAACTAGATAAGACAACCTCTCCAATCCAAGGAGGCAACGAATAACGAAACTCACTCCAAACACCTGGAGGCTACAAAATACATAAACCACTCCTTGCAAAGCAGGTACAGACCACAAAATCCACTTCTAATCCAAAGGAGGCACAAACCATCCCCGTTCATGAAAACTGGGTAAAACAATAGGATACAACTATGCGCATTTCCCAAGGCAATTTGCAAATCGAACCACCACATAAAACATCCCAACCTAGATTAACTCCTCTAGAAGGCTTACTAGACAAATAACCCCATTCGACCAACATTGAGAAAGAACGAAAACATCATTTAGAAGGCATTTCAGGCAACTCAATAACTAATGTTAGGATTTCTTAAATCCAAGCCAAACAATGACATAGTGCAGAAATCAATTAAATAATTAACATTATTTGCGCATACACAACGTAAATCAAATCACCTTGGCAACATTAAGGGATTTAAAATCTAACACTTAAATCCCATTTGTTCAATCCTATATAATGATTAAAATCAATCCTTTTAAATAAAAACACTTATTATAAAGTCAATTTCAATTCAACTATAATAATGAAATACTCACTTAAAAAAAAAATCCTATTTTTAAATATTTAAATATCATTTAAATATATGCCTCTAAAATATCATTTTTATATTCCAAGATTTCCTGATTATTCATAATAGTCAAAATCAAATCTTTAAATAAATCATTTGATTATAAAATCAATGTTGTGCATCTATTAAAATGAAAAAACCATCTCAAAAACAATATATTTAAATATAAATATATATTATACATATATACAATTAAATACTCAAAGTATATATTCAATTATATAAATATTATTTAAATAATTATTTATTTTAAAAACAATTTCAATTCACATTTAATATATATATATATTTATTTATTTATTTATATTAAAATAATAGTAATAATTTTATTTTTTTTAAACCATATATATAAAATTAAATATATATACATATATATTTATATAATATATATACATATATATTTATATAATATATATTATATATATTATAATTAAATAAAATATATATAATATATATTATATAAAATATATATATAAAAACAAAATTTATATTAATAAGAAAAACAAAGGCAAAAGGCTGTTGCGCAGCCCCCAGGGGCGCAGCCCCTCCCCAAGTGGGGAGTCGCTGCCTGTGGGGGCAATGCTAGGTGCTGCCTCCACAACCAGCGCCTCCCACATGGGGGGCGGCTGTGGGGGTAGCCCCCACCCCCCCCAAAAAACCACGAAAATAACATAAATTTTTCAATAAAAAATTTGTTTTAAAACTCCTTTGTTCTGTAATATCCAGAACGAAATTTTAACAGGGAAAATTTTATTTAAAAAAAAAAGAACTCCCAGCCAATAGCATATAAATTTATATGCCACAATATATATATATATTGGGAAAATTATCTACATAAATTTACACAACCAAAACTTAATTTCTAAATCATAATGGAAATTTCTCAAATCCAAAACACAAGGTTTTTTTATTTCATTTTGTTTCTTTCAAATTTCTATTGCTAAAATTGAAGATTTCTATTGCAAGTTTTGATTTTTCAACAACAATCTAATTTATTTTCAAGATTCAAACAGGGTTTCAAAACAAGGATTTACAAGCAAGTTTTAAACTAAAAATGCAATTTTCAAAACAATAAACATGAAGGAACCTATGATGAGAAGTTGGAAACAAGAGCTTGAAGAAGAAATCCGGTATTGGGCTGCAAAGATCTTTCCAAAACTTCACTCTAATCCAAAGTGCAGCAAAAAAACATGAACTCTCCTTTCAATTTTCTCACAGCCAAATTTCAAGAATGCAAAGCCTTCTCTATTTTCTCCCCCAAATTTGGTCAAATATCCTAAAATATCTTATCCCCATAGTTATTGCAAATTTGGGGATATTTTCATTTTTTAAAAATTTAAAACAAAATTGCTTTCCAAATGGAATTTCATGCATTTAAAAATTTCTTTTATAAAAGAATTAAAAATTTTGTAAAGAAATTCTTTTACCTGTTAATTTTTGAAAAGTGCAATTTAAAACATATTTTCATTTTTTTTAATTTAAATCTAAATATCCAATAATGCCAAAACAACTAACTTAATTTAATTTATCACCATTAACTTAATTAATCAATAAATAACTACATTTTCAACATTACAACCAGATAAATTTGATCAACAATTTAACTACACAAGCCATTTATTTACCTTTATAACTTGAGATTAAATAATAACCAAGATGAATGGACAACATTAAAACAACTAGACTTGACTACAACCCAACGACACACTATGGCCAGGGTGATGACTTGGCACATAAAACCTAGCTACTATCTCCCAATCGATTACCGTTGGTCAATGGACACGCTCAAACCTGTGAAATCAGGTGGAGTCGATGTCTTGTACCTATCAACCTGCGAACAAAGAGTACATCGAGCATGCATATACATGATATAATAAAACACACCGTGAAGAGGAAATCTCAGAATCGTAGGACGATCGCAAGCGAGTGGTACAATCCCGTCCCCTTCACCAATACAATATCACTAACTGACGAATCTAACATCAATAATATGATCAAAAGCATAAAACATCATTAAATCAAATATCTGCTACATTAATCCAAAACATGCCATAAAGATAACATCAGAGTAAAATACCATCACATTAAAATATAACATTTGCATCGCTTAACAGTTTGTGATCAAATAATAACCAAGTACCAAAGTCACAGCATAACAAAAACAACATAACAAAGAAAAACACTGCACGAACAAAAGAGCCAAAATGGAGGGATGTTACACGGATATTATTCACAGGAAATATTATGGCTTTCATATCTTCTTGAAAGCTTCTTCTGTAACTTTTCCTTGTTGATGAATATAGCAATTCCTATTTGCAGATCTCTTGCATGGAAGGTGTACTTGTTTGTTGTTTGATCTTGTGGCTTGTGGTTTTATGCTTGTTTCGCAATTCTAACACTATTAAGGTTGATAAGGAGGCTATAGATAGCCTAACACAGATAAATTATGATGACCAAAAAACCCTTTAGACATAATTCGTGGTAGTTGTATAGTTACATGGGTGGTATAGACACCTAAAAGTTGACCATTCTTGACCACACTTGAATTCACCTTGTCCTGGCCATTAATTAAACAAATATTTATTATTTATTTAATTAATTTATCCATCACCTTTATCCCACCTTATCCTAGCCATTAATTAATTAAATATTTATTATTTAATTAATTAATTTATCCATTACCCTTATCCCTCACCTTTAATTAAATAAATCCATGTATTTAAGTCTAGTCTTATCCCAAAATCCTCCAACTAAATCAATTAATTGATTGATTGATTTATGCTAATTAATCCTCATTGCTTTTTCCTCGAATATTTAATTATATTTTATCCCTCAATCCTTATTCATATAATCCTATCCATTAAATTCATTCACACGGATCACAATCTAAACTCTTCATCATGTGATAAGTATCCCTCCCACCTTTATCCTCTCACATGTGAGAGGATGCAAAATTCAAACCTACCTTTTACACCTTTATCCCTCATGTGACACTTGTCACATGACTACAACTTTGATCCAAACTCTAATCCTTAATCAATCCTAGCCATCCATCAACCAATCCATCTAGACCTTTGATTTCCCTCATGGAAATTCTATAAATGAGAGGCCTCTCATCCCATTTGAGTAATAATATTCTCTTATCATATTTTTACACTTCTATATTTTCTATCTACTTCTTCCATAGCCTAGCTAATCTCCCACCATCTCAATCCTACTATCATGTTGTTGGTTTCATGAGCAACCATGTTCTTCCATCCCCATACACATCAAAAGAGAAAATCAATTGGAGATAGGGTACACTCTACTTCAACTCTATCTAAAGAGAACAAAGGGTTTTAGGTGAAGTTATTGTGTGTTTGTTATATTATCTTCTATATTATTTACCTTTAGTATTTTCTTGTCTTCATTTTGGCACACCTAGACCCTTGTCCTTGAATCTTACATTTTTATCAAGTTTTTATGAATTTTTTAATATAGGTTCCAAAATGACACTTATGCTCTATGTTTTCACACTTTTGTGTCAAATATATGTTTTTTCTCTATATTTTTGTGATTTTGTTTCATATTCATGCTTTTGATCTATGTTTTTGCACCTATATTTCCAAATCCACACTTCTACTCTACAACCTGCACTTCCACCCTACAATTTTGCACTTTCACTTTGTAAACCTACACTTTTGTCCTACAAATTGGTGTTTTTACTTCTTCTTTTTTTCCTTATTTTATGTTTTGGTTTTTATACATCTCTACCTTTTTGGGTTTTTAATCTATCTTTTTAATCTCTTGGATATTATCTTTTGTTAGTTAACCCCCCATTTTGCAAACAATCTAACCCTTTCTTGCAAGTGTGGCTTCCCACTTCCAAAATCACACTTTCACCCTATAGATCAAAGATTCCATCATTCATTTGTACTTTTCATTCTAAATTCACACTTTAGCTTTGTATTCACACTTATGTTTTATTTCTACACTTATGCTCTATAATCTTACTTCTATTTTGTTTGTGTGGTTCATTCTATCATTCTTTTTCTACTTCTATCAATGCAAAAAAAAATTCATTGCACTTTTTTTCTATCATTGTTCTTTTCCTTTTGTCATGATGCTTCTTATTCTATCACCACGCTTCTTATGCTCATGTTGTCGCACTTCTACTTCTATCATAATGAGCTTCTACTCTACAATCATGCTTTTGGGTTGTTGCTACATTTTTTCTCTACAAAATGGTGCTTAAGATATTAAGGTGAGAATTTATTTTTATGTTGTCTATTTATTCTTTCTACTCTTCTATTTATTTATTTTTAACTTTTATCTTATCAAAAAAAATTCCCTCGGGGGTTATGCCTCCAAACCCACTTTAGCAAATGGTTGCATCCATCCCCCTACACCCCTATTGGTGGGGTGAGTGTCCCAACTCACATCACAAAAAGGGTCCAAAATTTTTATGGTTGTCTCAATGCTAACAATCATTTTCTTTTATCATTTTGGTATCTAACCCTTTGTGCAACTTGAAATTTCTTGTCAATAAAAATCACAAACTACTAACATTTTTCTTATAAATTTTCTTGTCCAAGACTTTCTTTCTTCAACTAATATAGGAACAATTATTTTCTAAAGGTTAATAAACTTTTTTTGTCATGTCTTTTGGTGAATGGTGTGTATGCTCTCCCTTTGCACCTTTTTGTTATCTTGAAGATCAAAAACATCATTTACTCTCTTTTCTTTTCTCTTCATTGTTATCCTGAGGAACCCAATGTGTATATGCTCTCCCATTGCACTTGTGTGATCTTGGGTGACCAAAATCACATAGATCATTCCTTCTAGGAGGGTTTCCTATGGATTTGGTCACCCTAGGGGATGACTCAAATCTTATGTTATGGGAAAGTATAAATAGTGGGGCGTGAATTGAAAGACATCCCTCTTGGAAGTGGAATCTTATCAATTTGGGCTAAGCCTCCAAAAAGATTATACCTTATAGAAGTTAAGGTTGAGAGTGGGTTACCCTCTCCTCCCATGTGTTTGGAATTATTCCCTTTCATCTACGAATTTTTCCTCATGTACCCTTGAGGTATTTAGAGGACTCCCTAGCAACCTTGTTCATCCTAGTTGAAGACCTTTCGGTCGTTATTCCTTATGGTGCACTATTGTTGGGGGGGAATTTCTCACATGTACCTCCATATTGTGAGATATAGTTCACTTTTGTTAAGGCTAGTCCTCCAAGGTAAAGGGTGTAAGGTGGCATATTACCTTGCATTCCCTAGCTATCCATTCATGTGGTAGATGGTATTAATGAGAAAAATGTCACCATTCTAATTGAGTGGAGACAAAAGTTTCCATTGTGATTCCACAAGGAATAACACTTCCACTTGAATAATATAGACTTTCCATGTGCTTTGTGTGTCTTCTTGTGCTAAACTATTACATATCTATCAATTCAATTCCTCAAGACACTTTTTTTATTTTTGTGCTTTCAAATATATATCCTAATCAAGCAAGGAAAACCTCCACTCAAATCCATTTATCCAATTTATCATCCATCTAAATCACCCAAACCCATTTATCCTCCTTCCAATATAATCCCTTATCCATCCAAATATTCTAAATCCTTCTAGCCTTATACCTCATCCATTAAAATATTTCCAATCCAATCTCCTAGCCAACCTAATTCTTCATCCATCATCCTTAATCTTCCAAAGCTCATCCATATCCAATCCAAATCCCCATCCAATACATCAACTAGTTATAATCCAAAAACTATATACAAACATCATGAATTGGTTTGAAAAAATGGTTATGGAAGTTAAATTATCTATGTCAAACCCCATTCCTCAAACCATACCTCCAATCCAAACAACATCACTATCTGTGACCAATGACATAGTATAGTTTAACTACACTCAATCCATAAGATTCAAGGCATATTTATTCCACTAGGCATCAATCCCAATAAGATATTCAATATCAATAAAAATGAAGAATCCATTAAAACTAACATGCTAAAACAAAAAAGCTTGACAAAAACCTATTCTAAGGCATTGAATCTTATCCTATTGGGGGAGTGGTGTCACATTGATGTGGAATAGTGACCCTTTCCCAATCACTTGGATAATATGAGCCTTTCCAATTGATTTTATTGATTAAACTTGATAGAAACTGATGAAAAATATGAACAAAAACATGATAAAAGGTAAGATGTTTGATATAAATGTATGCAATCTATGCTAAATGTGTACAAGATTCAAAGATGCAAGCCCTAGATTCAAAAATATACTAAATGGATGCAAACTAAGTTACCATGGAAGCCACTAATGGATGCTTAAGCTAATTATGCATGAAAATTAATGTAAAAATGCTCTTAAACATAAAACATGGATGCAAGTGAGTGTGATTTTCAATAGCATAAGTTTACTATTAAAAGATGGATCCCTGTTCAATAGATGCAAAGTCTCTTTATAGAATAGGCAATGAGAAACCAATAGCCAAGATTGAAAGAATCAATCAATGGTCAGGATGGAAAGAAGATGGATGCATGGATCATGGATTCTCATCAAAGGTTGAGAATGCAAGTTGATATTTAATCAAGGGCTCACAATCATGCAAAGAAGCACACTTTCAAAACTTTCTCAAGAAGTTTGTTGAAAGTTTGTTACTAAGAAGAATATTCCCTTTTTTGAATGAGTGTAAAGGGAGAATATTCTCAAAGAATATTCTCATGTAAGTGGATGAGGAAAATTAGTATTTAGCAAATTAAAACAAAGTTTTAATGTGCAAAGGGGAGGGATATTCCATAGGAATGTTCTCTTTTGGAGGAATTTAAGATTTAGCATTAAATAATTTATTTTTTTAATGAAAGGGGTGGGATTATGATGTTTAATTAAATAACTATGATAACTAGGTTTTATTTAATTAAATAAGAAGATATAAGAAGGCTAATTAAATAATTTGCATTATTCGATTAGATAGGATGAAAGGTGAATATGATGGAGAGTGAATTATCCTAATTAGGTTAATGATTAATAGATGACCATGAGGCCTTTGATTAATTAACTAGGTTAATTAAATCAAATAAGCGAAAAGAGGATGGATTTTAGGATGAAATGATGTTAATATATCAGATTCGAGTGTGTGATATCATTCAAGACATTTTTAAGTGTCTACACTATCATACCAACCTTCATTTTCTTACGAGGCTATGCCACTACAACCAACTTATCAATCATACTAGTCCAACTTATCCATGCCTCAAAGTCATCCAATCTTCACCTTTTCATACATCTCACCCCAACCCACTAACCAAGTCAATCCCATAACCTCATACTCATCTACCATATCTTCATCCATGCCACCTAAAAAAACTATATACAATCCCAATCCATCTCCTATTTCTTATCCTTCATCTTCCTTTGACAAGGAAAACCAAACCCTTATCCATGTCAAACCCCATTCCTCAAACCATACCTCCAATTCAACCAGCATCATTATCATACTGACCTTCATTCTCTTATGAGACCATGCCATCACAACTAACCTATCAATCATAAAAATCCATATTATCCATTCCTCAAAGTCATCCAATCTTCACCTATTCATACATCTCACCCCAACCCACTTACCAAGTCAAACCCATAACCTCATACCCATCTACCATATATTTATCCATGCCACCTCAAAAAGCTATATCTAATCCCAATCCATCTCATATTCCTTTGATAAGGGAAACCGAACCCCCATCCAAATTTCCCCTCCAACCTCATCCGCATCCAATTCCCCATCCCTACGTCCCTATTATCCCTCACCTACATACACTCCCCATACAACATCTATACCTCTATCTTCTCCCTTATCCATATCCCAATACATATCTTTGTACAGTACCCCCATCACCTCCACCCATGATCTAAATCCATTATCCTACTATCCACTAAGATATAGTCCTAATATTCCAATTAATGATAATCGTCCAATTCATAATCCTAATCCTCTATCTAATCCTAATCTTCCATCTAATCCTAACCCATTTACTCCATAATTTTTCCAATGACTATTAACAAAGAAGACTAAATCCCCACCTCCACAAAAAAGTTGTGCAATCATCACATGTTACACATCCATCTCCATCCCCTCCAAATAAAGATAAATCCCAATCCCCTATCCCTCCATCTACCCAAGTTGAATATCATATTCAACCTTCCTCCCCTATCATACCATCCATGTCAAATGAACTATGTCAATCCCTTACTCAAAAGCATGCTATCATAGATGCTTCTCTATCTCCATATCAAGGTATCCCTTCCACTCTACCTGATCCCCTTCCATCTCATAATGAAGATCGAATTATCCCTTCCATCCCATCCATTAATTCCCTTCCACATCAAGATGAAATCACTACCCCCATCTCATGATCCCCTCCTATCCACCCCATCTCATGAACCCTATCGAAATAAATATCAAATCACCCTCCCATTCATGATCCCCTCCCTTCCACTCCATCCAATAATCCCCCTCATGATCACTAGAGTGAGCTTTTATTAGATCATTTTTTCTTGTGCATAGGATGATAACATTTGTCATGATCTAATCCCTTTATCATTTAGGGTTTTTCTTACAAAGCATTCTCCCTCTTTGTATTATTTCATTCTATGAATTTTTCTAGTTGAGAATATAACAAATTATTGTTTGCAAATCTTTTGCATGGAAGGTGTTTTTGTTCATTGTTTGATCCTACATCTCATGTTATTCACAATTTTAACATGGTATTATAGTGTGGATTCAGTGAACGCCTTCTCCATTTTTGAATTTTTTTTTCTCAACTAGGCTTATAGGAGCAAATTTAGAATCTTTATTTTTTTGCAATTTTTGGAGTTGGGCAATTTTTTGGTGCATTTTGGTGCAAAAGGACCTCAACAAATCATTCAAGAGGCCAAATCTATGAATTTTGACCATAAAATTGTCCTATTTCGCCGACAAGAGCTTTTGGGGCAATTTTTTTTATTTGGGAGGTTGTATAACCTCCTAGATGTTGTACCATATTGTAGATATATATATATATATATCACTATTTTTAGTGCTTGGCAGTTAGTCCTAGGTAGCTAACCATCGTGTCTTGCAAACCACAACAATTTCCCAACCACTAATGGTTGTAGAGCCACTAGTAGCTCAACAGACCCCTACCACCTAACTGTCGCTCCACTAGTGGTGGGCTAACGAGGCTCCTTTCTTAGCCCCCACAGTGCCCTTGGTCATATGGGCAACCATGACCAACCAACACCCAGCCTCCATGGGCTAATTATTTTTGACTTTTTTTCAACTTATGTAGAATTGGGAAAATTGTGATAACTTTTCGCTTAGGCATCAAAATCGTGCAAACAAGATATTGTCATAAAGCTAGTTTTGAGCACTATCTAATGGTACTAGTATTGTTCTCAAATTTTTTTACTGGTATATTTTATCACCTATCAAACTTGGATGTTTTCTTTTCACACAACTTTTGACTAGTTTCTTTCTTTTTTTTGCAATTCCAATGACGTTGGAAGGGTCTTTAAGATCTCTTCATAGATATCCATGAAAATTTTCCAAAAAAAATTAGATACATTTTATTCAATTTTTTGTGTTTTCACATTCTAATGAATTATTTGGATGTTTTAGCTCCTGGAAACTTTTTGTTTTCATGGGATGACTTGTTTTAGGTTGTTCTCCATGTATTTTTAGCATTATATCCTATTTAGGTATTTTGAGCATTTTTTTCATGCAATTTCTATTTTGTAGACACACTGAGATAAAGTTCCACTATTGTACATATGTTTTGGATATTTCACACATCTTGTTGTGCCTTTTATACTCACACTATGTTATAAAGTGTGATGGGAGGGTTGTGTAGTGACTTTTTTTTCCATAACACCTTTCTCAAGTGAGTGTCCCTTTCATGAAAACATCAAATCCTCGTGATTCTTGCCTCATGCATGTGTGCCTTCTTTATGAACCCTTTTTTAGTTGCAAATACTTCCATGTGCACATTTAGATGTTCTTGGTTCTCCTTCATGTACTTCTTGGTGACGCAGTTTCAGTGGACCTGTTTATGGATCTTCCTTGTCTACATTATAAGGGGTTTCTACCATTCATGATAATGCTTCCTTGGTTTCCCGTTGAATTGATATATGTATCTAGTTTTTGTTCCTATGTACTAGGCAGATGCAGCGGTTGGTTACCCATGCATTTAGGTGAGATAGAGCAATAACCATATGGACACTCTTGGATTCCTATTTTTGGAGGTGACTTTCTACTTTCATTTGATCAATATTTTTTGAACTATTGGTACCTATATTTTCAACATGTATCTTGCATGGTTGAGTAGTGTCATTGAGGTCACTCGTGCAAGTTCATGTGCCATTTGTATCTTTGATTTCCAGATTTTTTCCTTTGTTTTCCATCTAATTCGAGTAGTTTCGTTGGGGCACCCATGTAGATTATTGTCTTTTTTTATCTTGACCATCATTTTTTTCAAATGAGGTTCTTCATTTCAACACTATATCAGCCACCATTTGATAGTTTTTTATAGATTCTTCATGCTCTAGCGATGTTCTTCATGTTCCTATTATTTTACAAACATTATTTTGGATGCTTTTTTAGTCCCTCATTCACCTTTCTCTATTTTGGAAAGGAGTTTTTCCCATGATATTTTATCCTTTTCTCCAATTGTGAGAGATTAGATTGTTTGTACAAGGGTGCCTTATCATGCCTTGTTTTCTAGGACCTAGCATGCATTATTTTCTTTCTATGTATTCATTTTTTAAGGTTTTTAGCTACTCCCTAAATTTTCACTTAAGGGGGTGTTAGATTAATCATACATTAGCTAATAATTAATTAACATTTAATTGATTATTAGGCTAATTTCATTTCATGCACTTAATTTAAACTTAGGAGTGCTTTTTTTGTTAACTAGAGTGAGCTTTTATTAGACCATTTTGTCTCATCACATATGATGAAGATACTCATCATGATTTAATCCCTTTATCATTTAGGGTTTTTCTTATAAATCACTCTCCCTCTTTGTATTATTTCATTTTGTAAGTTTTTCTAGTTGAGGATATAGCATATTATTGTTTGTAACTCTTTTGCACTAAAGGTGTTT
This sequence comes from Sequoia sempervirens, assembly GCA_007258455.2. Taxonomy (NCBI): domain Eukaryota; kingdom Viridiplantae; phylum Streptophyta; class Pinopsida; order Cupressales; family Cupressaceae; genus Sequoia; species Sequoia sempervirens. The sequence continues at coordinate 186,765,512 of VDFB02000007.1, forward strand.
TTGTTCATTGTTTGATCATGCATCTCATGTTATTCATAATTCTAATAGAAAATAATCCCCATGAACAATCCAAATCGACATCCAAACTTGTTAATACAAAATATTCCTGTACTCCTAAGTCCTCCAATCCTCCATCTAATAATCCTTCATCTTCAAAATCAATTTTGGTTCATTATGTTCCAAAATATAGAATTCTAAGTCCTCCATCATCCCCTCACTATATTTTGGGCCCCTATGTCCCAAAATCCACCCCTTCATCTAGTTCACAATTCACTTCTCTACAACTCCACCACCCTTCAATGTGTGTGCCAATATCAGTTTGATAACATTTCTATACATTCATCCACAAGTCTTCCAACACCTCATCCATAATCCAACATTCATCCCCCATCATCCTCCTTTAATCCAAGTCTTTGCATAAATCCTTATCTTTTTTCCATTATGCCACCATTCTACCAATGTCTATGAATATACCTTCAATTGTCATGGTCTATTGTAGTACATCTTCAAGGGATACCATCCATATAACTAGATGCTTGATTCCTTCCTCCATCTCTCTATCATGCATTCATTATCTTCCAAATTCACTTATTTGTAACCTTATCTTCCTCTTTCTCCATCCTTCTATTCCAAAAATCCAAAAAACAAAAAAAATGGAAATATCTAATATATAAAAGAAAATAAATAAATAAAGTGAAGAGAAATCATTCGTATAATATTGAAAACCACTTCTTCTGATACCTAGGGAAAATACCATGATGAAATCCTAGCGAACAAGTTTCATGTGTAATATCCCATGCTCTTCCACTCTATACTTGGGGGCAAGCTTCACACACTATCTTAGCTACCATATCTTCCAATATCTCTTATCCTATCTCATTTTTCTTATCCCATCTAAGTTCATCCTCCCTCTTCCACCTTTTATATTGATAAGACTAAGGATCTTCATAAGAATCATGTATCTTATATCCCTCATCCTATCCACATCCTTCAATATCCTTCATTGCACATCCCTCATACTATCTCCTTCTATCCTATCCAAATGCATCCTCCCTTCCCTCCTTTGATCTTAATGAGGCCAAGGGAAAAATATCCATAAATATCTATGCTATCCTTCCTATAACATCTTATCCTATCCTCGAGTATCCTTCATCCCATATCCCTTTCCTCTCATCTATCTAAACCCCTCATCCCTTTTTTCTTTTGATCTTGATAATCATTCTAGGGGAAAAATATCCTTGCATGCTTTGGAAAATGAAAACCTTATTTCCTCCACCATCCATATCAATTAATCATTATCCTTACATCGCATGCATCTTTTACCATCTTCCCTCCTCAATCACACTACCTCTAATGTGGGGCATCTTGTTCCTTTGCAATATAGTCCTTGGATCTCCATCCACTTAATCCTTCTCACACCTAGCTAAGCTATCCATTCATCTTTTACCAATCATTTCTCCTCCCTGGTCATTAGATCTCACCCATTCCTATATCCTATCATATCTATTTATCCTTGTATCCTCCATTCCTATCCATTTCTTTTATCTATCATATCCTCTATCCTTCATCCAATCATATCCTATCAAATGCATTTATCATCTATCTATCCTTCAAATCCAACCATCCCCCATCCAATCCATCCAATGAAATCAATCCTAATCCATGCAATCCAATATTAAAATCTAGCTCATCATCCATAAGCAATCCATCATTTTTTATCCAAATTAGTTGAGGTATATTGATCCACTTTAATCAAATTATCATCATAGGGATGTATCCTTCCAATCCTAGAGTTTTTCTTATTGTTAGCAAATCAATCCTAGGGGTATGCATTGTTCTCGTCATTAACTTTTTTATCCTCATCATTATTATCAATCAATCAATTGATCAATCGATTTTAAACTTGACTTGGAGGATTATCCTGGTTTATTTTTGGCTTGTTGTGCATGTTTGTTTGTTGTTTATGTGTGTTAGTATTGTGTGCATCTATCATGGCATTTCCACTATTTTCATAGGAGCATCATGGTCTTCCATATCATGGTGATATAAGGCATATGTTTACATTTTACTTTTTTGATCATGTACTTGGCACATCATCATTTTGGTTTCTTATACCTTGGTGCATAACGTCATATATAATATCAAATCTTGGCTATTTATTCCATTATAGAATTATGATCATCCACCCTCTCTCTCCATCCATACCTTCATCATCCCTAACTTCTTTCATGTCCTTTTACCCTTCATCTTCTAATCATCCCATCCATTTAAAGAGTACACCCATTTTTTTTAACCCACTTGTCCTCTTGCGAGGGCATACCTAACTCTCATCCTTCTTGTGGTTGGGGCATCATGCCACTAGTCTCTATCCCTTCCTACCCACTATATTTTATTCTTCTTTGATACCACACCACTTCTTACAATTGTGACCATATCAAAAAAGGGGAAAATATACACCTAAAAGTTGACCATACTTTACCACACTTGACTTTACCCTATCCTAATCTTTTATTATTTATTTAATTAATTTACCCATCGCCTTTATCCCACCTTATCTTAGACATTAATTAATTAAATATTTATTATTTGTTTATTTAATTAATTTATCCATTACCCTTATACCAAAATCCTCCAACTAAATCAATTAATTAATTGGCTTATTTTCATTAATCCTCATTACTTTTTCTTCCAATATTTAATTCTATTTTATCCCTCAATCCTTGTCCATTTAATCCTAGCCATCAAATCCATTCACATGGATCATAATTTAAACTTGTCGTCATGTGACAAGTATCCCTCCCACCTTTATCCTCACACGTGAGAGGATGCAAAATTCAAACCTACTCTTTACACCTTTATCCATCATGTGGCACCTATCACATGACATCAACTTTGATCCAAACCCTAATCCTCAATCGATCCAAGTCATCCATCAACCAATCTATCTATTCCCATGATCTCCCTCGTGGAAATTTTATAAATGAGAGCCCTCTCATCCAATTTGAGGAATAATCTTCTCTCATCCTACTGTTATGTTGTATTTTCTATATACTTCTTCCATAGCCTAGCTAATCTCGCATCATCTCAATCCTACTATCATGTTGTTGGTTTCATGAGCAAGCACATTCTTCCATCCCCACACATTAAAAGAGAAAATCAAGTGGAGATAGGGTGCACTCTACTTTAGCTCTATTTGAGGAGAAAGAAGGGTTTAAGGTGAAAGTATTGTGTGTGTATTGCATTATCTTCTATGTTATTTACCTTTAGTCTTTTCTTGTCTTCAGGCGCAAAGTGTCATTTTCTCAATTTTATGCATTTGAATTTGAATGACCCAATAATCAATGAACAAATGTGAGTCCTTCAAAAGTTTAACAGGCCTCATAAATAACTTGTATAAGTGCATTTCTAATTACTCACAAAATTATGAATGTTCTCTTTGCGAAATTAGGGGGGAAGATGATGGTGTAAAAATGTCAATTCTTCAAACCCTACCGATCCACATTGTTTTGTTAGCTCTATAACAATTATGGGTGTGACCATAATTGGAGCTTGTTTGGCATAATAGATTGACCAAAAAAATACAATTGAAGAATGTTTAGGCCTTTTATACAAACACAATGACATTTTTTTGCAACACAAACTTTGTATTTAAATTTTGAAAGTGCAAAGAAAAGAAAATCAATGTGTAATTAACTTGAATGACATCAATTCATATTCAAATTAAATTGTTGGGGACGTGAGGCCCTTAATTCTTATTGAAAAGATCATTAATTTTTAGAAGCATGAAAGAAAAATGCAAGTGAAAGTGAAAACATCATAAAGGACTACATTAAATGATGATATTCTCAAGGATGAATTTGTCTTTGAGAATGAATCTTCACCATCCAATTCAAGGGCACAATTGATTAAGAACTTTAGTGAGAGGAAAAGGTTGTCAACTATATTATAGATTTGTACTTTTATGGTGATGATCAATCTTAATGACAATTTTGAAGTGCATCATACTCAATTTTTGTCTAAAACTAATTAAAAATCTCAAGTTCTCTAAATTCAACTTTTACACTTTTTAACAATAAAGTGCATGTTATTTAAATTTGTTTTGTGGATTTATGCATTTTTTAAATGCCAATTTTTTTGCCATCTTTTAACTGAGACTGAACTCTAAGTCAAAATTATGAGTTGTCTATCTTTTACCAAGTCTAAGTTTTTAACCTATGGTTTAAAGTATTGCAATATAAAAATCTAAGACTAAAGATGGAGAATGAAACCATATGTAATATCAAAGCACTAAATGTAAGGTAGTTCTCATGTAAATCAACAAGAGAAAACCAAGGGTAACATCAAGGAGCATCTACAATAAAGGAAAACTAGTTTTTGAGGTTATCACTAAACAATGAAGACTAATTTGGCATATAAGAGAACCCCACCGGCCAACCCCCATGCCACACAATAATTACAGGTTACTAAACACACCCCACCTGCATATTTGATCCTCGCCTGCTATTAGATCCTCACCTCCTATTAGAAGTAACTAAAAATAAACTACAAGGAAGTTTCTCTACTTTTAATGACTATAATTGTATTAATATACCAAATAATCCAACTTAGTGAAAAGTAGCAATTATAAACAAGTTCCATATTTAATAAGTTAATAAAATGCAAGAGTTGAGCTTGCACAAGCACTAGAAAAGAAAGGAGGGTAGAGTTAGAGGAAGCTTATCTAATTCAATGGTAGAATTATAGAGTTGGATTAATAATATCACATTCTAGAGGTATATGCTTTGTACGATAATTGGTAGTGTTCTTTGTAATGTGAAATTATCCAATGGGGCACGCCAGTGTCAAATGTACCCTCATCATCACATCTTTTGTACTTTTTGACAAAAAAAAAAGACATAACTATTAGCACCTACATTAGATGTCGTCAAACCTATAAGACTTAAGAAGGGAAAAGGGGTACAAATGTCACATTTGGGAGTTTGCTTCAATCAAGCCCCCAATAGCATGTTCCAACATAAATTAGTTGAAATGTTGTAGATTTGTGGACCTAGATGCAAGTGCAAGGAGCTATAACAATAGAGGTGTGTGCAACAATTGTGGAGGATGCCCAAAGTGGATCCAAGAGGAAAGTGTGTGGGCCTATGCATTGATGCTAGAAATTAATTTTCCTTTTAGGTAAATCCACTTAAATAAGCATGTGTAAGGACAATCTAATTATCTTTTATGAATTAGAATTAAGGTTCGTTGGAAAGGCAAACACCTAGTTGGGAAAAGAAGAATTTGAACACACAAGACACTATTGCACACAACAATATTCCAAATGTGCATGTGTTAGGAGTAGAATGGAGTGCTTGAAGTGTGAGGATTTGTGCACAACTAAGTGATTCAAACTCCAAGAGGATTGAAATTGGTCCAAGTCATACTCATTGTAAGTAGGCATTAGAACATATACAAAGCAATGTGGAAAAGTATGAAGTGTGCATATTTTGTCTCTACAATGATATATATGCCTTTGCCATTATGTTGGCCACCTATAGAGTCAATAATAATTTTAAAAAAAAAAAAAAAAAAACTACCAAATTCATCTCCAATTACATGGGATGTATATCCATTGAGAAGACAACTTCAATGTTAAATTGATATTATCTTTCATAATATTGAAGATAGCAATTACTTGAGCTTAAGCAAACATCAATGGTGCATGGAATATGCTAGTCTTAAAAAGGCAAGCTAGAGAACCCTTGCCTTGAGTGACAAAGAATCCAAATATTTTTTAAACATCCAATTTTAACCTTCCAAAAATGAAATTAGGCACTATCCTCACAAAGTAGCTTTGTACATTCTCTTCCATTAACTTAACACAAACTCAACAAGATTTTGATCATACAAGAGAATCCAACAAATCTTGACAAGCTTTTGATTATCCAATAGATTCGAGAATGCTAAATTGTGGGACTCGAAAACAAAGTGAATCATTTTCGGCTTACCCGTCATGCCACTAATCCTTGACGAATGTGAAGATTGGGCTAGCAATATGTCAAATCACAAATGGAGGCAAATAGATAGAATCCAAAAGCATTCAATCATAAGAAGCTTCAAAGTCAGAACTTTGGTTCTCTATGAGATTCTATTAGTAGAACAAGTAATTTATCATTGGAGGTTTCAACAATGGCTCAAATTTTATCTCAAAAAGACTCAAAATATAGAGAACCATCATTGTCCTAGAATGCTGATGAAATGCCAAACCAAAGGAAGAACATGTGGATGAAACAAAAATAAAAAGGAATGTGAGAAAAACTTAGGATTGTCATGTGGACAAAACAAATTGGCCAAAATAAAGCATAATATACCAAAGAGTTCAATCCCACATAGGATCATGACAAAAAAGTCTATATAACAGCAAAAATTAAGTCAAAGGTGAAGATGTTAATAACCCAATTAAAGACTTAATCACATAATCTTAAATGTGAGATCAGCATGTGGACATTATCTAATGAGTGGGAAACATGAACATACCCATTTTCAATAACAGGGTGCTGGAGACAAAATGGCACACATCAGAGTGCATAACCTATACTGACATCCATATCAAGTATGAAGGCAACCTAAGAGTGGGCAACCTAATCACCTAGTTTGAGGAGGTGAGGACAAACAAAGCAACAAGCTTTTGATCAAGATCCACCATAGAAGATCTAACATCAAAAAGGGTTTGGAAATCTCAAAAGGCTAATTGGTGGCCCTCATGTCTTGTGGTCTCGTTTTGTCTATTTCTCTTTTGCTACTGCTCATGGCTGCATAGACTGCTGGTCTCATGAACGTTATTAAAATCTTTCTTTCATCATTCAAACTTCCTCTAATAGACAGCCCGCTAAAATATAGGCATTATGAATACCTAAAGTCTGCCACATGCATCTCTGCTATGCTCTAGTGGGTGTACACTTCCAAAGAATATGCCCTATTGATTATTTCTCACATACAATCTGATATACCAGCGTTTCTGAACCTTGTTTTGACTGCCAAACTTGGGTTAGGCACTACCAACCCCAAAACTTCATTTTTAATAAAATTTCTTGATTTCTAGAAAGTTGCCTCATTCACAAATTCCACATATTTTGGTGATATGTGACCCAATAATAATATTTGTGACTTACAAATCCAGTTTAATAGTTATATGCCTTTCCATTAGCAAGGGCTTGGGGCTTGGATCTGAAGTTCCAAATGCAACTTTCACGAATCAGTTCAAAAGGCTCTTAAGAATCGGTTAGTCTGCACCACTTTCTTTGACCGTGGTATGATTCTCCATTTGCACTATTGTTCTAGGAAACTACTTAAGAGATGTCAACAACATAAATATCACAACAATACACCAAACATGAAATTGGATCTCTAATTATATGAAAGCAAGAAACAAGAAAGAGAGAATAAATGGTAAATTGGAATACAAGATTTCCACACAATTCTATCGCGTGAAACTAAAAGGACAAAACATAAATAAATGTATACAAAGGGTACACATGCCACAGTTTCATCTTCTTGATAGGAAAAGATAGCAGATTGATTTATTACAAGAGGAAGTCATCTCTAAGGACATATTAACTAGTTACAAACAAGATAGATGCCCACAATGATCAAGATTATGGACCTTTTGCAGAACACTGCATTTTATACCATGTTAATCACAAAAAAAATGAATTATTGTAAAGACACTGTGAATTGCGGAGCACTGAAGTCAAATTCTTGTTTCATTATGCAACACATGAACCAATCACTAGTGAAAGTTGGCATCCCCGTCGTTGCTGCTGCTAAAGCTTCTAACATATCTTCGTCACAAGTTAATGCAAATGTGCGGGAGGAGACTAGCACCTTTTCCAGGCTAAGCACAACCTGGCGTAATTATATCCACAACCAAGCTCCAAGTTATTATCAACTAATGCCACACCCATTGCTATGTCAATAGCACATTATGGAATGTATTACTCACCTTGCCACCTGCAGATTCCACAATAGATGAAAGCACCTCTACTGGTGGTTGAACATGTGACGTAAGATACACATGAAAACCATCAAGTAGTTTGCGGGAATTAGCACGAGCCCTGAGAACCACATCTTCCACCTTTACTCCATATTTTGACTCAAAATCTTTGTCTTTCAAGATAAACGGGATCTCATCTGCAATGCAATTAAAATTAAGCACGCCAAGAGATAAAAAGGTTAGCCCTTTACAGTCACAAAATATCACAAATGTGCTATTAATTTATGCTACTTACCTAAAAATTTGTTTTCCTTAAAGCTGGCTTTCAGCCAGTCTGGAGAAACTACCCAAGCACTGCACAGAAAAAACATGATAAATTCTCAAGTATTTAATGCATTATGACCTTGAAGTTATTGACAATATTATCTAAAATAAATTTTTGATATCACAGTGTATTCGTAACCTCCACAGATATTTAGATCTTACCCGGCACAAAGTGCAGTACTGAAATTCAGGGTCCGCCTCACTTGCCCTGTGACAACATGTGTGCAGATGTTTCCAACTGAAGAAACAACACCTCCCATCTTCTCTACAGTCTATATATTCAAATTTCACAACAGAAAATGTACTAAGAAGTTGAGATAACATGGCTAAGACTAAAAAGACATGTAAATACAGAGTTTAGTTTGCATGTATAGTATTTAGTGTGTACTGACCCTGATATTATATTTATACATAATGGCAGCCGCAGGCTGATAAATAGGCCTTTTCAACTGGCCTATTTTCTCACTTCTAGTTCTATTCTATCAACATTAACTTGTCTGATCTATGGATCCAAAAAACAAAACTCACAGGCTATCCTATAAGTAGTAAATCAACCTATCACGTCTAATAATGAAAATTTGTGACTGTAGATGCATAGAATTTGTGAATTACATTTGAAGGGTCCAACTTAACATTACATTCATTATGTTGTACTCACATGAATTTTTTGTATTGTTTCAGAGTCTAAAGCCAAAATCTGTCATTTTCCCAAGGGCAGGTCATGTTGGTTATTGTCTTTTTGTCCTTTTCTAAATGTTCACAAGATCATGGAACAAAACTCTTTAAGTCATTTGTCATGGCAGAGAAAATACGGTTACTGTAGAAGAAATTTGATGAAGCTGAAGATTAGCACCTACCTAATACAGAAGAACGAGTTTAGTTTTCAGAGTCTGAAATTAAATTGCAAGGTGCACAGGGATTTGAAGAAAAGCAAGTCAAAATCCTCTATTCAGGTGCGCACCTGAGTGAAAAAAAGTCATGATTGAGTTGAAAAGTTCGGACTGCCATGGTCAAGGACGCACCAGAACATAGAGAAATCAAAGTCTAAGCCACATTCTCAAGGGCGCACTTGACCAAGAGAATATTTTCAAAATTGAGGTTCAGTTTGCATTCGTAAGTGCATTCCTTGCACCTGGTAACACAAAGTCAACTTCAAAGATCTAAACTGCATTCCCAACAAAAGAAATTCCAAGTTTGTTTTGCAATGTATAAATCCAGGCTTCAATATGAGAATGGATTTCATATCAAAGTTCAATGACACATTTATAGGCACATGCCAGGAAGGGGTGAATTTGTTTAGAGTGCTTCATTAGGTGTGCATGTCAAATTTCATAAGAATTTGTCATCAACAAGGAAACGCCTGGTAAGTGCACATCAAAGGTTGAAAGTTACATGCAAAAGTGTGCACCTAATGTATTGGTGTGTGGCTTATTAAAGGGAATTTGATTTCAAATTTAAAAACTTGAAGGCCATGTGCAAAGGTGTGTGCCTCATAAAGGTGGACAGTTGATTTTCAAAACAACCTGTCTCAAGTGTGAGAAGTGCACTCTTATGTAAGAAATCCATTTTCAAAATGCAAAAGTCGTAAGGCTATTGAGTGGCACATGCACTTGTGTTAAGGAGAATTTGATTTGTTTTCAAAATCAAATTGCAAGGTTGGTTTAAAGGTGTGCATGTGAACTAGAGATGTGCACTTGAGGGAGGCAAAGACCAAGTTTCAGAAAGCATGTATATAGGTGCACAGCTAAACAAGAAGTATGCAAATAATAAAAGAGGAATTCAATTTCAGAGCAAAAATTTAAGGCTCATTCAAAGCCACACCTCCGGTGCAAGTGTGCACCTCACTAAAGAAAATCTGATTTCTAACCAAGTTCAAAAAGCCCATGGGCATGGGAGCATGAAGTGCGTACTCATACAAGGAGGCTGATAGTTTAAAGACAAATCCAAGCATAAGTTGCATGCCTAAGCATCAAGGGTGTACCTCTGTATGGGAGATCAAAGACAATTCCAAAGTGTTGAAGCTCACAGGAGCGCACCCATGTTTTATGATGATCAACTGATAGTTAGAAAGGCACACCTATGAATAGATAGCTGACCAGCATCTCTAAACTTAGAGGGATCTTCTGTTTTAGAACATCTGTTCATATAAAATAGTTGGCCAGCTATTTGGATAAGAAGATACGGCTATAAATAAAACTAAAAGAAGTGTGGATGCCTATTCAAGCATCGTATCTTTTTAAAATCAAAAGAGATCCGTTATTTAATAAAGAGATCATGAGCATTAGCTGTGACTTTTATAGCAGCTCCAAAAAATAATACAGCAGGAAACCACAAAAAGAGCAGTTTGCAGGGTAGAGATAAATGTCAGAATTTCAAGTACAGCAGAGGAGTCATTTTTGGCAGCAGAACTATGGCTTTCATAATCTGCAGTCTTCCATAATTGTGTTCTTCATCTAAGGCACCTGATTATAATAATTCTTTCATCAAAATCAAGTTATTCAATGAATTATCAGTCTTAACAGCACATTTTCCATCTCAAATTCAGAGAATTTTTGTCACATCCCTGACAAGCAATATGCATGCTGCACAGTGCAAGTAGGGAAAATAATAAATAAATAAATAAAATAAAGTAAAAATAAAATGACTTTTACAAATAAAAGGGATGAGGAAACAACTCGTATTGACTGAGCATGGTGCAGGAAAGGTAAGGGGGGTGTCTGTGCCATTAATAAGGCATGGTGACCCTTCCCTGGAGCAGGAAAAATTGCAGGTGATGGGTCAACTTGGCACGCAAACACCTAATCATTCACCCACGACCACATGAAGAAAACACATGTTTTTGGGCAAACTACAACCTCCATAAATTGGCAATGTGGGCTCAGTTTGGAAGAAAGACAGGAGGAAAATCTAGTAGAATAGGGAAAGAAAAGAATGTGTGAGAAGGAATGCATGCAGTTTGGACAGAAAACAGAGAGAAAAAGACATCTCAAGAAAATGCGATTGGCAGGTATAAAACCAAAATCCACAACAGTTCCAACATCCTCCCTGCCTGAGATGAAAGGAGAGCAAGACGGCGCAAGAGATTTGAGATTTGTTTTAGGAAAAAGAAAAGAGGTTTTGGACATTCCCCAAAGCATAAATGATAAAGGAATTTCATCAGCAAGGAGGGCAGGCAGAGAAAATGTGAAGGAGAGAATCATGTAGGGAGAAGAAGAGGCAATGATTGCAACATTCTACCTGCCTGCACTCAAATGGTGCTTGGAAAGAGGGTAAGGACGATCAGCATATCCAACTGGAATGGATTTTTCTCAATGGTTATAAGGTCAGTTCATTGTGCCAGATTTTGTTAGAAGTTTTTCTTTTAGAGTGCCTCAAAGCTTTTAAATTTAGCTTTTCTATGGCATTTGAGAGAGACTTAGGAAATTGAGAAACCATTGACCTATAACATATAGGTTCTTTCCATGTATAATATACATTTGAAATGTAGTCTCATTTTCTAGCTTTTAGAGCTGCTCAATCACCATGTCCATATAGTCTATTTGGGATTTGGGTTATCTGTTTTCAGACCACTCTTAATTTGGACAGTGCATTGCCTTCTCTTTGGGCTTAAATTTTAAAGGATTTGAGTGTACTCAATAGTTTTTCAACTGTGTGCCTTTCTTAACAACCTACCTTAACCTTGTCCCATGATGTTTTTGAATTCTTGTAGTTACAAGATTTGGGTACATATATTTGCTTACATGTTTCCATGTTGAAATTTGTATTACCCCATATTGATCTTTATATCCGCCTGACTATTTCTTGTTCCCCTCATTAAATAATAATGACAAGTATATCTTGATTGCTAGAAGTGGGTTGGGAGAGGGGTAAAGTTTGGCTAAGGACGGATATATACAAGGACGTCCTTGTAGCTTTCTTTCTTCTTGGCCTTATTCATTCCTCATTGTTATTTCATATTTTTGTCACCTTCCTGCAAAAAGAACAGAATTTATGCCCAAGTTCTCTTTGAATGATTTCAAACTGCGAGTAATTATCTTCATACTTTATATTGGGTGTTTCCTATTTAGGGATAAGATAAATAGTTGATCATGGCAGATGTATCACTACTATATAGACAATTTTTAAATAAAATGATTATTCTTTTGGCAGTAAGATATACATATGCATGTTATCAATTTAGTGACATTTCGTAGGCAATATATGCTTAGATGAAATAGAAATCAAACATCATTGCATATTTTATTTAAATTAAGTTGACACATAAAAGCAAGTGGAACTACACTAAGAAAGGTAGTAGGTAACCTTTAGCTCTTAGTAAATGAATGGTGGGGTAAAATTCTTGTTCAACTTAGAGTATGATATGTGCCAATATGATATGGGTTTTGTAATGTTGTCCAAGTAATTAGTATCTTAGCCATGGATATGGTTGTTATAGAAGGTGCTAAGATTAATTATGGTTATGATTAAGATGCCCTTACTATGGCCTTCAAGACGATTGCAAGAGAACATAAAGGGTCACTTGTGATTATTGAAAATTGGAAAATCTTTTGATGAATCAAACTTGGTGTATGTATATATTAACAATTTAATTGGGGCCTAATTCCCTTATTATCTATATCCTTCTAAAATATTGAAACTAAGAAAGTACCATACCATTATTGGGTAATAAATTGTGATGGTTATTTTCCGCAGCACTTGGCGCGCTCATTAATATGTGCATTTGAGAAGGACACCCTCAACGCATTGTTTTGGGTTGGCATGGTATAGATGATGCATTGAAAACAATTCTTTTTGTCCCTTCACACGTTTCACATCTGCCTCAAGCAGGTTGTTGGATTAAGTGTTAGGCTCTCCGCTAAGACGAATTAATTGCCATTAATGCAAGCACGATTGATGGGCAATATAAGGTAGAAGCTAAGGGGTGGCAAAGGCATTCGTTGTAATTTGTAGGAAAAGCTACTATGAGAGTATGGAGACTCCCATCAGTCTCACCACCCCACACAAACAATGGGCATTTCTGGGAAAGATTACGGATAGTAGGCTCAAGTCGGTCTTCAAGGAAGATGACCCCCTGGTGGTGGAGGTGATAAAATTTGATCTTGGGGTCGGAGTTTCTCATGTCAAAGGACCAATACAAAGTGAATGTAGACATAGCCTCTAGGTTTGTAGCATCCCTTCTTGACCTGGAGGCATCAAAAGCAATGACTATTGATGATGTGCAAATTAGTCTAGCCAAAGCTTTTGGAGGGTGCTAAGGATGTAATCATTATTGCGGAGTTGGGGGTTAGTATGTTGCGACTAAAGGATATGGGAAGGATCTTTTTACCAGATGTCCGAGTAAAGCGTTACCCTTTCCTGTTGGACGTGAAGGGCTTAGAACTACTGGAGCACAGGACACGAGCGGCTTGTGAAGCGAAGTTTCTACAAAGGTTTTTGTATCTTGATTCGGTGCCTAGTGGTGACTAGAGGAGCCTCTTTCGAGAGTATCTCCTAGGTGAGGGTGTTGAATTTGATTGACTGGTAATCCCTCTTCAATTTTTTGGCATGAGTGGCTTTTGTGATTTTGGGTGGTTACAACTATGGGTGGTGACCACAACGTAGGCATTTTGGGTGGTACTAGGTAAAATAGTTTATATCTCCCTCTACGAAGGCTAATGGGTATGCTTGAGGACTCACATAGTATGTTTTTTGGGCAGGTTTTGGGAAGGAAAGCTACCATCTTCCACCTGCGAAAGCAAATTTTGTGCAATTTGTAAGGGCTATGCTTGGCTGGATGCCATAAACTTAGGATGAGACTGTAGGCATGATGATATTGTATGAA
>VDFB02000007.1:186779728-186874672 GCA_007258455.2 Sequoia sempervirens
ATGTCTTGAGTTTAAGAACCATTTCCATAGCAAGTATGCTGAATATACCTTGCAAAGTGATTTATTGTTTAAAGGGAATCAGCTTTGTGTTCCTAGAGGTTCTATTAGAGAAAACTTAATACAAGAGAAGCATAATGGTGCATTGAGTGGTCATTTTGGGATCACCAAAACCCAAGAACTTGTTCAAAGGTTTTATTATTGGCCAAAGATGAACTTAGATATCAGGAAGTATGTAGAGAGTTGTGTAGTGTGTCAAAAATCAAAAGGCACTTCTTCAAATGCAGGCCTATATCAGCCACTGCCAATCCCTTCTAGGCCATGGGAATGCTTAAGCATGGACTTTGTAGTCGGTTTACCCAAGACAAGGCAAGGTATGGACAGTGTGTATGTTGTGGTTGACAGATTCAGCAAAATGGCTCACTTTATACCCTGCAAAACAACCAATGATGCCAATCAAATAGCCTCCCTTTTCTTCAAAGAAATAGTCAGAATTCATGGCTTACCAATCAGCATTGTCTCAGACAGGGATACCAAGTTTATGAGTCATTTTTGGAAAGACTCTTTGGCAGAGAATGGGCACTAATCTATCCTTTGGATATGCATACCATCCCCAAACTGATGGTCAGACCGAAGTTGTGAATAGGACACTTGGAAACCTCTTGAGATGCTTGACCAAGGAGTATGGTCAACAATGGGATCAGATTATTGGGCAGGCTGAATATGCCTATAATGATACAGTGAATAGATCTAAAGGGAAGAGTCCCTTTGAAATTGTGTATGGTCTGCACCCTAGGGGTGTTTATGAGCTGAGAGAATTGAAGGATGGAGTCAAGATAAGTGGCTATGCAGATGACTTTGCTTGTGCAATGCAGGAAATTCATGAGACAGTCAGAAAAACCTTGACAGAGAATACCATGAAACATAAAACCAAAGTGGATGAGCATAGGAGAGAGGTTCAGTTTAATGTTGGTGACCTAGTGATGGTTCATTTGGACAAGGCTAGATTGCAGAAGGGAGTTCCTCACAAGCTGCAAATGAAGAGGATAGGTCCCTGTCCTATCTTGGAGAAGTATGGCAATAATGCAGTCAAAGTGCAATTACCAGATGACAGTGGACTCTCCCCTATTTTTAATGTTGCAGACCTTATCCATTACAAAGGACCACCACAAGATTTGGATCAGACACTCCAGGAAGTTAGTCAAGATGTAGAAGAACTCAAACTGCCCTCCACTGTAGTCAAACAAGCTGATAAGGTATTCGACACCAGAGTTTACAAGAAAACCAGGACCAAGGAATATAAAGAACACCTCATCCAAAGACATGGACAACCAGAGGAAGATGCAGTATGGATCAAGGAGGTAGAGTTTAAGAAGTTGTGCATTGATCCTAACTTACTCAATCCAAGGATGGATTGAAGTTTTCTATTTTGGGGAGGATGGTGCAGGAGCACCTAGGCGGACCTCCACCTTGTTTGTTTGCAATTTTGGCTTGAACTGACTTTAGCCAAGTCAGGGATTTTGGTGTGTTGTTTTGGACCTTAGGAGGTCTTGCATTTGTGTGTGGAGAGTTAGTCACTAGGACTAAAACCTTCATTAGTTATCATTAGTGTTAAATTTTGCTTTGTTTGGCTTAGGACAACAAATGTTAAGATTTAAAGCATTAAATTTGTCATAGCCATATCTTCGTTGTTTGAAGATGCCAAGGGAAATTTAGATGATTGTTAACTCAAGGTTAATGAGTTGGAGATCCTAAAAAGAAGGATAATGGCGAGGTTGCAAGAATATTGCAAAGTGCATGGCAACATTGTTAGGTTGCATGCAATTCAATTAGTTTGGATTCCCTTGAAATCAGGGATATGGAGACGTGCAATCTCCCCTTGAATGATGGAAAAGACTCCAAGATGGAGGTATTGGCTTGTGGCAAGCAGTTAGAGATCATTGGAATAAAGTTTTGTTGTGAAATAATAGAAGACAGTTAGCATATTCTATATTTTTCTGTGTTTACTAAAAACCCCGTGTGTTTTCAGACAACTGTGAGGTTTATGGAATAGATGCACTGATTTGCATTGGATTTGGGATTATTTAACATTTTCAAGTCTCTTTTCTTTGGTGGACAGTTCATTGATTGAGAATACATGCATAGAAGATAAGTTTAGGGTTGCAAACAATAGAAAAAGACTGAATTTTCTGAATCTGCCCGTGTACTTTAAGAAACAGTGAACTTGTAGGCATTGTACTTGTTGATTTAAGACTGTGTTCATACTCATAGGATAGTGTAGAATAATAGTCATCTTGTATTTAGTTTGTTTAGTGTAGGGTTTTTGATTAGAATCTTCATATTAGAATCTAGAGGTGTGTAAATACTGTTTTGAGCAGTGAGTTTGGAAATGGCTTCCCCATAGACCCTGACCATGGGATACTCCTGAGTTTGGTGGAATATGGAAGGGAAGCCAGTAGATTGTATATATTTAATGATAGGAAACCAAGAGAGCCAAGCAGTGATTCTAAAGACCAAACCCTAGGCGAGTATTAGCTGCCCGATTAGGTGTTTGGTGGAGAAAGACAAGAGAATAGGTAGGGGAATAGATAACTGTACGAAATCTGTATAGTACTAGGTGAGGTGAGGTGAGGTCTTCATATTCTAAAAGGTTTGAGACTTCCCTCAATGCATTGGAGTTAATTGTGATTCAAAAACCAGTGAAACCCTAGATATTAGGTTAATTAGGCCTCCACTCCAAAGGTATGGGAATCACCTGCACGGAACAGATTGTAGCCTAAAACAAAGTGCAAGATTTAAAACCCTGAAAAGGGTGTCTGAAAGTGTATTTTGTTGGATAGGCTGTTTGATAAGTTTAAGAGAAAATAGCCAAAAACCGACTGGTAAAGGCTAGTAGGGAATTAGGCTTGTCCAAGGTAAATTCATGAAATCGGGTAGGTTGAGGAGTGGACACCAAGGAAAATGGATCAGTTTGGTTGCAAAAAGCATGGAGACAGCATCTTCAACTCCCCTGCAAGCAGTTCTAACAAATTGATGAAGTAGGCATCTAGAATCTTCTAGGTGTAGTGACAAAGATTGCAAGAGCAAGAAGGTGTTGAGTCCTCTGAGGTTAAAGCACAAGGTGGAGACTCTTTGAACAGAGTTATAGCAAGGTTCAGTTGGTGAACCAAATCAGGACAGGGCCTAGAAGATTGTTAGGTTCATGGTGAAGGTAGGGCAATGTCTTCTTGTTGATTAGGTGCAAGAAAACCTTGGAGGTTATCATACACCAGATGGATGCATTGGTGATTTTTTTGTTGACTATTATGATACCATGTTAGCGCAGAGAGAAGAAAGAAGAAATGAGATGATGATAAGAGGATCCAACAAGTCCATGATTCTTCGAGACTTTATTAGAAAAAAAATGATAAGAGATTGATGATGTTTTGATTATCAGAGATTGGGATTTTAAAAGATCTTACTTACCTTATTTTTGATAACACACATAGGCACAATGCATCAAGGTATAAGGAACCAGGATGTCATTGTACCTAGTGAGATGGACTTTGACTTGACAATCAGATAGGAGTATCCTTGTTTAGACCTAACATACAAAACCCTATTTAGAATGTAGTTTAAATATTTTAAACATCTTGGACCAAAACATAGAAAGGAAAGCCTTCCTATGTGTTCAACAAGACACCTAAAACAATCTCCCTACAAACCAAACAAAAAATGCATGACCAAAGTTATA
The DNA here is from genome assembly GCA_007258455.2 of Sequoia sempervirens. Lineage (NCBI taxonomy): Eukaryota > Viridiplantae > Streptophyta > Pinopsida > Cupressales > Cupressaceae > Sequoia > Sequoia sempervirens. Next base: position 186,783,459 of record VDFB02000007.1, read on the forward strand.
TTGCAAGAATATTCAACAAGCACAACAGACAAAAGATAATGATCAATGCCCCATTCCTTTCTCTCTAAATCATTTTGATTAGACATCATTAAGAGGTCCTTGGAACAAGTGCAATAGGGTAAATCCACAAGACAAAGATCAAGTAAACAAACAAGTTGATGTTCTTCATACCTATAGCCAAGACTAAACTGTGGTGATGCCTGATGTTGATGTCCATTGTAGGAAGGATGCATCCTAGGACATGATGTTATCAGATGATGGTGAGATTGAATGGATGATAGGCTATTGATATGAAGATTTGACCAACTTGTTTACCTACTGACCTAAGCTTAATATTTTTTGACATTTGAGTTTTCACTTTCTATTTGCTATACTTGTTTCTGATTGCCTCACAAAATGTTGGGGGTGACGATCGTTTATTATGAGCAGATGTTTATTACGGGTGAATGCGAAACAAGATGGATGAATTTTTTCAAATATTTGGATGTTTTTCTTTGATGTTTTGAAATGTTTTGAGGCTATTTTTGGTATTTTCAAGATGTTTTGCAAATGTTTTGATTTTTAAATTTTCCAATGTTTTTGTGTTTTCTGAGATTTTGACCAAAGAACCTAACCTAAAGACCTATCCTAGGGGCCTCAGGGGCTGATCAAAGATTAGCCTTGCCTACATTATACACATAGAGACCACATAGTTTGAATGACATAGACTTGTTTATTGATGAGATAAGAACAAATGGATTGCCAGTTATTATGACAAACTCTTAAAGGACTGACCTAGGCTATCTCGGGGACGCATCAATGATGGCCTTGCCTATGTTTAGAGCTCAAAGACCCATAGTTTGACAAGAAGACTATGTTTTTTAAATTTTTATGACTTTTTGACCTATTTTTGAGATTTTGATATGTTTTGGATGTTTTTGGATTTTCTAATTTTATGAATATTTTTGGATTTTTTGATTTTATGAATGTTTTTTGGATTTTTTGATTTTATGAATGTTTTTTGGATTTTTTAATTTTAAGGAAGACTTCAAGAATATACACGAATCTGATCCAATGTAGGTATAAGAACATGTCCCCAACATGATGTGATAGACTACTCTAATATAGGTAGGACAAACTGACCATAGGAATGTGCCAAGTAGTTCTAGGAGGGATCATGATACAAACACAAGATCAAGCTATGATGCAGACGCAAATGGGTGATGGAAGGATCAATGGAATGCAATGGATGAGTGATGCAGAACAAGCCATGGAGATCACGGTGGATGGAAAGTGATTATTTAAACGAGGTGCTTGTTTTCCATGTTTTTACCAAGGTAATTTCCCAAAGTGCGACCAAAGTGGTTTTCAGTAGAGGACGATTTTTTTTCTTTATTCAATCCTTTTTCTATTTTTTTTTTTGGATTTTTGGATTTATACCTTGCAAGCTTAGGCATAATTTTTTTTGAGATGGGAGCTATTGATGGGCTCCTATAGAGGCTCACCTTTAGGTGTAGATAACTAATTTTCTCCTAATTTATAACTTGTTGTGACAATGAAGGGTCCCAACCAATTGGGTTCAAATTTTCCCTATTTGTTTGGATTTGGTACATTTTTTTTATTCTCCTTTAATATGAGCTCTCTGACTTGAAAGGACTGACTCCTGATCTTCTTGTTGTAGCTTTGCTTGAGACAGTTTTGGTAGATTGCAAATGATTCAGAGCATTTATGCACCACTCATCCAGTAGTTCTAGCTTGTTCAACCATGACACTCAATATTCTTCATCAATAATGAGATTCTACAACAATATTCTTAAAGATGGGAGCTTGATCTCAATAGGAAGGATGTATTCTAATCTGTAGACTAGGGAGAAAGGTGTTGCACTTGTAGGCATGTAGATACTCATTCGGTAGGCCCAAGGTGGGATTTAGTTGTAGGTGCCAGTCATGACCAACTTCATTGACTATTTTATTTAGGATTTTCAAGGTGGTTTTATTGGTGGCCTTAGCTTGTCCATTTCCTTGGGGGTAGTATGGAGTAGAAAAGAGATGTTGGATATTGAACTTTTGGCACAAGTCTCAAACATCCTAGTTTTTGAAAGGTGTCCCGTTATTTGGGATAATGGCTTGAGGGACACTATAGAGAAAAATTAGGTAGTTCAAGATGAACTTGGAAATATGCTTTCATGTAATAGAGGTCATGGGAATGGCCTCTACCCACTTTGTGAAGTACTCTGTGGTAGTGATAATGAACTTATGTCCACTAAACGAGGTGGGAGTTATTTTACCAATGAGATCAAGCCCCCATTGTGAAAAGGGCCAAGGTGTAATAATTGGTGGAGCTCTTGAGTTGGTGCATGGATGAGATCCCCATGTTTTTGACACTGTACACATCTTCAGACATAGTCATGAGCTTCCTTCTCCACCGTAGGCTAGTAGTATCCAGTCCTCAACAATTTCTTGGCCAAGGTCATACCACTCAAATGTGACCCACAAATGCCATTGTGCACCTCGGTTAAAGAAGTCAAATATTTCTTGGGATTAAGGCATCGTAATAGGGTTATCTCGATACTCCTACAGTATAGGGTGTCTCCTAAGATGACAAAATATGATGACTTCTTGAAAAAATTTCTTTTCAGGTTTGGGGTGATATCAACGATGAGGAATCCTATTTTCAAGTAGGTGTAAATGTCATGATACCAAGGGTCATTGGGACCAATGATTTCACACAAAAATTTAGACTCTAGTACCTCAAAAGCTGGTATGAGAAGCTGCTCTACAAGGAATTCTTGATTAGGGACGTTGCATGAGATATCCTATAGCGATCTGATTGTTTCCATAGCATCTGCTCTATTGTTTTCCCTTGGTATTTACTCAAACGCGATTTCAATGAAGAATTATTTGAGGCTTTCCACCAATTTCTTGTATGGGCTCAATTTTTCATCCTTCGTTTGGTATTCATCATTGACCTGGTTGATGATTAACTGTGAGTCTCCATAGACCTTGAGTATCATGATTTTCCATTGTACTAATATTTTGAGTCTTATGAAAAGAGCCTCATACTATGCAATGTTGTTTTTGCAAGGAAAGGACAACTTATATGACTTGGGTATGCAATTTCCTTGTGGTGTAATGAAGAAGACTCTAGCTCCTGACCCATGTTGTGTGTAAGATCCATAAAAATATACTTTCTAGTGATATGTTATGCTTATGTTGAAGATGGACTCATCAAGGAACTTTGATACCAATGGGTTTTTTGAATATATCGGTGCCTCTGCTAGTTGGTTTGTAATTACTTGTCCTTTAATGGCCTTCTTCTTTACATACTCAATGGCATGTTCTGTTAGGATCATAACCCATTTAGTTTTTTTCCCTGTGAGAATTACTTTAGAAATCAGATACTTGAGAGGATCTATCTTGGCAATGATTTTTATCTGATGTGCTAGCATATAGTGTTTGAATTTCTGTGCAGAAAACATGACTACTAGGAAAGCCTTCTCAATGGATGTATAATTCAACTCATGTCCTACTATGGTTCTACTAATGTAGTAAATAGCTCTCTCTTTCCCATTTTGATCATATTTTTCTAAGAGAGCGCCAAGGGCTGCTAGTATTGTTGATATATACAGGATCAATGGCTTGCCTAGAATTGGCAGTGTGAGCAAGTACTCCTTGATTTTATTAAATGCCTGATCACATTTCTCATCCCACTTGTATGCTACCCACTTTTGGAGTAGATGAGAGTATGCGATAGATTTATCTACTAACTATGCTATAAACTGGTGAATGGATTGGAGTCTTCCTTGTAAACCCCTTAACTACTTCAATGTTCTTGATGCCTCCATCTCAAGAATTGCTTTGAATTTAGCGGGATCTATCTCAATTCCCATCATAGATACAATGTACTTGAGGAGATTTCCCAACTACACACTGAAGACATACTTCTTTGGATTCAGTTTGACCTTGTATTCTTCTAGCCTGTAAAAGATGGAGCTCAAAGCTAGTATGTGATCTCGAAATTTTCTTGATTTAGCTAATATGTCATCCACATAGTCTTCCACAGTTTTGTGAATCATATCATGGAAGATCAACGCCATACCTCTTTGATAGGTGGCTCCTACGTTTTTCAACCCAAATAGCATCATGTTCCAACATTATGTCCCCAATGGATAAGTGAAAGTTTTCTTGTGTTGGTCATCCTTAGCTATCATTATCTGATTGTACCCTGAGAACCCATCCATTAATGACAAAATTTCACGCCCTATTGTTTGATCCACAATCATGTCAATATTGGGAAGAGGGAATTCATCCTTGGGGCACGCCTTGTTTAGGTCCTTGAAGTCAGTGTAGATCCAAATTCCCCCAGTGGGCTTAGTGACTGGGACCAAGTTTGAAACCTATTCTAGATAATCAATTGGTTGTATGAAGCCAACATCAAGGAGCTTTTGTAATTCAAGTTTCACCAATAATGCTATTTGTGGATAAATCTTTCTTAGCTTTTTTCTTACTGATTTTGCTTTTGGATAGATAACTAGATGGTGAACCACAACTTTTGGATCAAGGCCAAGCATTTCGGCATAGGTCCATACAAAGTTTACCTTTCTTTCTCTTAGAAAAACAACTAGGGGTTCATGTTCTTTCATCAAGAGTGATTCTGCATATAATGTGATATGTGGTATTCCCTCAATTCGTAGGTTGATCGGATTGCACTTCTCTGTCAAGACTACTGACTTCTCCTAATGAATAGCACTAAGGGGAAGATTGAATCCCTCATCCTCTGGTGCCTTAGAGAGGTTTTCACCATTGGATATGTCTTTTCTTTTTACTATTTTCAGGTTAGAGAGTGCCACAATAGAAATAGTATATGACACTAGGAGGCTGAGAAAGCATAGAAATGAGATTTTTGATGTTGTTTCAAACAATAAAAAATCTAGACAGGGACTAATTCACCCAAAATGGTGAATGAGTCCCAGTCAGGGATTTTTGCAAGATTTTCAGGAATAGTCAATGGATTTTGATGATTTCTAGGTTGGAGGATCTGAACAGTAAAGAAAAATACAGTTTGTAGGTGTTGTTCAATGATTGGAGGGGAAAAAATGAAAACTATATGCACTTTTACTAATGCAAAGATGTGAACCCCTAGAATGCCAATTAACCCATGCAACATGCAGTGCAAAGTCAATGCAAGAAAACCTAGGAAATGAAGGACTCCAAATCAGAAAAGAAGGCATTCTAAGGTCAAGTTCACCAAAATGGAGACAAAGATTTTGGCTCCACTTGGACTCTCTGACTCTTCTAGGGTTTTTCACCTAAAAGGAGAGAGGTAGGCCAAAATTGCAATGTCTACACTCAAGATTAATGTAAATGGGAATAAAATGTATCTAAATGGAATGATTTAAATGCTAGGAAGGGAAAATAATGGTTCACCACCAAGTGCAAGCTTGGAAAAATGCAAATGTTTGAAAACACATCATGATATACAAAATGAGCTAAGAATGTGAACAATCAATAACATAAATTAATGAAATTGAAGATGTGCACCTAAAGGTTGGAAAGTGATGGAATAGAGGTTTGGAATGCTATAGAAGACAATGAAAAATCCCATTGAGACTAATTCGCCATTCTGGGTGAATTAGTCTTGTTTCTGACAAAATTTGTTGGAACAGGTTTTGGGGTACTGGGTGCTTAGAACTACAAAAAACTCCTTTTCTAACTTAGTATTGGGACTAATTTGCCACCAATGGTGAATTATTCCATCTCTGAATTTTTGAAAACTTAAAGTTGGAATTTTTAGCCTTTTGTCTGCTCTTTTTGCTACTTAGATGTTTGAATCTGAAACTTTGATTTACAACACTTTAGATGAATTTTTTGGATGATTTGACCTAGTTGACAAGGAGATGACCTCAATAAGTCTAAAACCAATTCTCCAATGATTTCCAAGCCTTCAAGGTACCTAAATCTGTAATCACACAAAGAAGAAGAGAAAAATGTTGAATGTTAGGGCATGGGGGTTTTCCTTGGTCAAACCCCTTTTAGGTAATTAAACCAAAATGATGAAATAAAGTAATGAAACATGCAAAAATGGAATAAAAACCTTGCCTTGATGATTGATCTTGATTTTCTACAACAATAGATGAAGATTCAGCCTTTGAATGCCTAAAAATGATCTTGAATGCTTTCTTGATGCCCTAGATTTCTTGAGAAGAATGATGAAATGAAAGATGAATTAGAGATGAATAATGAATGAGTTAGTTGAATGGGGTGAAATGAGAGGAAAAATCATGTATTTATACACAATTATGCCCTAATTCCCAAAAATACCTCATCACAGGCCAAGAGGGACTAATTTTCCCCTAATGGTGAATTAAACCCGAAAGAAATTTGAAATTATCTTGAATTTTGTGCCAAGAGGAACTAATTTTCCCCTAATGTAAAATTGGTCCCACTCAAGGCATTTAAGTGGGTGTCAAAAATTATGATAAATTAAATAATGTTTTTTGAGTTCTTATTTAAGAAGAAACTTAAGTAAGGCCTATAAGTGCATAAAGGGGCCATTTAAAGCATAATAAAGGTTAAATATTGATGAAAATCCTAGAAAAGCATGAAGGCTTGTTACAAGACCTTATAACACTTTGAAATAGGGCTTGGAAAGTGATAAAAAAGGAGGTATTTAAATTAATTATAGTGAAAAGGTCTTAGAAAAGTGTAAAGATGTGTTACAACACCTTACAACACTCTTGCAAGACACCATAATATTCTTATTGAATTACAAGCATCAAGACCTAATGTGAATGTACTTAACTACATTTCAACATTAAATCTTTTTCCATGTCCACAGCAGGTTGTGAAGAAGAATTTTTGAAGGAAAAAAAAAGCATCTCAATCAAGGATTGATACAATGTTATTTTAATATTTTTCTAAGGTTAAATCATACAAGCACTATTGATTTTGGCGGTGGAGGTTTTTCTCTAAAGGGTTTCTCCACTTATATGTTGTGTCACTTATATCTTCTTATCTCATTCTTCTACAATATTTTATCTACTTCTACAATTGGTAAAATTGAATTAATCAGATTAATCATCCACAAAGAAATTGTGACAAAGAATACTTAATTGAATCTACAGTCTCATAGGATTACAAGTTTAAAGCTACATATTTTACCTTCAATTTTTAACATTTGGTATCACATCTAATGGTTGGTTAGAGTTTGGGATGCCTTTCTCTTAAAATTTTGAAGGTTTTTTGGCTATAGTGCGAGCGTTTTTGTGTTATTGCAGATTTCCAAAATAAGTATGTTACAATGACTTGTAATTCTCATTTAGATATTGAAAGATTCAATGGATCTAGTTATGAGATGTGGAAATTAAAAATGGAGGATCTCCTTGAAGAGAGAGATCAGTGGTTAGTTGTTTTTAGTGATAAAAATCCATCTACAACGATGTCAGATGAGGATTGGGCTAAGCTTGATAAAAAGGAAAGAGGAACCCTAAGATTATGTCTTGTTGATGTTGATCTCTTGAATGTTTCAGATGAAACTACTGCATACAAATTGTGGAAAAGGATAGGTGATATCTATCAAACTAATAGTCTTACTAATAAGTTGTATTTGAAAAGACATTTTTATTCTTTAAAGATGAAAGATGGTGATTTTGTTGCACATCATTTAAATGATTTTAATTTGATTCTAAGTCAATTAGCATCTATAGATGTAAAGCTAGAAGATGAAGATAAATGCATTTTGTTACTTTGTTCTTTACCAGAATCTTGGGAAAATATAATTGTTGCTATCAGTGGTAGTGGTGCAGATCCTAAGATGGACAATATAATTTTGACTCTCCTATCAGAGGAGATGAGGAGGAAGTCTAAAACGGGATCCCAAGATGCCTTGTTTGTAAGAGGTATGCCTAAGGAAAAGGAATCTAAGGCAAACAAGAAAGGAAAGGGTAAGTCTAAAGGACAATCTAAAACCCCTAGTAAGTGTAAGGTAAAGTGTTGGAATTGTGGGAAACCTGGACATGTAAAAAAGGATTGCAAGAACAAGAAAAATAGTTTTGATGCTTCTACAAAAAAATCCTTAGATGATGGTAATGATGCATTAATCATTACAACTAATATTGTTATTGATAACTCTTGGCTTATTGATTTAGGTTGCTCCTATCATATGACTCCTAACAAGGATTGGTTCACTAATTATACTAAATATGATGGAGTAAATGTATTCTTTGGAGATAATAGCACAACAAATATTGTGGGAAAAGGAGAGGTAAAGTTGTGTTTCAATGATGGTAGGGTTAATACCCTTAATGATGCTTTACATATTCCAGGACTTACTAGAAATTTACTTTCTATATCTAAGTTCAATGATTATGGAATGCATGTGACATTTGATTAAAGTGGTTGTAGATTGGTGAAAGGGAATATGGTGGTTGCTAAAGGATCTCAGAAAGGGACTTTGTTTAAGCTTGATACCTCCAATTTGAATAAATCAACCAATATAACTGAAGCTGAAAATACATGTATGTTGTGGCACCATAGATTGGGCCACATTGGTGAAAAAGGTCATAGGACCATTCTTAATAAGAAATTGGTTGATGGTATTCCTAATTATAAAATTGGAAAAAATGTTTTTTGTGGCCATTTTGTGTTTGGAAAGAAATCTAGATCTTCATTTCCTAATAGAACAAATAAAGCTTAAAGATTATTAGAGATTATTCATTCGGATGTTATGGGTCCTGTGGATATTGACTTTATTGGAAAATCTAGATATTATGTCACATTTATTGATTATGTATCAAGATACACTTGGATCTATTTTATTCATAACAAATCTGATGTGTTTAATATGCTTAAGGAATTTAAGGCTTTGGTTGAGAAATAATCAGATCATAAGATAAAAGTGTTGAGATCAAATAATGGTGGTGAATATTGTTGTAAGGAATTTGATGATTATTGTAAGCATGCAGGAATTGTGAGACAAAAAACTACTCCATATACACCTCAACAAAATGGAGTAGCAGAAAGGATGAACCGAACCTTAATGGAAAGAGCTAGGAGTATGTTAAGTAGTGCTAAGCTAAATCAGTGCCTTTGGGTTGAGGCTATGAGTACTTGTTATTTAATCAACAGATCCCCTAGTTCATCTATTGAAGATAAAACCCCTTATTAAATGTGGTTAGGTAGGAAACCTAGTGTTGCACATTTAAGGATCTTTGGTTGTGAGGATTTTGTTCATGTGCCTAAATAAAAGTGGTCTAAGTTGGATCCAAAAGGACAGGAATGTATATTCATAGGTTATGGTGAAAATGTAAAAGGTTACAAGCTTTGGAATCCTCTAACCTAAAAAATTTATTTATCTAGAGATGTGATTTTCAAGGAATTTAGAGCTTATTTAGGAGAATAACTAAAGGAGAAGGATACTTCTTGAACAATGCATTTTGAGATAAAAAATGAGAAACAAGAAGATGCACATGTTGAAGAACAATTGGATGGATTGCATGAGGAGAGTTCACAAAATTCTTCTGAGATAGATGCTCATGATGAGCATATTGAGGAACAAGAAGAACCCCCTTTGAGAAGATCCACAAGACAATGGAATCTCATTGATAGGTATAGCCCACCTAATTTTTGTTGTATATTTTCTCTGATGAGTACTAATGATGAACCTAGTTCTTACAGGGAAACTTTTTCTTTAGATGAGAACAAGCTTTGATCACAAGCTATGCATGAGGAAATGGAATCCTTGGATACTTGTGACACATGATATCTTGAGAGTTTTCCCAAAGGAAGAAAGGTCATTGGTTGTAAATGGATATTTAAAAAGAAAATTGGTGTAGATGGTAATCTCAAAAGGTACAAGGCTAGATTAGTATCCAAGGGCTACTCCTAGAGAGAGGGAGTTTACTTTAATGAAATCTTCTCTCCTATTGCTAAATTAACTTCTATTAGTTTCTTTTTATTTATTGCTACTACTTATGATTTTGAGATAGAGCAAATGGATGTGAAAAATACTTTTTTGCATGGGAATTTTGATGAGGAGATTTATGTGAAGCAACCTGATGGTTTTGTTGTTAAAGGAAAAGAAGAATTGGTTTTTAGGTTAAAGAGATCTTTATATGGATTAAAACAGTCACCGAGAATGTGGTACAAAAGGTTTGATGCTTTTGCATTAAAAATTGGTTATTTTAGGAGTGAGGAAGATCATTGTGTTTACATAAAATGTATTGATGATCAGCTTTTAATTATTATCTTGTATGTAGATGACATGTTGTTTATTGGTAACAACAAGGTAATGATCACATAATTGAAAGCACAACTCTTTAGCACATTTGAGATGAAAGATCTAGGGGCTGAAAAATATATCCTTGATATAGAGATCAACAAAGATAGAGGTAACAAAAATATTTGCTTAAGTCAAAGAAACTATGTTGATACTATTTTGAAACGGTTTAACATGCACAATAGTGAACCAATTAATATTCCTTTACCAGTTGGAAAAAAGTTAAGTTTGGACATGTGTCCTAAATTTGATTTTGATCATGAGGAAATGTCTGAAATTCCATATGCTAGTGCAGTTGTTAGTTTGATGTATGCAATGGTCTGTACAGGACTAGACATAGCCCAAGTAGTGGAAGTTCTGAGTAGGTTTATGTCTAACCCTGGTTAAGAACATTAGACTTATGTTAAGAGCATGTTTAGATATTTATGAGGTACTTCTAATTACTGTTTGGTTTATCATGGTGCTAATGATATTGATATTATGCACATAAAATTGGACATACAAGGTTTTTTTGACTCAGATTGGGTAGGAGACCTGGACAGTCGGAGGTCAACAAGTGCCTATGTGTTTACTTTTTTTGGAGTTGTGGATAGTTGGATGAGTAAGAGGCAGCCCACGGTTTCTTTTTCCACCATAGAAGTAGATTACATGGATGCTACACATACCTCTAAAGAGGCAGTTTGGTTAAAGAGACTTGGGAAAGGTATTGGTTTTAATTGCAAGCAAATTAGACTTGAATGTGATAGTCAAAGTGCGATTTGTTTAGCCAAAAATCCTATGTATCATGCTCATACTAAGCATGTTGATGTTCAGTATCATTTTGTGTGAGAAATAATTGAGAGTGGGAAGGTATTGATTGAGAAAGTTGACACTCTAATCAATGTTGCAGATTATCTTATGAAACCAATTCCTACAAATAAGTTCTCTTGGTGCAGGAAGGCCATTGGCCTTGAGTCATGTACTTGATTTATAATAATGATTCCTTGTTTATAATAATTGTAATGTATAATTTCAAGTGGGAGAATGTTGGGGATAGGATGCCATTTAATTTCAATCCTAAACATATTTCATGTATCTCCTAAGTCCTTGGAAAGTGTTCCCCAACACTAGGATTAGAAAGAGATTAAATTTGAATGAAATTAATATGTAAATTGACATTCATAATTATTCTTAAATGATAGGAACATGTGGGGGCGCTCAAGAAGAGCTCCTAAAAAATAGGAGCACATGGGGTGCCCAGATGGGAGGTGGGACACACCTTGTTTCAATTAACTATTTGGTGAATTGATAACTCTTATGTAGTTCATGTCTTGTTCCTACAAAGTAGGGATTGATATTTAAAATATACGTGGAGTGGCACTATCAGTTCATTTTAGTTCAGTTTAGTTATGGTTCAGTTATCTTTAGTTACATGTAATTAGTTTGAGTTGCATGTAGTTGACTTTAGTTGACTTCAGTTGCATGACTAATGACTTCAGTTGCATGACAAATAACAAGTTGATACTTTTAGTTAATAGGCCCAGATGATCAATCATGCATGATGTTTGCATGAATGGTGGAGAGATATGTTTTAGCTAACTCAGATTGACTTAGACCCACCTTGGGCACCCAAGTTGGCATGTTTCAGTTAACACCTTTGCATGAGAAGATATTTACAAGGCTCAGTTAAATGGGGTCCATTCTTGGGTGCCAACTTTGAGGATAATTTTGTAAGATATTTTTGAAACTAGCAATCAATTAAAACTTTAGTTTGGGATGCCAAAATTGATGAAGGAATTGGTTTGACATTGTTTTTCATGGAAGAACTCTACTTGCACAAGAATGGCGTAGATATTTGTGAGGAGCTTTATCCTCTTGTAATTGTCAACTCTTTGAAGTTTACAATGTTCACAATTGTCTATTAATTGCAGCAAGTTGAAGAGAGTTCTATCAGATTTTATTACAAGTTGTGAAGAAGAATTGTTGAAGGAAAAAGAAGCATCTCAATCAAGGATTGATACAATGTTATTGTAATCATGTTCTAAGGTTAAATAATACAAGCACTATTGATTCTGGTGGTGGAGTTTTTTCCCGAAAGGGTTTCTCCACGTCTATGTTGTGTCACTTCTATCTTCTTGTCTCATTCTTCTACAATCTTCTGTCTACTTCTACAATTGGTAAAATTGAATTAATCAAATTAATCACCCACAAATAAATTGTGACAAAGAATACTTAATTTAATCTATAGTCTCATAAGATTACAAGTTTAAAGCTACAAAATTTACCTTCAATTTTCAACATCTTTGGCCTTTACATCCTTTGCATTTTATGACTTAGAAGCTTTTGAGTCCCTTCTCTCGTGTCATCCTAGAGGGTCCCCTCCATGAGAACAACTTATTAGCACATGCTTGAAAGTTTTTACTTAAGTCCTGTCGATCATCTCTCTTTATCGCTCATCGCAGGTTACTTCTGAAGTGTTTGTTTTGAATTGGCGATAGGTGATGAGCGATATTCCTTTGGTTTCACTCATCGTGGATAGCTTTTGGAGCTCTTGATATCAATGCACAATGAGCGATGTTCTTTCTTTTCCTTATAGCGTTGATTTTTCACTTATTGCTAATGGCTTTTGAGCTTTGAATATTGTATTAGCAATAAGCAATTACCTTCGAGCCTTTTGTTTTTCTTTCATCGCTCATCATGGATAGTTATGAAATGGTAAGTTTCAAAATAGTGATGAGTAATATGATGGATCTCTCGTGCTTCGCATGTCATGGATGGGTTTTGAGTGATAATTTCTATATTGGTGATATGTGATATAAGTATTCAATGTCATTGTAGGGATCTTTTATCGCTAATTGCTTGCAAACTATATGAGGAGAATTAGCAATAAGCGATGGCCTGGTGCTTTTGTATTTTCTTTTATTTCTCATCATGGATTCATTACAAAGCTTAAGTTTCTAAATAGTGATGAGTGATGAAGTTATCTATTCAAGTTTCTTTCACTAATTTGAATAGATCTTATGTGCAATGTCTTTTGTATCATTGATTCTCATGCAGGTGCATGTGTCTTAATCTGGCCTCTTCGCCATATCTCCCATTGCTAATGAGATCCAAAGTGAGGTTAAATTAGCGATGTGCAATGGGAAAATGAATGTGATCGAGGATGGGCCATAGATCTAAGGGCTAATATTTCATCACGTGGATGCTTGCATCGCTAATATAGATAGTGAAGGATGAGATGTATCAATGATAGGTGATGACTATTGATTGAAAAGGAAATGTGGCAATATCTTGAGGGCATCGTACAAAGAAAGGAAGAAAGTAGCAGGATTAGTGGAGAACCGTTGATGTGGTTTTAAAGCAAGATGATCCAATGGGCTAAGGTTCATTGTGATAATACTCTCATCATTGATTGCACCCTAGAATTTTGGGTAGGTCCACAATGAGAAATAAAGTGTATAAGGGACTTTTCTCTTCAAAACACCAGTTTTATGTACTTCACCGATATTAATGAAGGGACACAGATTGATTTGGCGATGCATGTTAATTGTTAGATCATGTATAATTAATCAAGATTAAGGGAAAACATGGCAACAGTTGAGGTGGCATCATTTTTTTCTAGTAACAAGTTGCTAAAGGCCGAAAAACGATGCTCATGATCGCCATGGATGAAGTTTTAAAACCTTAAGGATCGATGACCCAAATTCAAAGCTGAGTTGCTAAGCTATCAACTTGCTCATGTGAGGAGTTCTTGAATCATTAATTGTTGCATGCTCCAAATTTTCTATTTAATGTAGATTGCTTGTTGTTCATCTTCACCATTTTTCAGTCTACAAAGAATGTGGGGTGTATGTTAGTGAAGAAGTCTGTGAGTGTTAATTTTCCTTGAGCTGAGAAGTAAACATTCTTGCCTTGGGTGAGTTAGTCTTCAATTGGGATCTCTGTCATTCATGCTCTAATTCGCCTAGAAATTCCTTTTTCCAGGACTGGTTATGTTGTCGGGATTTGTAGGTGTGTTTCCCTACAACTTTGATTCAAAGGCTTTTAAGTTGTCAATTTCTTCTCATTTTAGACTAGCTATTTTTCACCTTTTGTTCTATGAGATGGGAAAGAATGGTGTGCCAATTCAACTGGCTAGGAGGTCTAGTCGGCTTAATGTGTTTGAGTGTTATGAGGATATGTTTGTAGTAGAGCAAGAAAACTCAGTGACTTCTGAGGTTTCAAAGGGTAAGAGGAGGGCTTGAGGCCATAAGAATAAAACAATTGTCCAAAGTACTTACAACTTAAGGAACAAGACCATTTCAGAAGAATTGGTCAAGTTTAAGGGCAAGAAATTGGCTAACCCTGCGAAGAAGTCCAGGAAAAGAGACAAGAGTCATAGGGCCTGCCTAGTAAAACATAATTCTCCCATTGTACTCTCTGATAGTCCTTCAGATGTTGGAGGAGACACTGACTCAAGATATGTCCAGTATCTTCTCTTTCTGGTGCCATATGAAAGCTTTGATGATGATTTGGTGATGTTTCCTCCAATTTTTTCATGTACAGGGAGTGGTCGAGCATATTCTAATGTTGACGACTCAGAATAGAGTCTTCTCCTTGTTTTTGTTTTTGATGATACCATGTTCTTTGCATATGAGGCGCTCTTTTCAATGTGTCCATGGTTTTGGTCTTTTACTCTTCCATGTTGATGTGGAATTCCTCTAGCTAGTATGATACAAAATCTTTTGTTTGACGTGGATGTGGCAAAAACAACTAACGGTACCCTGTGCATGAGTTTTGTATTTTTCCTTCCCCTACTTTCAAATGATTACATAAAACCACCTGGGGAGTTTCTCGAAATCAGTTGAAATTAGGTTTTGAAATGAAGTGAAATGAAATTGTAACTTATTCAAACGTGTGTTGCTCCCCTATTTATAAAGGGGATTTCATGGCTAAAAGAGAAAAGGGTTAAAAAAAATTGAGTCTAAGAAAGCTCTAGGTAAAGGCTATGCTTAGAGAGAAGTAGAATGTAAATAGATAAATTGATGAATATATCAGAAGCAACTCTAGGGAATAATTCATAATGTATGTTGATCTTAAAATGGTTTTACAAAGAAATATCAATAATGAAAGAAAATACTAGTTCTAAAATATGTGCTCTCCTGTGTATTTTCCTTGCAAATTATGAATGAAATTGTTCGTTATAATTTCATTTATCTTTTGTCATTTGCACTGAATGAATAGGTTTTTTTATGCTTTAATTCAATGAGTTGATTAAATGCTAAAATAAGGTCATTAGTTTTTGGGAAAAGGATATAGGATTTGGTAAGGAATCAATGTTTTAAAACGCAGTGAGTTGGATGCCACAAAGTAGCATGCCAATAGTCCCCTGATTACTGATGTTAAATTATAGTTATATTACTGATTGATTGCAAAATATGACTTCATTGTTCCCTCAGATTAGGCACTGGTCTTTTCGTTAGCCTATCTTGTGATTGATTGAGCTAGTGGTGAACCTAACCAGAGATTTGGAATGGGAATGAATTCATAACATACTTTAAATTACATTGAACAAACCTTTAGTAGTATCATATTCCCTGCAATAAATAGTAATTTTATAAAAGGTTTGCCAAGCCTTCCATGATATTGGTTTATTTGTGCTTTCTAAGGAATACATATTTGTATGGAAATGCTCTTGATCAAGTAGGGATATTATGAGCATGAATAGGATTACCCTCCTGGGTCTCACAGAGCCTGAAGAGAAGAAGTGGGGTTCTTAATACTTCACTTAGGTGTTGGACAATCCTCGCCCTTACTAATAATTGAGTTCTGGTAGATTCATAGGTAAGGAATGAGATTAATTTTGGTTCAAAAAAATAACCAACAAAAACCACTTCAATGGCACTTTGGATAAGTACCATGGTGAAAACCTAGAAAATAGGCACCATGTGTAGTCATTCTTTGCTCCATCATCTACTATCATTCTACCTGATTTTCCACTTCCATCCATGGTCTAACATGCACATCCCATGCCATAATAAACTTTTCCCTCTCCATCTCACCCATAATAAAGATTAGTCATTCCTCTCATGGCCTTAGAATTGTTGACATTTTGCATCTTACGCTTTTCATATCCATAATAAATTTTCATCCATCCATCTCTTCATCCATAATGAATCAGTCTTGTACCTAACTGGGGGAAATTCCTAGACTTGGGTTTTATATGGGATCCTAGACATGGTTCAACACTTCAAAACACACTGGAAAATCCAAAAAAAATTAGAAAACATCAAAATCCAAAAAAATAAAAAAACATCAAAATTCAAAACAAATTGAAAAGTGTCAAAAGCTCCAAAAAATAGAATCTATGTCAATCAAACCATTGCCTCTATGACTTCATAATAAACTATCCATGGTCCAAGTGGTTTAACTATGGTGTCTCTATGCTTTACGTAGGCAAGACCATCATCGATGATCCCTCGAGGCATTAGGTCAGTCCCTTAGGGTTTGTCATAATAAGGTCTTCATCCATCATTATCATCCATATCATAATAAACTATCCCTAATGGGAGTTGAAACTTTGAGTAGACACTAACAGGTTATCAAACAAAAGAACAAAGCTTATGAAATTGCGCAGTAACAAATCAAACTATCCAACTAGCCTTCAATTTAGATAGATCAATTGCTTACAAGAGTTACCAATTGAACATCAAACAATAAACAATTAGTAATCCTTATTAACTATCAAACAGTCTTATACAGAGGGTTGCATCATCGAAACTAGACCAAACATCTTATACGACATGCCACATCTCTGATACCAAACTTTAGCTATCCATCCTATCAATTTTCTTGTTTAGGTTATTTCACTCTCAAAAATAGATTCAATAAATCATTAGTCTTATACGAGGTGTACCATTCCTGAAACCAAATGCTATCATTATCCAGAACTTGATCATACAAACAATCATTGTCTAAATGGTTGTTGACTCTATTGGTCTAGTTTATTTTATCTTTTTGTTTATTTATCTTCGTTCATGTTACTATGTACCTCAAGGATGTCCCAAGAAGGATTTAGAGGAGCGATGATGGACCATGACCTTTTTCTCTTTGATTTTTGTTTGCGGTTTGTCTTAGCAATATTACTAGGGAAACTTGATTCCTTGTGTGTGATTTGGGTTCCATTTGGAATAATCTAAACATCCTACCCAAGCTAAAGCTCAATTTAATGCTTTTTGACATCAAGATCAACATGCTTTGTGGTCATTCCCTCACATATTCTGGCAAGGTTTTGTGGTTACTAGTCTAAGTCCTGATACTCCTTGTCTATCGTGTGTTTGTTTTATGCAAGGGATATCATATTACGCCTTGGTCTATTTCATATCTTAGTGTTCTACATCCATTGCCATAATAAGTTTTGTGATGATACTTATGCAATCAAATAAAAGCTTGATCATTTATTAGCGAGATCTCAAGATAGCAGTCTCAATTCATCTGTTCATTTTCTATCCTTGCTAGCTTCTTCTATACTAACATATGGTCCATTCATCCCTAGATCAACTTTTGAACCTAGTTTTTCATCACCAATGTATTTGGGCCTATCTAATTGACCTATCGGTAAATTTTCCAAAAAATTGGAATTTTTTGAAAAAAAATCATTTTTTTTAGGGGGCATCATCCTATTCTACATTTACTGAAGCACACTGGGGCAAGTTTTGATCCAATTTTCATGATTATTCTTTGACACAACACTCAAAATCACATTGTATCAAAGAGGGGCCAAATGTAGACACTAAAAAATGTCTCGAGCTTGCAAGCAACATTTTATCACTAATCCACCTTCTTTCTAGCATAATTAAATAATTATTAATTATTTAATTAATTCACTTTATAATCCTTATTCATCCTTGATTAATTTAAATAAATATCAATTTTATTTAAATTACGTCACTAATTATCCTTTTCCCTCTATAATTAAATAAATTATTATTTATTTTATTATTTATTTATTTTTTCCTCATAATTAAATAATTATTTTAATTATTTAATTATTCATTAGCTTTTTCCATCCATAATTAAATAAATTATATTTATTTAATTATTTTATCATTTTCCTCTCCATTATAATTAAATTATTATTTACTTATTCCGCATTTTCATCCACTCTCTATTAAATGATTATTTTAATTATTTAATATTTAGCATTCCACATCTTCTTCTATAATTAAATGATATTTTTTATGATTTAATTATTCATCTCACCATTCCATAAATTAAATAATTGTTTTAATTATTTAATTTACCTTTTTCTAGCTAAGCCCTATCTCTTATTCCAATTTCTTGGATCACAGTCCCTTCTTCCTATCCTTATCTCTTTTCCTCTCAATTAATCTCCTCCATTGATCACCATACCTCATCACTCAATCCTAGCCCTTCATTTGAATTGGATTTCTATAAAAGCAAACCATTGCCCTCATTTCAAACCCAACCACAATCTTCAATATTTTTCTACCTTGAGATCCAAAGCTATCTTGTATCATTATCAAGTTTAGTGAGTACATTGTATACTAAAAATCTAAGAACAAACAAAGCAAAATGAAAAAGAGCAATGGAGATGAATCAACTATGGCATAGAGATTGGGTATTATTGCATTATTATTGTGATTTCTATTTGTCATTGGTGTTTCATTGTTGGATTAGGATCTTCATATCTTGAATTAGATAGTTTTGGTTGCTATTATTGATTCATGCTTATTCCCCTAAATTCTAACTCGATCTACACTATCAATATATTACATCCTAAAAGGTATTAAATATAAAAAATCTATAAAAATTCCAAACATAATCCAAAAATGAACAAAAACATATATTGCATTTTGTTTCACTCCATCCTTCCACCTATTTATGGTTTTCTCTATTTATATTTTCATCTTAATAGAATTTTTAGGTTTCTCAGTATAGTTTTCCTTCACTAAGTCATAGATTCTCAAAAATTATCATAACCATTATTGCCTTACATTCCCAATAATTTTAAATAAAGTTAAACTTATAGCTTTAAATTGATCCAAGTATTAAATTTCATCTAATCAAGTCTAAAAAAAGAAAGTTATCAAATTATCTACAATACCTAATAAAAGATAACAAGAAAATTTTATCATCTCTCCTTAGTAAGAGGGAAGTCTTAGAAGCAACAAGTACCATTTGGTTGTGATTATTCCCTTATTTTTATACCTATCCTAAGCAAATTGAAAGAATAATACATATAAGGAAAAGAGGTAGACTTTCTCATTTATTACACCTAAGGGATTACATGAGTCTAAGCTCCAACCATAATATTGATAGCCTTACTCATAGCTCTCTGTTCACTATCTAGTTAAGTGATTTCATCACCATTTGGTCAAATTCTGTCTTCCTCTCCTCTCCTTCTCTCTCCTCTCTTCACCATGGTAAATAAAAATGACCTCTTCTTATCTCATTTTTACATTTATAGGTTAGATTTTACTTTCACACCATGTTTCTCTCACTATTTCTTGTAGATCATCAAAATGGAGCAATTCAACATAGGTATACATAAAATCATACATCAATTGTACATTCTCTCATCCTTTTTTTAATTTTTAATTTCTCAATTGGCACATTGCGTGTGTTTAACCAATTCATTTTACAAGTCCAAATGTGGAACAATAACCAATAGGTAATTATGGGTCTCACACTCCTATTTTAATGATAGTACCTATGTTCTATGTATACTTCCATACCTAAGGGGTCAATATTTAAGTATCCAAATTTGGATGGGTTAATATATATGTCCAATGATGATTTGGTGATTTGGTGCATAAACCACATGTCATGTTCATTTCTTCTCACAACCTTTTAAACCTAGATGGAAGCCCTTGTAGGAATATCTTACCCTTATTTAGGTATTCTTACCTATGTTTTCATACTTTTATCTTAATATACCTTTTCACCATTTGAAATTCATAACATCTACCTTAAGCTATAGGGAACTTGGGAGACCTTAGGCTCACCTATGAAACCCATGTTAAACTATAGTGTCACTTAGGTTGCTTAGGTGACCAACACTAGTAGGAGGGGTGACCTATACCTTGACATGAGACACCCCATCATCTTATGACATGGTCATAAGTGCTTCAAATTTGCTTATTTTTTCTCTATTTTCCTTCTTAAAACATAGTTTTTTAGTAGGATATGACATGTTTTCTTTCTTTATTTAAATAAGATAAATTCCTTTCTCTCTTTAGTTTGATCTTCCCTCTCTTATTTTATTATACAAATCCCCCTCCCTCATTCATAAGGGTGGATAATTTTTGCATACATGAGATTTGAGCCATTTTAAAGAATCTTTCCTCCCCACAAGATAGAAAGATGAATATGTTTCCTTTGCAATTATTCCTAAAAATCTCTACATCCCTTCCCCAAGCATGAAATAACCTTAGAAAACTATACATATCATTACAAATCCCAATCCCAAATTATTTCTCTACGAAGCTAATGTTGTCTTTCCCACCAATCTCAATATTCCCTTTCCATCAAGCAAAATACCCCAAGGTTGGAAGAGGAGAAGATACTATGTATACAAAATAGAATATTTGAGGAAAAACTTATGATGATTTCACAAGAATCTTTAAAATTATATTTTATCTTTATTTATTTTGAAAAGACAATTTCTTTATGTAAAGTTTTATTTGTTAGTAATTAGATCAAATTCTCTTGCCTAATCATTCTAACACTCTATTATTGTATCTTATTTTATCTTAAGATTCATTGTTACTTTATTAGGTAGATTAGACTTAGATTACTTTATTTTCCTTGCAAAGAGATTAAGTTCATTCAAAAAAATCTATTGAAAACACTTAAACAAAACTATAGTATAGATTACATTTGAAAATCAATATAAAAGTTATTTAAAAACAACTAATTAATTCACATTTCAAATTGAAAAAACACAAAAAAATGAAGTAGATAAAATCTCTTCCATGACTTTAGAATAGCATGTTTAGGAAGAATAATCCAAAAAAATTTAAAAAATAAAAAATAATAAAGGATAAATGCTTGATACCATCACAAGGCATCCAAATAATATTCAATTCAAACAATATTCAACATTCAAATGAAGCAATGAAACTCGTAAAACATAAATCTTGTTCAAATTTATATGTCTCACTTGGATTTTCACACCAAATGTCTCTAGGGATTATGGAAAAGTGAATTAAATTGGTTTTGGAAGAGATACAAGAAACATGCCCCTTCTTAGCCACATTCAAGAAGAAAATTAATGATGGGTAAGGGAAAAGTATCACATAAGATAGAATTCATTTTGTACAAATTTTATTGAACTTATTGATACATGTCTCAGTAATGGTGCTCCAATGAACTGCAAGATAATGTGCAAACATACTAACAATTCAACATCCAACCATGCAAAATAATATAATAATCCACTATCTGACCCTCCTTCCTTGTGAAGTGAATGATCCTAGTGGTGAGATTTGAATCAAAGATAAAATTCTCACTTGTTAGACTCCCTAAGTTCAAGAAGATGTAGTCAATTCAACTTTTCATTTCTTAACTATATTTTTCCACAAGAGTAATAGTTGGATCTTGGCCATTAAGAAAGCATGAACATGTATAGAGTCCACATCATCACTTTTGAAGTGAGGTAGATTTAAAATATCACTATGTTTGTGTCTATGTTCATGTGTTAACATGCATGACTATTTTAGTTTTTATGTGTATGTGCATGTGTGTGAGTGTGAGTTTGTGTGGGTACATATGTTCAAGTGTGTGCATCCATGCACCAATGTATATGAATATGTGTGTGCATGCACACATGCACACACACCCTTGTATGCATGCACACAAATTTATGTGCACACATGTGCATGTGTGCATACATGTAGGTGGGTATGCATGCATACACATGCATGTGTGTGTTTGTGTTTGTGTTGGGTGGAGGGGAA
Organism: Sequoia sempervirens; assembly: GCA_007258455.2. Lineage (NCBI taxonomy): Eukaryota > Viridiplantae > Streptophyta > Pinopsida > Cupressales > Cupressaceae > Sequoia > Sequoia sempervirens. The sequence goes on from VDFB02000007.1 coordinate 186,805,653, forward strand.
AGGAGGGGTAAGGGGGTGTCATTAGATGAAGAAATAGGAAAGTGAGGTTGATTACTAGGAAAATAATTAAAATTACGAGGAAAAGAGTAAGAAAACAAGGCACAAATTTTGCTTAAAAGTTATGGATAAGATCAAATTCTAACTATATAATTTGATGTAAAATTGCTTTTGATTGTAGATCTTGAAATAAATTATTGATCAATACAAGAGTAGCCACATTTTTCTTTTCTGAAAGGTGCTTAAAAAATTTTAATTGCAATATAAATAATAAATGGAATAAGGCATTTCTATTATTAGTCTCTTCCAAGTATTTTTCTTTTCTGAAAGGTGCTTAAAAAATTTCAATTAAAATATAAATAATAGATGGAATAAGGCATTTCTATTGTTAGTCTCTTCCAAGTGTGAATAAGATGAATTGCGAGAAAAATCATGTTGGTGTTTAGACATCAAGTTGATCTTTTAAGGTGTCCATGAAGGCCTTGAGTAGGTATAAACCATGAATCACACAAATGAGATAGTGGCTAGAGGAGTTATACCCTCAACCATAAGGATTTTTCACCCATTTTTGGTTTCTCCAATGCAAAATATTTTGTTCTCTTTTCATGCTCATGCTATGTGTCCTATGTCTATTAAAAAATTCCTTCATGTTGTTCGGAACTTAGAAAGTTGATCATTAGACTCTTCGAAAAAAAAATTATGTAATTTTATTTCTAAAGCAATAAGAAAATAATTCTAGCATTGATTGAAGCATTTAAAATTTTGTGTTGTAAGATGAGTAAAATACCCACCTTGTTTTTGGATTGTAAGAGCTAAGATTTTTTTGTTAAATTTGATGTGGCTTTTGTGGTGTGTTAGTTTTTAATTTTTCAATCTTATGCCCATTTATAAAACTAGTGAAAAATAAGAATCTTTGGTTCTTTTCTACCAGGGGACAAGTAAAAAGAAGTGGGAACAACAATTAATATATACCATTTTTCTTATATCTTGAAGACAAACTTTTTTTTAGTTTATTTATTTTATCAAGATTATTGTTAGATTCCAAGGTCATTTATGAATTAATCTCTTTCATGGAATTTTTGATACGAAAGAAAAGGGCATGTGCAAGAAGTTGGGTCCACAAAATGTTCAAAAAGTGGAAGTGTTTTTTTTCTGTTTTTTCAGAATTTGTCATGGTCGGATTGAAAATTTGAAGCACTTACACATTGAATATTAAAAAAAGTCACAAATATGAAATTTAGTATTTCGAATCTAGTTTCCAAATATGTAATTTATTCTAATACCCAAATGATACAAATAATTGTTAATAGACATGTATAAAAACCACTTTTTAAAAGTCACTTTTTTGGGACCATACCATGCACATGTACGAATACCATAATTTGACCTAAATAAAAGTATTTTTATCATTCCTTCTAGAAAAATGTGTAACAAACTGGATATTGATGAGGATTTTTTGAATTTTTTTGAATTTTTTTATTGGCCCTAATTGTTGTTTTTGAAAACCAACATGTGCAGACACCATAAATTGACCTAATCTATTTATTTTTTTCATTATGTAAAGAATTTTATAGATTGATGTCATATAATTTTTTTTACAAAAAAATTAATAGATTAAAAGTTATTAAAAGACGAAGAATGTAACATTTCAAGTTTATGGACTAGTTTCTTAGAAATTAATTAAAATATAAAATGTAGACATCGTGAACCAAAAACTTTAAAAAAATTGTTAGCTATATTGTCAAAAGTTATTTTTCTTAACATTGCCTCACTCTTTTAGTTGTAGATCCAAGGCTAAGGGTTAGATTACCAAGCCTTCCCCAAGCCTAAAACCAAATAAAAAATTGGATTCAGATTTCAATTTTTTTTAGAATGGGTACCCACTTTAAAATGGGTATCATTCTATTTTCAGAATAGGTATCCATTTAAGAATGAGATCCCAATCTAAGGCTCGGGATCTCATTCCTAATAGAGTTTTAAAAATGGATACTCATTATTTTTGACATTTTTTTACCGAAATTTCCCCTCTTCATGGACTTGCACTTACCTAAAAACTATTATTAATAATTTAAATACCATTAATCATTTACCATCAATATTGAAGGAAAATTGGATTTTTTCCTTAATATCAAATTTAAATATTGCATACTATAATCCAAGATAATTTTTAAAGCAATATATTTTATGGAAATTTGAGACGAAGAAACAAACATTTACATTATAAATCATATTAACCATATTATTTATATTAAAGGAACAATGTGTTTTCCCTTCTCTAGGTAAAAATCTAAGATGATAATGATAACGATAAATCTTTCATAATGAAGAAAAATATTATTAATAATATAATTAGTTTTTGCATGTTTAATGAGAAAACTTAAACTCTTTTAGTTTTATTACAATGCATCTAAATATAGGAATGTTTATCAATAATGATTTTATTAGTATTGTTACCAAAGAAGATTAAGGAAATTTATTACTTAACCAACACTTACCCTATGCTGCCATAGATGTTCCTAAAGACTTAGACCTTCATGAGCTCTTTGTCAAGGAAATATCTTACCAATAAACATATTGTTCAAGCTATTTTATTATTTTGAATACCACCATCATATAAATGCATTTCTATCAAATAATGAAAAGTGAGAAGAAAAAAATTAGAATTTGTAAAATATGTACCATATCAATAAATTGTGCAATATTATTAATTGTAGTAATATTATAAACTTCAAAGTAGAAATAAAATTTAGTAGGTTCATAATTTATGGTTTCCATATTACATAATTTATTTGTGTTCAAAATGAGTCCAAGAGTGTAGTGATCATAAATTTTCAAATAAATTTTCAATAATAATGAATACAAGAAAATATGAAAATTGTGATTGAAACAGAGATATCATCAAATACATATACAATCACCCTTGGGTGCTTAACTTGGTGAAAGAGCACATCAAAGGTTAAGATGATTATGCGATTGAAAGAGCAATCATGCCATTTTCATCAAATTTTGGAGTAATTCCGAATATTTCAACCTCGCTAACATCTTGTTAGCAAATATATGGTCAATAAGGAAAGGGCTGAAACCATTGATGTGTTTTCCAAGAGGAGAAAACAAAATTTCAAGGTAACTTTAAACTTAATAATTATGTACTTGCAAAACAATCGAATCAATTACATGGTGAATTAATAAATTTTAAAAGTTCTAAATTCTTCAATTTTTAATTTACTTTTTATATATTTCTCTTTCATTTAAATCAATTTTTTCATTTAAAAAATCCATACTATTTTTTTTAGGTAATTAAACCTTTAAGTGAGGTTCTACAATTGGTGGATGGAAAAATAGATTTGATGATTTATATGTATGAAGACAATGAGATCATTCGATATTACTATAGAATAAAATAAAATAAAAGGTAAACCCATTTGGTGCTTATAATTGAAGGTGGAACAAACAACTCCATTGACATACATACGCAATGCCCATTACTTTAACTCCAAGTTTCTTTCTCTAGTTCTATTTGTTAGAGTTATCATACATTAGTTAATAATTAATTAATCTTTAATTGATTATTAGTTTAATTTATTCTCACACATTTTAGCTAAACTTAGGAATGATTTATTAGTTGAGTTAATATTAGATCATTATGTCACATCTCATGTGATGTCGACACTTGTCATGATCTAATCCTTTCTCATTTAGGGCTTTGCTCTTATAAGCATTCAACCCTTATTGTAAATATCTCTCAGATATTATTCACGGGAAATATGTGAAGCTTTCATATCTTCTTGGAAGCTTCTTCTGTAACTTTTCCTTGTTGATGAATATATATAGTTTTTTTTCTTTTTTTTCTATTAAAAATGGTAAATTGGTTTTTGCAATTTTTTTACAAAAAATTGTCTCATGCACTGCACCTGGAGGAGTTTTTTTTCCCAGCACACTAATTTTGGTTGGCCTCTATTTCTAGAGTTGTTTTTGACAAATTTGGCAGAGTTCCTTTTTGCCCTTGCTCAGCCCCTCTCTGATGGGCTTTTCCATTTTGCACCTCAACTTCTAGAGGTCATATCTCGGCCATACGGTGGTATTTTTCAGTGCAATTTTTTATGAATAGGGTGAAATTTTGTGCTCTTTGCAGTGGTGTAGGTATTTTCCAATTTTGACTTCTAGTTTTTTCCAGAATTTTATTTTCTCAGTGTTGTAGTTGTTTAGTTCTCATTTTGGAAACTTTGATGAGCCATATCTTCTGCATCCAAACACATTTTTGGGTGTCATTTTTTTTAAAGTGCATTTTTTTTCATGTACTTCATCATGGTGCTCCCAGTTTCCTCTTTTTTCTATGAGAGAATTATATTTTCAGCTTGTGTCCTTTTTTGGACCGTATGGGCTCACATTGCATGTATTTATGATTTTGTAAATGCACTAAGATAAAGTGCCTCTATATTGCACATGTATTATGGTATCTTGCGCATCACTTTGTGCCTTATTGTACTCACACTATGATATAAAGTGTCACGGGGGTTGATGTTTTCCTTTATTTGCCTTCATACCTTTCTCATGTGGATGTGACTTTTATTTTCACATCATTTCTATCTACTTTTACTTACATGCTTGCACCTTTAGATGTTCTTGGTTCCCCTTCATGCACTACTTTCAAACATTCAGTTTTAGTGTACCTGTCATGCATGTCCCTTTTCAGCATTATGGGGGGTTTCTAATGTTGGTGTTATTGCTTCCTTGGTTTCACATTAGAGTGAGCTATGTATTTAGTATTTGTTCCTATGTACTAGGTGGATGGAGCGGCTGGTTACCCATTTATTTCAGTGAGATGGAGCACTTACCATATGGAAACTCTTGCATTCCTATTTCTAGAGACGACCTTCCATTTTCTCATGATCAATTCTTCAAACTTTTGGTACCTTTACCATCTGTATCTTTGAGTTCCAGGTGTTTGCCTTTGTTTTCCATTTGATTTGAGTAGTGTCGTTGGGGGAACTCATATAGATTCATGTCTTCTTGATCCTAACCATCATATGTTTTAGCGAAGGTTCTTCTTTCAGCATTTCAACAGTCTTACTTCGACAGAGTTTGCAGCTTCTTCATGCTTCTGTTTGTTCCTAGTTTTTGGGACAACCTTGCCTTGTTTGGAGGCTTCTTCTATCCTTCACTTGGCTTTCATCTCTTTTTGGAGTGGAGTTTTTCCCACGAGGTTTTCTCTATTTCTCCACATTATAGAGATCTTATGTGTGTACATGGGTACCTTACTTGGCCTTGTTTGTCGAGACCCATCTTGCATTCTTTTTAGGGTTTTTTAGCTACACCCTAAGTTCATCTTAAGGGGGGTGTTAGATTTATCATACATTAGCTAATAATTAATTAATATTTAATTGATTATTAGTCTAATTTATTCTCACACACTTTAGCTAAACTTAGGAATGCTTTATTAGTTGAGTTAATATTAGATCTTCATGTCACATCTCATGTGATTTTGACACTTGTCATGATTTGATCCTTTCTCATTTAGGACTTTGCTCTTATAAGCATTCAACCCTTATTGTAAATATCTCTTGGATATTATTCACAGGAAATATTATGGCTTTCATATCTTCTTGAAAGCTTCTTTTGTAACTTTTCCTTCTTGATGAATATAGCAATTCTTGTTTGTAGGTCTCTTGTGTGGAAGGTGTACTTGTTTGTTGTTTGATCTTGTGGCTCATGGTTTTATGCTTGTTTCACAATTCTAACACTATTAAGGTTGATAAGGAGGCTATAGATAGCCTAACAAGGATAAATTATGATGACCAAAAAACCCTTGAGACATAATTCATGGTAGTTGTATAGTTACATGGGTGGTATAAACACCTAAAATTTGACCATTCTTGACCACACTTGAATTCACCTTGTCTTGGCCATTAATTAAACAAATATTTATTATTTATTTAATTAATTTATCCATCACCTTTATCCCACCTTATCCTAGCCATTAATTAAATAAATATTTATTATTTAATTAATTAATTTACCCATTACCGTTATCACTCACCTTTAATTAAATAAATCCATGTATTTAAGTAAGTCTAGTCTTATCCCAATATCCTCCAACTAAATCAATTAATTGATTGATTGATTTATGCTAATTAATCCTCATTACTTTTTCCTCGAATATTTAATTATATTTTATCCCTCAATCCTTATTCATATAATCCTATCCATTAAATTAATTCACACAAATCACAATTTAAACTCTCCATCATGTGATAAGTATCCCTCCCACCTTTATCCTCTCACATGTGAGAGGATGCAAAATTCAAACCTACCTTTTACACCTTTATCCCTCATGTGACACTTGTCGCATGACTACAACTTTGATCTAAACTCTAATCCTTAATCAATCCTAGCCATCCATCAACCAATCCATCTAGACCTTTGATTTCCCTCATGGAAATTCTATAAATGAGAGGCCTCTCATCCCATTTGAGTAATAATATTCTCTTATCATATTTTTACACTTCTGTATTTTCTATCTACTTCTTCCATAGTCTAGCTAATCTCCCACCATCTCAATCCTACTATCATGTTGTTGGTTTCATGAGCAACCATGTTCTTCCATCCCCATACACATCAAAAGAGAAAATCAATTGGAGATAGGGTACACTCTACTTCAACTCTATTTGAAGAGAAAGAAGGGTTTTAGGTGAAGTTATTGCATGTTTGTTATATTATCTTCTATATTATTTACCTTTAGTATTTTCTTGTCTTCATTTTGGCACGCCTAGACCCTTGTCCTTGAATCTTACATTTTTATCAAGTTTTTATGATTTTTTTAATATAGGTTCCAAAATGACACTTATGCTCTATGTTTTCACACTTTTGTGTCAAATATATGTTTTTTCTCTATATTTTTGTGATTTTGTTTCATATTCACACTTTTGCTCTATGTTTTTGCACCTATATTTCTAAATCCACACTTCCACTCTACAACCTGCACTTCCACCCTACAATTTTGCACTTTCACTTTGTAAACCTACACTTTTTTCCTACAAATTGGTGTTTCTACTATTTTTATTTTCCTATTTTATGTTTTGGTTTTTATGCATCTCTACCTTTTTGGGTTTTTAGTCTATCTTTTTAATCTCTTGGATATTATCTTTTGTTAGTTAACCCCCCATTTTGGAAAGAATATAACCCTTTCTTGCAAGTGTGGCTTCCCACTTCTAAAATCGCACTTTCACCCTATAGATCAAAGATTCCATCATTCATTTGTACTTTTCATTCTAAAGTCACACTTTAGCTTTGTATTCACACTTATGTTTTATTTCTGCACTTATGCTCTATAATCTTACTTCTATTTTGTTTGTGTGGTTCATTCTATCATTATTTTTCTACTTCTATCAATGCATTTTTTTTTTCATTTCACTTTTTTTTTATCATTGTTCTTTTCCTTTTGTCACCATGCTTCTTATTCTATCACCACACTTCTTATGATCATGTTGTCGCACTTCTACTTCTATCATAATGAGCTTCTACTCTACAATCATGCTTTTGTGTTGTCGCTACATTTTTTCTCTACAAAATGGTGCTTCGGATATTAAGGTGAGGATTTATTTTTGTGTTGTCTATTTATTCTTTCTACTCTTCTATTATTATTTTTTTAACTTTTATCTTATCAAAAAAAAATTCCCTCGAGGGTTATGCCCCCAAACCCACTTTAGCAAATGGTTGCATCCATCCCCCTACACCCCTATTGGTGGGGTGAGTATCCCAACTCACATCACAAAAAGGGTTCAAATTTTTTATGGTTGTCTCAATGCTAACAATCATTTTATTTTATCATTTTGGCATCTAACCCTTTGTGCAACTTGAAATTTCTTGTCAATAAAATCAAAAACTACTAACATTTTTCTTATAAATTTTCTTGTCCAAGACTTTCTTTTTTCAACTAATATAGGAACAATTGTTTTCTAAAGGTTATTAAAAAAAAATTGACATGTCTTTTTGTGAGTGGTGTGTATGCTCTCCCTTTGCACCTTTTTGTTATCTTGAAGATCAAAAACATCATTTACTCTCTTTTCTTTTCTCTTCATTGTTATCCCGAGGAACCCAATGTGTGTATGCTCTCCCATTGCACTTGTGCGATTTTGGGTGACCAAAATCACATAGATCATTCCTTCTAGGAGGGTTGCCTATAGATTTGGTCACCCTAGGGGATGACTCAAATCTCGTGTTATGGGAAAGTATAAAGATTGGGGCGTGAATTGAAAGACATCCCTCTTGGAAGTGAAATCTTATCAATTTGGGCTAATCCTCCAAAAAGATTACACCTTATAGAAGTTAAGGTTGAGAGTGGGTTACCCTCTCCTCCCATGTGTTTGGAATTATTCCCTTTCATCTATGAATTTTTCCTCATGTACCCTTGAGGTATTTAAAGGACTCCCTAGCAACCTTGTTCATCCTAGATTAAGACCTTTCGGTGGTTATTCCTTATGGTACACTATTGTTGGGGGGGAATTTCTCACATGTACCTCCATATTGTGAGATATAGTTCACTTTTGTTAAGGCTAGTCCTCCAAGGTAAAGGGTGTAAGGTGGCATATTACCTTGCATTCCCTAGCTATCCATTCATGTGGTAGATGGTATTAATGAGAAAAATGTCACCATTCTAATTGAGTGGAGACAAAAATTTCCATTGTGATTCCACAAGGAATAACACTTCCACTTGAATAATATTGACTTTTCCATGTGCTTTGTGTGTCTTCTTGTGCTAAACTATTACATACCTATCAATTCAATTCCTTGAGACACTTTTTTTATTTTTGTGCTTTCAAATATATATCCTAATCAAGCAAGCAAAACCTCCACTCAAATCCATTTATCCAATTTCTCATCCATCTAAATCACCCAAACCCATTTATCCTCCTTCCAATATAATCCCTTATCCATCCAAATATTCTAAATCCTTGTAGCCTTATACCTCATCCATTAAAATATTTCCAATCCAATCTCCTAGCCAACCTAATTCTTCATCCATCATCCTTAATCTTCCAAATCTCATCCATATCCAGTCCAAATCCCCATCCAATACATCACCTAGTTATAATCCAAAAACTACATACAAACATCATGAATTGGTTTGAAAAAATGGTTATGGAAATTAAATCATCTATGTCAAACCCCATTCCTCAAACCATACCTCCAATCCAAACAACATCACTATATGTGACCAACGACATAGTATAGTTTAACTACACCCGATCCATATAGATTCAAGGAATATTTATTCCACTAAGCATCAATCCCAATAAGATATTCAATATCAATAAAAATGAAGAAGCCATTAAAACTAACATGCTAAAACACAAAAACTTGACAAAAATCTATTCTAAGGAATTGAATCTTATCCTATTGGGGGAGTGGTGTCACATTGATGTGGAATAGTGACTCTTTCCCAATCCCTTGGATAATATGAGCCTTTCCAATCAATTTTATTGATTAAAATTGATAGAAACTGATGAAAAAGATGAACAAAAACATGATAAAATCTAAGATCTTTGATGTAAATGTATGCAATCTATGCTAAATGTGTACAAGATTCAAAGATGCAAGCCCTAGATTCAAAAATATACTAAATGGATGCAAACTAAGTTACCATGGAAGCCACTAATGGATGCTTAAGCTAATTATGCATGAAAATTAATCTAAAAATGATTTTAAACATAAAACATGGATGCAAGTGAGTGTGATTTTCAATAGCATAAGTTTACTATTAAAAGATGGGTCCCTGTTCAATAGATGCAAAGTCTCTTTATAGAATAGGCAATGAGAAACCAATGGTAAAGATTGAAAGAATCAATCAATGGTCGGGATGGAAAGAAGATAGAGGCATGGATCATGGATTCCCATCAAAGGTTGAGAATGCAAGTTGATATTTAATCAAGGGCTCACAATCATGCAAAGAAGCACACTTTTAAAACTTGCTCAAGAAGTTTGTTGAAAGTTTGTTACAGAGAAGAATATTCCCTTTTTTGAATGAGTGTAAAGGGAGAATATTCTCATGTAAGTGGATGAGGAAAATTAGTACTTAGCAAATTAAAACAAAGTTTTAATGTGCAAAGGGGAGGGATATTCCATAGGAATGTTCCCTTTTGGAGGAATTTAAGATTTGGCATTAAATAATTTATTTATTTAATGAAAGGGGTGGGATTATGATGTTTAATTAAATAACTATGATAACTAGGTTTTATTTAATTAAAAAAGAAGATATAAGAAGGCTAATTAAATAATTTTCATTATTCGATTAGATAGGATGAAAGGTGAATATGATGGAGAGTGAATTATCCTAATTAGGTTAATGAATAATAGATGACCATGAGGCCTTTGATTAATTAACTAGGTTAATTAAATCAAATAAGTGAAAAGAGGATGGATTTTAGGATGAAATGATGTTAATATATCAAATTTGAGTGTGTGATATCATTCAGGACATTTTTAAGTGTCTACACTATCATACCAACCTTCATTTTCTTACGAGGCTATGCCACCACAACCAACTTATCAATCATACCAGCCCAACTTATCCATGCCTCAAATTCATCCAACCTTCACCTATTCATACATCTCACCCCAACCCACTAACCAAGTCAATCCCATAACCTCATACTCATCTACCATATCTTCATCCATTCCACCTAAAAAAACTATATCCAATCCCAATCCATCTCCTATTTCTTATCCTTCCTCTTCCTTTGACAAGGAAAACCAAACCCTTATCCATGTCAAACCCCATTCCTCAAACCATACCTCCAATTCAACCAACATCATTATCATACTGACCTTCATTCTCTTATGAGACCATGCCATCACAACTAACCTATCAATCATAAAAATCCATATTATCCATGCCTCAAAGTCATCCAACCTTCACCTATTCATACATCTCACCCCAACCCACTTAGCAAGTCAAACCCATAACCTCATACCCATATACCACATATGTATCCATGCCATCTCAAAAAGCTATATCTAATCCCAATCCATCTTGTATTCCTTTGATAAGGGAAACCAAACCCCCATCCAAATTTCCCCTCCAACCTCATCCACATCCAATTCCCCATCCCTATGTCCCTATTATCCCTCACCTACATACACTCCCCATCCAACATCTATACCTCTATCTTCTCCCTTATCCATATCCCAATACACATGTTTGTACAATACCCCCGTCACCTCCACCCATGATCTAAATCCATTATCCCACTATCCACTAAGATATAGTCCTAATATTCCAATTAATGATAATCGTCCAATTCATAATCCTAATCCTCTATCTAATCCTAATCTTCCATCTAATCCTAACCCATTTACTCCATAATTTTTCCAATGACTATTAGCAAAGAAGACTAAATCCCCACCTCCACAAAAAAGTTGTGCAATCATCACATGCTAAGCATCCATCTCCATCCCCTCCAAATAAAGATAAATCCCAATCCCCTATCCCTCCATCTACCCAAGTTGAGTATCATATTCAACCTTCCTCCCTTAGCACACCACCCATGTCAAATTAACTATGTCAATCCCTTACTCCAAAGCATGCTATCATAGATGCTTCTCCATCTCCATATCAAGGTATCCCTTCCACTCTACCTCATGATCCCCTTCCATCTCATAATGAAGATAGAATTATCCCTTCCATCCCATCCGTTAATTCCTTCCACATCAAGATGAAATCACTCCCCCCATCTCATGATCCCCTCCTATCCACCCCATCTCATGAACCCTATCCAAATAAATATCAAATCACCCTCCCATTCATGATCCCCTCCCTTCCACTCCATCCAATAATCCCCCTCATAATCCTAATCCTTCTCAAGATCCTATGACCCCCATTCAACACATTCATGAACTTGAAACCTATCAAATGGGTTCCTCCACTTTCATCCAATACTTTTTACTCCATGAACATATAATTCCTTCCACCTCATATCAAAAGAATTTTTCAGAACATGCACTATCAAGGCAAAGGGTTAAGATTTCATGAGAAAGGAATCTTAGAACCAATCCAAATCATAGAAAATCCAAGTTCTCATAGCCTTGATTACCATACTCAATATGTTGGTCTTCCTCCAAAACTCATATCTATCCACTTAAATCCAAAAATTCATATCATCCATCTTCCAAATCTATTTTGGGCCCCTATGTCCCAAATAAAATTCTTACTTCATCCAAATCTATTTTGGTCCCTTATGTCCCAGAACCAAGTCCTTCATCTCTTCCATCCATCTCAGGTCATTATATTCCACCACTCATCACTTCTATTTCAAAATTCTTTCATCCTATTTATCCATCACCTAAAATCCCCAATCAAGATCAATAAAGGCACACATCCTCGAATACCTTCCAACATCCTACTTACATCAACCCATCTACATTATTCATCTCTATCCACCAATCATATTAGTATTGGAAGTAATTTGGATGACAATTCCCAAATACATAAAGCCAAAAATTGACATACATCCAAGTATCAACATGTCCCTAAAAAGAAAGCTTAACGAACTGACCCAATTCACCATCAAGGTCATTCATCACTCGACTATCACTCAGTCAACGGTGCTAAAGGATGAGGTTAACAAGAAGGTTGTTGATTCTGACCCCAACAATAGTTTGGTTGGTGAAGATGTGTTGAAATTCCTCATGGAGGAATGGGAGGGTACTGCTAGGTGATGGGGGGGTTTCTATTTTTTTTTTGGTGGGTTGTTATTTTGTTGTCGTTGTGTCAGGTCTATATGTTGTAATTGGATTTTTTTATTATTTTGATTTGATGAACTTTGGCCCTTTGGGCTCTTTGTGTTAAGGGTATTGCACCCTGTAAATCCAGCTTATTCTATCAAAAACATGTCCCCTCAAAAAGACATGTTAAAACAAAGAAAATTTTGATTTTAAAGAAAAGAAACAAAAAAAAAAGGACACAAAAGCCAAAGAATCAAAAATAAAAAATAGAAAACCATGTGGATTCCCAAATTACTCATAAAAGAAAATTTTAGATTAATCATGCATTAGCTAAAATTAATTAATCTTTAATTGATTATTAGGCCCTAATTTCATTCCATGCACTTAAGCTTAACTTAGGAGTGTTTTTTTGTTAACTAGAGTGAGCTTTTATTAGATCATTTTGTCTCGTGCATAAGATGATAACATTTTTCATGATCTAATCCCTTTATCATTTAGGGTTTCTCTTACAAAGCACTCTCCCTCTTTGTATTATTTCATTCTATGAATTTTTCTAGTTGAGAATATAACAGATTATTGTTTGCAACTCTTTTGTGTGGAAGGTGTTTTTGTTCATTGTTTGATCCTGCATCTCATGTTATTCACAATTTTAACATGGTATTAGAGTGTGGATTCAGTGAACGCCTTCTCCATTTTTGAATTTTTTTTCTCAAATAGGCTTACAGGAGCAAATTTAGAATCTTTATTTTTTTGCAATTTTTGGAGTTGGGCAATTTTTTGGTGCATTTTGGTGCAAAAGGACCTCAACATTGCATTCAAGAGGCCAAATCTATGAATTTTGACCATAAAATTGTCCTATTTCACCGACAAGAGCTTTTGGGGCAATTTTTTAATTTGGGAGGTTGTATAGCCTCCTAGATGTTGTATCGTATCGCGGATTTTTTAAATATATATATCACTATTTTTAGTGCTTGGCGGTTAGTTCTAGGCAACTAACCATCGTGGATTGCAAACCACAACAATTTCCCAACCGCTAATGGTTGTAGAGTCACTAGCAGCTCAACAGACCCCTACCACCTAACCGTCGCTCCACTAGTGGTGGGTTGGCGAGGCTCCTTTCTTAGCCCCCACAGAGCCCTTGGTCGTATGGACAACCAACATCCAGCCTCCATGGGCTAATTATTTTTTCCTTTTTTTCAACTTATGTAGAATTGGAAAAATCATGATAACTTTTCACTCAAGTATCAAAATGTGCAAACAAGATATTGTCATAAAGCTAGTTCTGAGCACTATCTAATGGTACTAGTATTGTTCTCAATTTTTTTGCTGGTATATTTTATCACCTATCAAACTTAGATGTTTTCTTTTCAAACTTGAGCTCACAACTTTTGACTAGTTTCTTTTTTTTTGCAATTCCAATGACATTGGAAGGGTCTTTAAGATCTCTTTATAGATATCCATGAAATTTTTCCAAAAAAAATATAGATACATTTTATTCAATTTTTTGTGTTTTCACATTATAATGAATTATTTGGATGTTTTAGCTCCTGGAAAATTTTTGTTTGCATGGGATGACTTGTTTTAGGTTGTTCTGCATGTATTTTTAGCATTATATCCTATTTGGGTATTTTGAGCATTTTTTTAATGCAATTTCTATTTTGTAGACACACTGAGATAAAGTTCCACTATTGTACATACGTTTTGGATATTTCACACATCTTGTTGTGCCTTTTATACTCACACTATGTTACAAAGTGTGATGGGAGGGTTGTGTAGTTCCTTTTTTTGCCATAACACCTTTCTCAAGTGAGTGTTCCTTTCATGAAAACATCAAATCCTCGTGATTATTGCCTCATGCATGTGTGCCTTCTTTATGAACCCTTTTTTAGTTGCAAATACTTTCATGTGCACATTTAGATGTTCTTGGTTTTCCTTCATGTACTTCTTGGTGACGCAGTTTTAGTGGACCTGTTTATGGATCTTCCTTGTCTACATTATAAGGGGTTTCTACCATTCATGATAATGCTTCCTTGGTTTCTCGTTGAATTGATATATGTATCTAGTTTTTGTTCCTATGTACTAGGCGGATGCAGCGGTTGGTTACCCATGCATTTAGGTGAGATAGAGCAATAACCATATGGACACTCTTGGATTCCTGTTTTTGGAGGTGACTTTCTACTTTCATTTGATCAGTATTTTTTGAACTATTGGTACCTATATTTTCAACATGTATCTTGCATGGTGGAGTAGTGTCATTGAGGTCACTCGTGCAAATTCACGTGCCATTTGTGTCTTTGATTTCCAAATTTTTTCCTTTGTTTTCCATTTGATTCGAGTAGTTTTGTTGGGGCACTCATGTAAATTATTTTCTTTTTGATCTTGACCATCATTTTTTTCAAATGAGGTTCTTCATTTCAACACTAAATTAGTCACCATTTGATAGTTTTTTATAGATTATTCATGCTTTAGCAATGTTCTTCATGTTCCTATTATTTTACAAAAATTATTTTGGATGCTTTTTTACTCCTTCATTCACCTTTCTCTATTTTGGAGAGGAGTTTTTCCCATGATATTTTAACCTTTTCTCCAATTGTGAGAGATTAGATTGTTTGTACAGGGGTGACTTATCATGCCTTGTTTTCCAGGACCCATCATGCATTATTTTCTTTTTATGTATTCATTTTTTAAGGTTTCTAGCTACTCCCTAATTTTTCACTCAAGGGGGCGTTAGATTAATCATACATTAGCTAATAATTAATTAACCTTTAATTGATTATTAGGCTAATTTCATTTCATGCACTTAAGTTAAACTTAGGAGTGTTTTTTTGTTAACTAGATCGAGCTTTTATTAGACCATTTTGTCTCATCACATATGATGAAGATACTTATCATGATTTAATCCCTTTATCATTTAGGGTTTTTCTTATAAATCACTCTCCCTCTTTGTATTATTTCATTTTGTAAGTTTTTCTAGTTGAGGATATAGCATATTATTGTTTGTAACTCTCTTGCACTGAAGGTGGTTTTGTTCATTGTTTGATCATGCATTTCATGTTATTCATAATTCTAATAGAAAATAATCCCCATGAACAATCCAAATCGACATCCAAACTTGTTAATACAAAATATTCCTGTACTCCTGAGTCCTCCAATCCTCTATCTAATAATCCTTCATCTTCAAAATCAATTTTGGTTCATTATGTTCCAAAATATAGAATCCTAAGTCCTCCATCATCCCCTCACTATATTTTGGGCCGCTATGTCCCAAAATCTACCCCTTCATCTAGTTCACAATTCACTTCTCTACAACTCCACCACCCTTCAATGTGTGTGCCAATATTGGTTTGATAAAATTTCTATACATTCATCCACAAGTCTTCCAACACCTCATCAATAATCTAACATTCATCCCGCATCATCCTCCTTTAATCCAAGTCTTTGCATAAATCCTTATCTTTTTTCCATTATGCCACCATTCTACCAATGTCTATGAATATACCTTCAATTGTCACGGTCCATTGTAGTACATCTTCAAGGGATACCATCCATATAACTAGATTCTTGAGTCCTTCCTCCATCTCTCTATCATGCATTTATTATCTTCCAAATCCACTTATCTGTAACCTTATCTTCCTCTTTCTCCATCCTTCTATTCCAAAAATCCAAAAAACAAAAAAAATGGAAATATCTAATATATAAAAGAAAAATAAATAAATAAAGTGAAGAGAAATCATTCATATAATATTGAAAACCACTTCTTGTGATACCTAGGGAAAATACCATGATGAAATCCTAGCGAACAAGTTTCATGTGTAATATCCCATCCTCTTCCACTCTATACTTGGGGGCAAGCTTCACACACTATATTAGCTACCATATCTTCCAATATCTCTTATCCTATCTCATTTTTCTTATCCCATCTAAGTTCATCCTCCCTCTTCCACCTTTGATCTTGATAAGAATAAGGATCTTCATAAGCATCATGTATCTTATATCCCTCATCCTATCCACATCCTTCAATATCCTTCATTGCACATCCCTCTTACTATCTCCTTCCATCCTATCCAAATGCATCCTCCCTTCCCTCCTTCGATCTTAATGAGGCCAAGGGAAAAATATCCATAAATATCTATGTTATCCTTCCTACAACATCTTATCCTATCCTCGAGTATCCTTCATCCCATATCCCTTTCCTCTCATCTATCTAAACCCCTCATCCCTTTTTTCTTTTGATCTTGATAATCATTCTATGGGAAAAATATCCTTGCATGCTTTGGACAATGCAAACCTTATTTCCTCCACCATCCATATCAGTTAAGCATTATCCTTACATCTTGTGCATCTTTTACCATCTTCCCTCCTCAATCACACTACATCTAATGTGGGGCATCTTGTTCCTTTACAATATAGTCCTTGGATCTCGGTCCACTTAATCCTTCTCACTCCTAGCTAAGCTATCCATTCATCTTTTACCAATCATTTCTCCTCCTTGGTCATTAGATCTCACCCATTCCTATATCCTATCATATCTATTTATCCTTGTATCCTCCATTCCAATCCATTTCTTTTATCTATCATATCCTCTATCCTTCATCCAATCATATCCTATCAAATGCATTTATCATCTATCTATCCTTCAAATCCAACCATCCCCCATCCAATCCATCCAATGAAATCAAACCTAATCCATGCAATCCAATATTAAAATCTAGCTCATCATCCATAAGCAATCCATCATTTTTTGTCCAAATTGGTTGAGATATATTGATCCACTTTAATCAAATTATCATCATAGGGATGTATCCTTCCAATCCTAGAGTTTTTCTTATTGCTAACAAATCAATCCTAGGGGTATGCATTGTTCTCGTCATTAACTTTTTTATCCTCATCATTATTATCAATCAATCAATTGATCAATCGATTTTAAACTTGACTTGGAGGATTATCCTGGTTTATTTTTGGCTTGTTGTGCATGTTTGTTTGTTGTTTATGTGTGTTAGTATTGTGTGCATCTATCTTGGTATTTCCACTATTTTCATAGGAGCATCATGGTCTTCCATATCATGGTGATATAAAGCATATGTTTGCATTTTACTTTTTTGATCATGTACTTGGCACATCATCATTTTGGTTTCTTATACCTTAGTGCATAACGTCATATATAATATCAAATCTTGGCTATTTATACCATTATAGAATTATGATCATCCACCCTCTCTCTCCATCCATACCTTCATCATCCCTAACTTCTTTCATGTCCTTTTACCCTTCATCCTCTAATCCTCCCATCCATTTAAAGAGTACGCCCGTTTTTTTAACCCACTTGTCCTCTTGCAAGGGCATACCTAACTCTCATCCTTCTTGTGGTTGGGGCATCATGCCACTAGTCTCTATCCCTTCCTACCTACTATATTTTATTCTTCTTTGATACCACACCACTTCTTACAATTGTGACCATATCAAAAAAGGGGAAAATATAGGCACCTAAAAGTTGACCATACTTTACCACACTTGACTTTACCCTATCCTAATCTTTTATTATTTATTTAATTAATTTACCCATCGCCTTTATCCCACCTTAACTTAGACATTAATTAAATAAATATTTATTATTTATTTATTTAATTAATTTATCCATTACTCTTATACCAAAATCCTCCAACTAAATCAATTAATTAATTGGTTTATGTTCATTAATCCTCATTACTTTTTCTTCCAATATTTAATTCTATTTTATCCCTCAATCCTTGTCCATTTAATCCTAGCCATCAAATCCATTCACATGGATCATAATTTAAACTTGTCATCATGTGACAAGTATCCCTCCCACCTTTGTCCTCACACGTGAGAGGACACAAAATTCAAACCTACTCTTTACACCTTTATCCATCATGTGGCACCTATCACATGACTACAACTTTGATCCAAACCCTAATCCTCAATCAATCCTAGTCATCCATCAACCAATCTATCTATGCCCATGATTTCCCTCGTGGAAATTTTATAAATGAGAGCCCTCTCATCCTATTTGAGGAATAATCTTCTCTCATCCTATTGTTATGTTGTATTTTCTATCTACTTCTTCCATAGCCTAGCTAATCTCCCATCATCTCAATCCTACTATCATGTTGTTGGTTTCATGAGCAACCACATTCTTCCATCTCCACACATTAAAAGAGAAATTCAAGTGGAGATAGGGTGCACTCTACTTCAGCTCTATTTGAGGAGAAAGAAGGGTTTTAGGTGAAAGTATTGTGTATGTATTGCATTATCTTCTATGTTATTTACCTTTAGTCTTTTCTTGTCTTCAGGCGCAAAGTGTCATTTTCTCACTTTTATGCATTTGAATTTGAATGACCCAATAATCAATGAACAAATGTGAGTCCTTCAAAAGTTTAACAGGCCTCATAAATAACTTGTATAAGTGCATTTATAATTACTCACAAAATTATGAATGTTCTCTTTGCGAAATTAGGGGGGAAGATGATGGTGTAAAAATGTCAATTCTTCAAAACCTACTGATCCACATTTTTTTGTTAGCTCTATAACAATTATGGGTGTGACCATAATTGGAGCTTGTTTGGCATAATAGATTGACCAAAAAAATACAATTGAAGAATTTTTAGGCCTTTTATACAAACACAATGACATTTTTTTGCAACACAAACTTTGTATTTAAATTTTGAAAGTGCAAAGAAAAGAAAATCAATGTGTAATTGACTTGAATGACATCAATTCATATTCAAATTAAATTGTTGGGGACGTGAGGCCCTTAATTCTTATTGAAAAGATCATCAATTTTTAGAAGCATGAAAGAAAAATGCAAGTGAAAGAGAAAACATCATAAAGGACTACATTAAATGATGATATTCTCAAGGATGAATTTGTCTTTGAGAATGAATCTTCACCATCCAATTCAAGGGCACAATTGATGAACCTTAGTGAGAGGAAAAGGTTGGCAACTATATTATAGATTTGTACTTTTATGGTGATGATCAATCTTAATGACAATTTCAAAGTGCATCGTACTCAATTTTTGTCTAAAACTAATTAAAAATCTCAAGTTCTCTAAATTCAACTTTTACACTTTTAAAAAATAAATTGCATGTTATTTAAATTTATTTTGTGGATTTATGCATTTTTTAAATGCCAATTTTTTTTTCCATCTTTTAACTGAGACTATTAGCACCTACATTAGATGTTGTCAAACCTATAAGATTTAAGAAGGGAAAAGGGGTACAAATGTGACATTGGGAGCTTGCTTCAATCAAGCCCCCAATATCATGTTCCAACATAAATTAGTTGAAATGTTGTAGATTTGTGGACCTAGATGCAAGTGCAAGGAGCTATAACAATAGAGGTGTGTGCAACAATTGTGGAGGATGCCCAAAGTGGATCCAAGAGGAAAGTGTGTAGGCCTATGCATTGATGCTAGAAATTAATTTTCCTTCTAGGTAAATCCACTTAAATAAGCATGTGTAAGGACAATCTAATTATCTTTTATGAATTAGAATTAAGGTTCATTGGAAAGGCAAACACCTAGTTGGGAAAACAAGAATTTGAACACACAAGACACTACTGCACACAATAGTATTCCAAATGTGCATGTGTTAGGAGTAGAATGGAGTGTCTAAAGTGTGAGGATTCATGCACAACTAAGTGATTCAAACTCCAAGAGGATTGAAATTGGTCCAAGTCATACTCATTGTAAGTAGGCATTAGAACATATACAAAGCAATGTGGAAAAGTATGAAGTGTGGATATTTTGTATGTACAATGATATATATGCCTTTGCCATTATGTTGGCCACCTGTAGAGTCAATAATATTTTTTTTTCTTTTTTTAAATACCAAATTCATCTCCAATTACATGGGATATATATTCATTGAGAAGACAACCTCAATGTTAAATTGATATTATCTTTCATAATATTGAAGATAGCAATTACTTGAGCTTAAGTAAACATCAATGGTGCATGGAATATGTTGGTCTTAAAAAGGCAAGCTAGAGAACCCTTGCCCTCAGTGACAAAGAATCCAAATATTTTTTAACATCCAATTTTAACCTTCCAAAAATGAAATTAGGCATTATCCTCATCAAAGTAGCTTTGTACATTCTCTTCCATTAACTTAACACAAACTCAACAAGATTTTGATCATACAAGAGAATCCAACAAATCTTGACAAGCTTTTGATTATCCAATAGATTCGAGAATGCTAAATTGTGGGACTCAAAAACAAAGAGAATCATTTTTGGCTTGCCCGTCATGCCACTAATCCTTGACGAATGTGAAGATTGGGCTAGCAATATGTCAAATCACAAATGGAGGCAAATAGATAGAATCCAAAAGCATTCAATCATTAGAAGCTTCAAAGTCAGAACTTTGGTTCTCTATGAGATTCTATTAGTAGAACAAGTAATTTATCATTGGAGGTTTCAACAATGGCTCAATGTTATCTCAAAAAGACTCAAAATATAGAGAACCATCATTGTCCTAGAATGCTGATGAAATGTCAAACCAAAGGAAGAACATGTGGATGAAACAAAAATAAAAAGGAATGTGAGAAAAACTTAGGATTGTCATGTGGACAAAACAAATTGGCCAAAATAAAGCATAATATACCAAAGAGTTCAATCCCACATAGGATCATGACAAAAAAGTCTATATAACAGCAAAAATTAAGTCAAAGGTGAAGATGTTAATAACCCAATTAAAGACTTAAAAACATCATCTTAAATGTGAAATCAGCATGTGGACATTATCTAATGAGTGGGAAACATGAACATACCCATTTTCAATAACGGGGTGGTGGAGACAAAATGGCACACGTCAGAGTGCATAACCTATAGTGACATCCATATCAAGTATGAAGGCAACCTAAGAGTGGGCAACTTGATCACCTAGTTTGAGGAGGTGAGGACAAACAAACAAAGCAACAAGCTTTTGATCAAGATCCACCATAGAAGATCTAACATCAAAAAGGGTTTGGAAATCTCAAAAGGCTAATTGGTGGCCCTCATGTCTTGTGGTCTTGTTTTGTCTGTTTTTCTTTTGCTACTGCTCATGGTCGCATAGACTGCTGGTCTCATGAACGTTATTAAAATCTTTCTTTCATCATTCAAACTTCCTCTAATAGACAGCCCGCTAAAATATAGGCATTATGAATAGCTAAATTCTGCCACATGCATCTCTGCTATGCTCTAGTGGGTGTACACTTCCAAAGAATATGCCCTATTGATTATTTCTCACATACAATCTGATATACCAGCGTTTCTGAACCTTGTTTTGACTGCCATACTCGGGTTAGGCACTACCAACCCCAAAACTTCATTTTTAATAAAATTTCTTGATTTCTAGAAAGTTGCCTCATTCACAAATTCCACATATTTTGGTGATATGTGACCCAATAATAATATTTGTGACTTACAAATCCAGTTTAATAGTTATATGCCTTTCCATTAGCAAGGGCTTGGGGCTTGGATCTGAAGTTCCAAATGCAACTTTCATGAATCAGTTCAAAAGGCTCTTAAGAATCGGTTAGTCTGCACCACTTTCTTTGACCGTGGTATGATTCTCCATTTGCACTATTGTTCTAGGAAACTACTTAAGAGATGTCAACAACATAAATATCACAACAATACACCAAACATGAAATTGGATCTCTAATTATATGAAAGCAAGAAACAAGAAAGAGAGAATAAATGGTAAATTGGAATACAAGATTTCCACACAATTCTATCGCGTGAAACTAAAAGGACAAAACATAAATAAATGTATACAAAGGGTACACATGCCACAGTTTCATCTTCTTGATAGGAAAAGATAGCAGATTGATTTATTACAAGAGGAAGTCATCTCTAAGGACATATTAACTAGTTACAAACAAGATAGATGCCCACAATGATCAAGATTATGGACCTTTTGCAGAACACTGCATTTTATACCATGTTAATCACAAAAAAAATGAATTATTGTAAAGACACTGTGAATTGCGGAGCACTGAAGTCAAATTCTTGTTTCATTATGCAACACATGAACCAATCACTAGTGAAAGTTGGCATCCCCGTCGTTGCTGCTGCTAAAGCTTCTAACATATCTTCGTCACAAGTTAATGCAAATGTGCGGGAGGAGACTAGCACCTTTTCCAGGCTAAGCACAACCTGGCGTAATTATATCCACAACCAAGCTCCAAGTTATTATCAACTAATGCCACACCCATTGCTATGTCAATAGCACATTATGAAATGTTACTCACCTTGCCACCTGCAGATTCCACAATAGATGAAAGCACCTCTACTGGTGGTTGAACATGTGACGTAAGATACACATGAAAACCATCAAGCAGTTTGCGGGAATTAGCACGAGCCCTGAGAACCACATCTTCCACCTTTACTCCATATTTTGACTCAAAATCTTTGTCTTTCAAGATAAACGGCATCTCATCTGCAATGCAATTAAAATTAAGCACACCAGGAGATAAAAGGGTTAGCCCTTTACAGTCACAAAATATCACAAATGTGCTATTAATTTATGCTACTTACCTAAAAATTTGTTTTCCTTAAAGCTGGCTTTCAGCCAGTCTGGAGAAACTACCCAAGCACTGCACAGAAAAAACATGATAAATTCTTAAGTATTTAATGCATTATGACCTTGAAGTTATTGACAATATTATCTAAAATTAATTTTTGATATCAAAGTGTATTCGTAACCTCCACAGATATTTAGATCTTACCCGGCACAAAGTGCAGTACTGAAATTCAGGGTCCGCCTCACTTGCCCTGTGACAACATGTGTGCAGATGTTTCCAACTGAAGAAACAACACCTCCCATCTTCTCTACAGTCTATATATTCAAATTTCACAACAGAAAATGTACTAAGAAGTTGAGATAACATGGCTAAGACTAAAAAGACATGTAAATACAGAGTTTAGTTTGCATGTATAGTATTTAGTATGTACTGACCCTGATATTATATTTATACATAATGGCAGCCGCAGGCTGATAAATAGGCCTTTTCAACTGGCCTATTTTCTCACTTCTAGTTCTATTCTATCAACATTAACTTGTCTGATCTATGGATCCAAAAAACAAAACTCACAGGCTATCCTATAAGTAGTAAATCAACCTATCACGTCTAATAATGAAAATTTGTGACTGTAGATGCATAGAATTTGTGAATTACATTTGAAGGGTCCAACTTAACATTACATTCATTATGTTGTACTCACATGAATTTTTTGTATTGTTTCAGAGTCTAAAGCCAAAATCTGTCATTTTCCCAAGGGCAGGTCATGTTGGTTATTGTCTTTTTGTCCTTTTCTAAATGTTCACAAGATCATGGAACAAAACTCTTTAAGTCATTTGTCATGGCAGAGAAAATACGGTTACTGTAGAAGAAATTTGATGAAGCTGAAGATTAGCACCTACCTAATACAGAAGAACGAGTTTAGTTTTCAGAGTCTGAAATTAAATTGCAAGGTGCACAGGGATTTGAAGAAAAGCAAGTCAAAATCCTCTATTCAGGTGCGCACCTGAGTGAAAAAAAGTCATGATTGAGTTGAAAAGTTCGGACTGCCATGGTCAAGGACGCACCAGAACATAGAGAAATCAAAGTCTAAGCCACATTCTCAAGGGCGCACTTGACCAAGAGAATATTTTCAAAATTGAGGTTCAGTTTGCATTTGTAAGTGCATTCCTTGCACCTGGTAACACAAAGTCAACTTCAAAGATCTAAACTGCATTCCCAACAAAAGAAATTCCAAGTTTGTTTTGCAATGTATAAATCCAGGCTTCAATATGAGAATGGATTTCATATCAAAGTTCAATGACACATTTATAGGCACATGCCAGGAAGGGGTGAATTTGTTTAGAGTGCTTCATTAGGTGTGCATGTCAAATTTCATAAGAATTTGTCATCAACAAGGAAACGCCTGGTAAGTGCACATCAAAGGTTGAAAGTTACATGCAAAAGTGTGCACCTAATGTATTGGTGTGTGGCTTATTAAAGGGAATTTGATTTCAAATTTAAAAACTTGAAGGCCATGTGCAAAGGTGTGTGCCTCATAAAGGTGGACAGTTGATTTTCAAAACAACCTGTCTCAAGTGTGAGAAGTGCACTCTTATGTAAGAAATCCATTTTCAAAATGCAAAAGTCGTAAGGCTATTGAGTGGCACATGCACTTGTGTTAAGGAGAATTTGATTTGTTTTCAAAATCAAATTGCAAGGTTGGTTTAAAGGTGTGCATGTGAACTAGAGATGTGCACTTGAGGGAGGCAAAGACCAAGTTTCAGAAAGCATGTATATAGGTGCACAGCTAAACAAGAAGTATGCAAATAATAAAAGAGGAATTCAATTTCAGAGCAAAAATTTAAGGCTCATTCAAAGCCACACCTCCGGTGCAAGTGTGCACCTCACTAAAGAAAATCTGATTTCTAACCAAGTTCAAAAAGCCCATGGGCATGGGAGCATGAAGTGCGTACTCATACAAGGAGGCTGATAGTTTAAAGACAAATCCAAGCATAAGTTGCATGCCTAAGCATCAAGGGTGTACCTCTGTATGGGAGATCAAAGACAATTCCAAAGTGTTGAAGCTCACAGGAGCGCACCCATGTTTTATGATGATCAACTGATAGTTAGAAAGGCACACCTATGAATAGATAGCTGACCAGCATCTCTAAACTTAGAGGGATCTTCTGTTTTAGAACATCTGTTCATATAAAATAGTTGGCCAGCTATTTGGATAAGAAGATACGGCTATAAATAAAACTAAAAGAAGTGTGGATGCCTATTCAAGCATCGTATCTTTTTAAAATCAAAAGAGATCCGTTATTTAATAAAGAGATCATGAGCATTAGCTGTGACTTTTATAGCAGCTCCAAAAAATAATACAGCAGGAAACCACAAAAAGAGCAGTTTGCAGGGTAGAGATAAATGTCAGAATTTCAAGTACAGCAGAGGAGTCATTTTTGGCAGCAGAACTATGGCTTTCATAATCTGCAGTCTTCCATAATTGTGTTCTTCATCTAAGGCACCTGATTATAATAATTCTTTCATCAAAATCAAGTTATTCAATGAATTATCAGTCTTAACAGCACATTTTCCATCTCAAATTCAGAGAATTTTTGTCACATCCCTGACAAGCAATATGCATGCTGCACAGTGCAAGTAGGGAAAATAATAAATAAATAAATAAATAAAGTAAAAATAAAATGACTTTTACAAATAAAAGGGATGAGGAAACAACTCGTATTGACTGAGCATGGTGCAGGAAAGGTAAGGGGGGTGTCTGTGCCATTAATAAGGCATGGTGACCCTTCCCTGGAGCAGGAAAAATTGCAGGTGATGGGTCAACTTGGCACGCAAACACCTAATCATTCACCCACGACCACATGAAGAAAACACATGTTTTTGGGCAAACTACAACCTCCATAAATTGGCAATGTGGGCTCAGTTTGGAAGAAAGACAGGAGGAAAATCTAGTAGAATAGGGAGAGAAAAGAATGTGTGAGAAGGAATGCATGCAGTTTGGACAGAAAACACAGAGAAAAAGACATCTCAAGAAAATGCGATTGGCAGGTATAAAACCAAAATCCACAACAGTTCCAACATCCTCCCTGCCTGAGATGAAAGGAGAGCAAGACGGCGCAAGAGATTTGAGATTTGTTTTAGGAAAAAGAAAAGAGGTTTTGGACATTCCCCAAAGCATAAATGATAAAGGAATTTCATCAGCAAGGAGGGCAGGCAGAGAAAATGTGAAGGAGAGAATCATGTAGGGAGAAGAAGAGGCAATGATTGCAACATTCTACCTGCCTGCACTCAAATGGTGCTTGGAAAGAGGGTAAGGACGATCAGCATATCCAACTGGAATGGATTTTTCTCAATGGTTATAAGGTCAGTTCATTGCGCCAGATTTTGTTAGAAGTTTTTCTTTTAGAGTGCCTCAAAGCTTTTAAATTTAGCTTTTCTATGGCATTTGAGAGAGACTTAGGAAATTGAGAAACCATTGACCTATAACATATAGGTTCTTTCCGTGTATAATATACATTTGAAATGTAGTCTAATTTTCTAGCTTTTAGAGCTGCTCAATCACCATGTCCATATAGTCTATTTGGGATTTGGGTTATCTGTTTTCAGACCACTCTTAATTTGGACAGTGCATTGCCTTCTCTTTGGGCTTAAATTTTAAAGGATTTGAGTGTACGCAATAGTTTTTCAACCGTGTGCCTTTCTTAACAACCTACCTTAACCTTGTCGCATGATGGTTTTGAATTCCTGTAGTTACAAGATTTGGGTACATATATTTGCTTACATGTTTCCATGTTGAAATTTGTATTGCCCCATATTGATCTTTATATCCACCTGACTATTTCTTGTTCCCCTCATTAAATAATAATGACAAGTATATCTTGATTGCTAGAAGTGGGTTGGGAGAGGGGTAAAGTTTGGCTAAGGACGGACATATACAAGGACGTCCTTGTAGCTTTCTTTCTTCTTGGCCTTATTCATTCCTCATTGTTATTTCATATTTTTGTCACCTTCCTGCAAAAAGAATAGAATTTATGTCCAAGTTCTCTTTGAATGATTTCAAACTGCGAGTAATTATCTTCATACTTTATATTGGGTGTTTCCTATTTAAGGATAAGATAAATAGTTGATCATGGGAGATGTATCACTACTATATAGACAATTTTTAAATAAAATGATTATTCTTTTGGCAGTAAGATATACATGTGCATGTTATCAATTTAGTGGCATTTCGTAGGCCATATATGCTTAGATGAAATAGAAATCAAACATCATTGCATATTTTATTTAAATTAAGTTGACACATAAAAGCAAGTGGAACTACACTAAGAAAGGTAGTAGGTAACCTTTAGCTCTTAGTAAATGAATGGTGGGGTAAAATTCTTGTTCAACTTAGAGTATGATATGTGCCAATATGAGATGGGTTTTGTAATGTTGTCCAAGTAATTAGTATCTTAGCCATGGATATGGTTGTTATAGAAGGTGCTTAGATTAATTATGGTTATGATTAAGATGCCCTTACTATGGCCTTCAAGACAATTGTAAGAGAACATAAAGGGTCACTTGTGATTATTGAAAATTGGAAAATCTTTTGATGAATCAAACTTGGTGTATGTATATATTAACAATTTAATTGGGGCCTAATTCCCTTATTATCTATATCCTTCTAAAATATTGAAACTAAGAAATTATCATACCATTATTGGGTAATAAATTGTGATGGTTATTTTCCGTAGCACTTGGCGGGCTCATTAATATGTGCATTTGAGGACACCCTCAACGCATTGTTTTGGGTTGGCATGGTATAGATGATGCATTGAAAACAATTCTTTTTTTCCCTTCACACGTTTCTCATCTACCTCAAGCAGGCTGTTGGATGAAGTGTTAGGCTCTCCGCTAAGACAAATTAATTGACATTAATGTAGGCACGATTGATGCGCAATGTAAGGTAGAAGCTAAGGGGTGGCAAAGGCATTCATTGTAATTTGTAGGCAAAGCTACTATGAGAGTATGGAGACTCCCATCAGTCTCACCACCCCACACAAACAATGGGCATTTCTAGGAAAGATTACGGATAGTAGGCTCAAGTCGGTCTTTAAGGAAGACGACCCCCTGGTGGTGGAGGTGATGAAATTGATCTTGGGATCAGAGTTTCTCATGTCAAAGGACCAATACAAAGTGAATGTAGACATAGCCTACAGGTTTGTAGTGTCCCTTCTTGACGTGGAGGCATCAAAAGCAATGACTTTGTTGATGACGCGCAAATTGGTCTAGCCGAAGCTTTTGGAGGGTGCTAAGGATGTAATCATTATTGCGGAGTTGGGGGTTAGTATGTTGCAACTGATGGATATGGGAAGGATCTTTTTACCAGATGTCCGAGTAAAACATTGCCTTTTCCTGTTGGACGTGAAGGGCTTAGAACTACTAGAGCACAGGGCACGAGCGGCTTGTGAAGCGGAGTTTCTACAAAGGTTTTTGTATCTTGATTCGGTGCCCAGTGGTGACTAGAGGAGCCTCTTCCGAGAGTATCTCCTAGGTGAGGGTGTTGAATTTGATTGACTGGTAATCCCTCTTCAATTTTTTGGCATGAGTGGCTTTTGTGATTTTGGGTGGTTACAACTATGGGTGGCGACCACAACGTAGGCATTTTGGGTGGTACTAGGTAAAAAAGTTTATATCTCCCTCTACAAAGGCTAATGGGTATGCTTGAGGACTCACATAGTATGTTTTTTGGGCGGGTTTTGGGAAGGAAAGCTACCATCTTCCGCCTACGAAAGCAAATTTTGTGCAATTTGTAAGGGCTATACTTGGCTAGATGCCATAAACTTAGGATGAGACTGTAGGCATGATGATACTGTATGAAAGGGATTCGATCTCTGGCTGGGTGCCACCAATCGAAGCAATGTAAACATTCTGGATATTAATAAAATTTTGTTTTTTACGTAGCAAAAAAAAATTGTGATGGCTATTTATTAAGATTAAAGACTTTGCATCTGCATTGTGTTGTGTTTAACACATTATGTTGGACATTGAAACATGTGTCACAAGTTGTGATGTTTCTACATCTTATGATCACTAAAATATGAGAATAAGGGCTGATTTGCAAACCCTGTGCTTCCGTATGGGATGCACTGAATCCCCTTCCCAATTGTAAGTTTGTATACCTGGCCTTGTGGGGTTGAGGATGGACCCACGATGTAGTATGGGATACACCGAATCCTCTTCCCATTTGTCCAATGTTGTAGAAGACCGAAGGAAAGGATAGGACCCATGGTGTAGTGTGCAATGCACCAATATTCTTTCTATCTGGGATGCATTATGTACATGTGCTAGTTAGCCATTGTGATGTGTAAGTTTGTCACTATGTTTTTGTGATGTATGTTGGAGCTTGTTATTGTGTATTTGTGATGTATGGTGGAGCTTGTCATTGTCTATATGTGATGTATGTTGGAGCTTGTCTTTGGGTATTTGCGGTGTAGTGCACAATGCACCGATATTCTTTCTATTTGGGATGCATTATGGACATGTGTTAGTCAGCCATTGTGATGTGTAAGCTTATCACTATGTATTTGTGATGTATGTTGGAGCTTGTTATTGTGTATTTGTGATGTATGGTGGAGCTCGTCACTATGTATATGTGATGTATGTTGGAGCTTGTCCTTGGGTATTTGCAATATATACTGGAGCCAATCACTGATGTAAATGTGATATGCGTATGAGACAATCATTGTTGTACTTGTGATGTACATATGAGATAATCACCATGGTACTTGTGATTTGTGTATGATCCAATCACTGTTGTACTTGTGATGTGTATGAGCTAGCCAACTTGTGTGTATGGAGGTTTGTTTGTGACAACCATTGTGTATGTTCCTTGGGATTATGCTATGATATGCCCCTTGTGAACATTGTGAATGTTGACCACTAATGCTTGGTAATGTTGGTATGGGCCCAACACTTGATGGCAAGTTATTAACATTATACTATAACTAGCTAAGTTGATAGGTTACATGTACTTAATGAATAGTCATGGGTTAAAAGCAAGATTAGAGATCTCATGCAAAAGGAGAGAATTAACTCCCTTTGACATAGGTAGGCGAACTACGAAGCCTCTACCTCCCACTAAGGGATACGTAGGCAGGGTCACCATGAACCCTCGAGGAATAGGTCTAGGTCTAGGAATGACCCTAGTTGTGTGAACTTAATACTTTTGAGAGTGAGCATATAAGTAGTGATGTTGATTTTTGTTGCCACCATGGTGAATGCAGAGCTATTGAAATTAACAGTTCTAATTTACATGGAATATGTTTGGTTGGTTAAGTTGGTAGTTGAGCATTGTTTATATAAAAAAAAATTGTAGTGCCCGAGGGGCAGATTTTACAATTTTCAAGGTCTAGCCGGTTAGTAGATTGTATCATCGGCTAGAGTTTCAAGAGGCAATGGGTAAAAAAAAGATTTTAACTCAGAAAAGTTATATTTTCTAATTTTCACAAATAAAGTGATTAGGGTTTTGTCTGACTTTCAAACCTAGCTGCTCTTCTTCTTCGAAATTACTTAAATTTTGTCCAATTTTCAAAAGAAAGCTTGTAAGTTTATGTCAGCTTTTGGACAAGAAGTTTGTGTGAAGTACGCTTCCCTTGGTTGGAACTATTTCTTAGGGTTTTTGGACAGTTGGTTGATCATCATTGTATCATTCCTACAGCAGCTTGGTATCAAACCATCAGAAGCATTTGGGGTATATTTTCAGTTAAAGGATTGATGCAGAATCAATAGAATGAAGGATATATCGTGTTCAAAACATCATTGTCAAAATTTCAGAGTTTCAGAGGATTTTTTGAAAAAAAAAATCAACAAAGAGGTATCAGATTCAAAGCTCAAGAAGAATGTCAGAGTTTTAAGGTGTCTTCAAGGAATTCCATTATGATTAAAATAGGGGAAAGCTTCATCATAATCAATCAGTCACCTGTCCAAAAGTCAATTTGTAGCACGTGCTCACACTATTTTTAGCCTCACTTTTTCCAAGGGAAAGAGAATAATTTTGAAGCTATATTTTTAGCTGTCTCTATCTTTCGCCCAAGGAGCTTTTGAGAAGTCAACTATTATTATTAAATCATCTATTTTTAATCTCTTATCATGTGAGATGTGAGCTTCAAGTTTTAATTTGTAATAATTTATATCATCAATCTAATGGCAATCACATAGTTTTGGACTGTGTTACAGGGTTCTTCAAAAACGGACCCTGTGCCCGCTCCTGGAGTGTTTGGGTATGGGAGCAGCCTGGGGAGCACCTGGGAGTGCCCTAGGAGCGTCCAGGCAGCCCAAGGTTCGCTGTGGGTCCTTCTTGGGCGCTCCTAGGGCGCTCCCAGGGTGCTGCCAGGCAAAAAATGTTAATTCAAATCACTGAAATTAATATGCTTCTGCAAAAATTGTTAATTTCCTATGGTGCAATATTCTATAACAATTTCTAGAAGAAGCATCTGAGTTTCTAGGAGGGTTGCACCCTATCATTGACTAATTTGATGCATCTAAACACCTCTGTACAACTTATTTGTCAATTTGTTAAGGCCATACCTATACTGAGTTTGAGCCATATATATCAATCAGGATCATCCTTTTTTGTTGCAGCAGTTTGTGATCTGTTTTAGCTTGGGTTTCAAATTAATTTCAAAGGTATTATTTCATTATTAGCTTCTTAAACATTGCTTGTCAATTTAGTAGATTTATAAAATATTTATTTCAGTATAAACATTGACATTAATCCAATATTGTAATAACTAGATGGTTTATCGTCAGATCCCTATTATCACTGAAAGTTTGTAATTGTAATGATCTTCATTTGAATCGTGACTTTAGACATATATGATATATGACATAATATTGAAATTTTGAACTATCAATTGGCATTTATCTTTATTACTACCACTGATCAATGATTCAATGATGAATTGATGACTGATGATTGATGAAGTATACTATATCATACTATCAAATGTATTTACAATTTTGTATATTTTTAAATTTTTTGCATATATATAACCATACCCAAACGTACCGTATTTCAGGAAAAAAAATTGTCGTACCGGCGTACCCGTATCCCGTACCCGTGCCCAATCCAGTACCAAAACCAGCAACTTAGGTTTTAGATTTAGTTTTAGTAAGTAAGATTTATAATGAAGCTTGCATTGGATGTAAGCAGTCTATTTTTAGAGTAGAAATTGTAGTTAATTTTTTTATTTTCCCATGGACAATTCTGTAAAATTATAAATGTTATTTTTCAGTTTGCACTTAGTTTTCTGATGATAATTTTGACACCTACTTGTTGCTAAAATTGTTATTCACTGAGTATTCATTATTATTATTTCAAAATTCAATATTGATTCAACAGAGTTTATTATGCTAACATTGCTTTTAAATTTCTATTGAGATGTTTCCTAATGTGTGTTGAGGTAGATTAAAATTTTAAATTGCTTCAGCAAGTTTGCAGGCTTTGTATTGCAAGTTCACTCGAAGTTGGAGATTGTGGCTATGTGTTATCCCTTAATTTAATTTACCAAACATTCATGTCTTTCTGTCTAAGTTGCCAAATCGGGTATGGATACAAGTATAGGTACATGGGTACAGTATGCTGATGCAGTAGAAGTTTTTTGGAGGGTTAGGTATGCTAGATATGCTCATACAAAAAACATATAAAAATCATGAATAAATACATATTTGCAGCTTTAAAACAAGAATTAAATTCAGAATAATAAATATTATATATATGATAAACAAAACCAACCTAAAAATGGGAACTAAGTTAATTTCTTGAACAGCTCTTCCATTCCTATAATAATAATAAATTATAATATATAAACTTGTATCAGGGATTTTTAGCCTAGCCCGAGCCAGAATGGAGGCCGCAATCAAGGGACCTCCTCCCTAGCATGAATGCAAGTGAATAGTCCACTCCCGCAAACACAGTAACCCAACAGGGGCACAAAAACTGCAAGCACACTAGCCCAAAAAGGGAATGGAACAATACACGCCTGAACGCCTGTCACATAGCATGAATGCTAATAGCAACCTCAATGCTGCGGTTCAAACTTGCATGCACATTGGATCAGCGGAGGCATAGTGCCTGCAATCACAATGATCCAGCAGAAGTTTGAACCTTGGTGGCCACAACAACACCACCACTTTAACCATCGCACTATAGGATGAACCCTATATATAACAAATAATTATTAATATATAAGTATATTCATATTAAATACTATTTTTCATATAATAAATATAAATTTAAAATTTCTTAAATTTGAAATTTAAATATTAAAATAAATAAATTATAAAATTTTAAAATATTATAAATAAATGTTAAAATAATAATAAATTATAAAATTATATTTTAAATAAATGTTAAAATTGTAATAAGTTATAAAATTATTAATAATTATGTGGAAGGCGTTCCCTATTTGAATCAGATTGAGTATCTTCAAGAATCAATGATCAAAATTATATTAAACTGATGCAAGACGATTCAAGCAATCCTCTCTTCCATTTCAATTTCCAGCTCAAGGAAGATTTTCTTATTTTTATAGGCTACAATTTTCTTGTTTTTACAGGTGAAGATTTTCTTGTTTTTCTTTACTCAAAATGTCTATCATTCTTTTAACTCATTTGTGTTCATTTTTCTTACATAAGCCGCTTTACTTTATATGAAAAATTTATTTAATTCTAAAGTTTTTTCCTTTCATTTAAAACTTTATACATATTTAGAAACTTAATAATATTTAATATGTATTTCTATATAAATAAGATTATTTAATTAATCATTTATTATAATTTATTTTATAGTTTTATATTTATAATATTAATAAATATTATTATTATAATATACTTATATTTACGTCAATATTTTTTAATATAAAATATAATATATATTTTTTTAAATAAATTTACATAGTATAAAATACACGATATGTGTATAACATACTTGGGTTTTTCCTCCTTTGGTTGATTCAAACAAAGAAAAATTATGTAGAGATTAAGATTTTAAGGTTTTTATTAAGAGTTTTATGAACCGAAGAATATTTTATATAATATAATTTATTATTATTA
This sequence comes from Sequoia sempervirens, assembly GCA_007258455.2. Lineage (NCBI taxonomy): Eukaryota > Viridiplantae > Streptophyta > Pinopsida > Cupressales > Cupressaceae > Sequoia > Sequoia sempervirens. Next base: position 186,839,993 of record VDFB02000007.1, read on the forward strand.
TATCTTATATTTTATATAATGTAAATTCATTTTTATAATAATATTATAGCTATATTTATAATTATATAATTAATATTAGAGGGATGCATATATATATATATATATAGAGAGAGAGAGAGAGAGAGAGAGATGCAATAACAAAGAAAAGAGGGATAGAGGCAAGAGAGAAATGAGAGATAAAGAGGGATGGGGAGAGTGGAAGAGAGATAGAGAGGGAGAATATATATATAGAGAGAGAGAGAGGAGAGGGATATATATATATATATATATATATATAGAGAGAGAGAGAGAGAGAGAAAGAGAGATGACAAAGAGATAGCATATGTATAAAGAGAGAATTTTGATTAATAGTTTTGTGCCAACTATGACCAAGAGAACACAAAACATAAAAACAAGACTCAAATGAAAGAAATCGAGCCTTTAATTTTCATCTCCCCTTTCTCTCCCTCTCTCCCTATCACTCCTTTCTATATCTCTCTACTTCTCTCTCTATTTCTCTCCCTCCCTCTATCTATTTATATATATCTACCTCCCTATCTATCTATCTCTCTCACTCATACGCACACACTTCATGTTTCTCCCTCCCTATCTATATCTCTATATCTCTCTCTCTCACACCCACACTACCTATTTCCTCCTCTCTATCTCTATCTCTCCCCCCACTCTCTCGTCATCTATCCATAACTTATCTTTATCATACCTCTCACTCTTGCCCCCCCCCCTCTCTCTCTCAAAAAACAAAAAAAAACATATCCATTTTCCCTAATTGACCTTCCATGCCTCTTCGGCATACCCATTGCACACCAAGGTGTGATTGCTAGTAAATAACTTTAAAAGTAAATGTATGCAAAAAAACATATCATTTTTTCCCTAATTAACCTTCCACACCTCTTCAACGTACCCATTGTACACCAAGGTGTGATTTCTAGTAAATAATTTTAAAAGTAATCTAACTCAAGGCCTCCACTAAATATTTTTGAATGTACAAGGAACCCCTTAAACCCACCACTACAATGTTTTCAAGACTTCTTCGAGGAAATAGATGGGCCTTAACCTTTGAATCTTAGACCACTTTGGAATGTTTTGGAGTTGAGTCCACTTCTATGCCCTCAATGAAAAGATACGCATTTAGTTTTATTCAACATGATTTTGAACCACACCAGAAAACACTATAAAGATTGTAAATCACAGGCATATGTTGTTCATATTAGGTTAGCAATGGTGTACATGGAGCTTCCCTTTCTAATTCAAAATGTGGTTTTGTCACACATCTGTTTTGTTGTGTCACACTAAAAGGTGTGAATCAAAATGTTCACATTGTAATATTCTAAACTTTCTAATACGATATTAATGGTTGTTGCAGTTTGTAAGTATTTGAGAGGATGATGTCCTTATCCTCTTTACATGTTATGAAGAATGGAAATAAAACATTAATCCAACTCATATTAAAAGGTGACAAAATATTCATGTGGAACAAACTCAAAGCAAGATATCCAAAAAATTGAGGATTTCCTTTTTGTTATCAATGTAATTTAGAGTTTTAGAATTCTAGGATATTGTTTGGCACCATTTTAAATTTGAGATTTCAAAACATTCATGTGAAACAAACTCAAAGCAAGACATACAAGAAATAAAAGATGTCTGTCTTGCTATCAATGTAATGTAGAGATTTGGAATTCTAAAATACTGTTTGGCACTATTTTAAATTTGATAATTTTGTATGATCTTGTTATTTTTCTTGTCTCCAAAATTTAGTCCTCAAATGTACGACGGTTGTATTCAGCCTACGCAAGTTTTGTAATTGTAATAGATGCTTCTTGTGGCATATTGAAAGCATACTCTAGCCCCATTTCCCAATACTATGCTTCTTCCCTTAGACAGGTGCTCTTATAATTTCAGTTACTAAATATTACAAATAATGGACCAATAGACAAGATCCATGGTACTTAAACTTTCAAGTGATCCAACGCTACAAAAATAAAGCAAAGGAACTATTTTTTTGGTATACTACAATGTCCCTTTCTACTTAATTAGCTTATGTGAGCTCTATCCTTATTTTCCTAATAAGGATATAAAAATATTTTAACAAAGGGGCCATGGTTTAGTAGCAACAAATAAAATAATAATAAATAATATGGGGGTGTGGGTCTCCATAAGAGGTTGTAACCCCCAACACACTTACAATATGACAAGAAATTAATGAGTTTCAAGCCGATGTGGGGCTATTTTTAGGAAAGAATCTCATTAATATTTTAATTTTTATCTTTGAGAGAGAAAATGAGGCCTATTAGTGTTATACATTGAGGAGCTTGTTGGCCTTTGAGACATCTGCCAGCTTATTCAATCTTTTCTGTCACAGTTTGAGCCTTGTGTTCAGCTATAGTTTACTTTTTCTGACAATGGGATCAGAATTTTCTTCCATGGAAGTGCCTAACATATTTCTTGCCAGGCAAATCCTAAGAAAACCACCAAATTTCAAAATATGGAACAAATGAAGAAAATCCAGCCATGTTTACTTTTTCTGACAATGGGATCAGAATTTTCTTCCATGAAAGTACCCAACATATCTGTTACCCGGTAAATCCCAAGAAAACCGTAAAAAATCAATAAATGGAACAAATGACTGTCATAAATGACAAAAACGCCTCCTGATCACAAGACCACAACAACCTTCAGAAAGAAAAATAAAAAATTGTGTGGTCCCGAATTAAAAGTTCCAAATAGCAAAATTAGGGAGACCTTTCCCCAGCAAAGTGGATAAAGAAATTTAAAGTTACAACTATGAATACACCAGATAAAAAACTCAAGTCAATAATGTCGATCAATTGTCCATTGACTTGCTACCAAGAGCATCCTATTCTTTTTTAACTAATTGTCCTTTTCCATGATCTCACCTCCCCTGGAAAAAATACAAAAACATTTGCATAGAGCAGTGAACCTACTAACATAGGTCCATTTCACAAAAAATCAGGACAGCAAAGCTAACTGTTTAATAAGTGCCAATGTCCTCTCACAAATTTTATTTACACTAAACATAGTAAAATATATTCCAGACTTTAGTTTGATTCTGTAGGTTAGTCAGTTTTAAAACCCAAATTCATCCTCTGCATATACCTAATTTTTTCCATCAAAGTTCATAAATACTCCTGTCATAGAGTAGATATTTTAGTTTTTCTAGCTACACCCATATGGCAATTTATGCAGCAATCCTTTGTGTTATTTTATAGAGGCATAAAACAAGGATCGCAGTGACTGCCAATCTCTCTTACTAGAAGCTCCCACTTGGGCTTTCTTCAATGCTACAAAAGACAACAGCATCCCTATATTTCCCCCACACCACACCCCTATCACCATTTTTCCCTCCCTATGACATACTTCCATCCCTGCACATTTTTAAGTTTTGCCTTACTGTTCTCTACATCATGATAACCTATATGCCACTTTCAGAAAACAGACCCTTCCCTTAATGCCAACTACTGGCCCTAGAAAACTGTTATCCATCTTCTCCATTGACATCATCTTGAGCCAGCATTTCCAGCAGCTGGAGTTTGAATTTCATGTCATATCTACAAATTTGCTATAGGACTTATGACTCAAATTTTCCAACACATCCATTTCAAGGGAAATGACTTTCTACCTGCTTCAGACTATTTTGCCATTTCCCTTAATTTTCTTGCAGGTCTCATTTACAAAATCAGCACGGGATGGAAGAAAGTTGAATTAACCTGTGATGAGGTGTAGACAGGAGAAAGGAAGAATGGGGTGGGTCATCATGGAATCTCATGCAACTTTCAAACTAATCCCCAAGTTATTTTTTACCTCATTTCCATTTATTTTCCCAAACTCTCTAAATGTTAAAATGACCCACCTCCCATTACCCAAACAATTCTCACTGTTGCCGACTGTTCCAAGATTTTAGTTAACAATGTTTACCATAGGCTTCTAAGGATTTTTTATTCATTTCCCCGCCTATTCAACTCTATCAATGTAGATTTTTCAGCAACCATTAATCTAAAGCTAAGCAACAGACTAGAAATAAAGCTAAGGTAAAAAGCCTATAAACACCCTAAAGTTAGAGTTTTCAAGAAGAGAAAGAAAAATACCAAATCCCCAATGACGAGGAATGCACCAATTCCACCAGCCCCTCTCACCCAATTTCTGTTGAAGATAAAGATCAGCAACATATTCCACTTGCTAAAGCTCAAGCTCAATGGTGGCACTGTTGTTGTGTGTCCTCATCTTACGGGAATCAATTTAAATTAGGTGGCCAACGCTTTAAGTGGTATGGAAGCTCCTCATTTCTAAATGAACCATTGATTTTTGGTTCCTATGGACTTTTCTAACTCTTCTAGGATTTTTCACCTAAAAGGAGAGAGATAGGGCCCAAAAATGCTAAGGGTTCATTCAAATAATGTTGTGTATGATGTTATATTAGCTAAATGAGATGATCTAAATGCAGTTATATGAACAAATTGATTGGTTATGAATGCAAAATCTAAGAATTATGCCATGTTGGAAAACACATTGTGTAATACAAAATCACCTAAAAACGAATGGAAAACTGCAACAAAAATGAATCAGATTGAAAGTGTGCACCTGGAACCTTGAAGGAGACTGGAAATTGCTTCTGAAATACTATGATGCTGATTTCCAAGCCTGGAGGGACTCATTTGCTATTCTGGGCAAATTAGTCACAGTTCTACCAAATTGTACCAGAACCCGTTTCTGACAAAAGGGTATCTAAAAATGTAAAAATCCAAAAATTGACCTTGGGATGGGACTCATTCACCACCCATGGTGAATGAGTTCACTTTTGAATTTCTGGATTTTCAAAGGTGGATTCTAAAACTTCCAATCTGCACTTTGATGCCCTACAGGTGTCTGCTTCCGAAACTCTAATTTACGGGTCTGAAAATGGGATTTTGTTGATATTTTGACTTGTTGAATGAAAAGAAGACATGAGCAACCTTGCAACTTGATCTTCAATGATTTCCAAGCTTCCAAGAGACCTAAATTTTCCTACACACAAGACAAGAGAGAGAAAAGTTGAATGTTAGGGCATGGGGGTTTGCCTTGGTCAAACCCCTTTTAGGTAATTAAACCAAAATGATGAAAGAAAGGAATGAAACATGCAATAATAGAATTGATTACCTTGCCATGATGTTGATTTTGAATTTCTGCAACAATGGAGGAAGATTCAGCTCTTGAATGTCCTTTAGAAGCTTTCTTAATGATTTGCAATGACAAAACCCTAAGTTGCTTGACTTGAGATGGAAGATTGGTAGATGAATATGTGAATTAAGTTAATGGATGTAAAAATGAGTTAAGAGAGGCAGTTTTATAGGCAATTCACCTTATTTTCCTGTTAATTGGATCCCTAAGGCCGACATGGAGAAAAATTAAACTTAAAACGTAATTTTTCTTGCTCAAAACCCCAAAAATGGCTCAAATGGGACTCATCCGCCACTAATGGCGAATGGGTCCCACAGGGGCCATTTTTGCTAGCTAGAATGCCGAGAAGTAAGAAAATCAAGTTTATATGATGACTATGTCGGGTATTTGATCAAATTATGCCTCGAGATGCACAATATGGGGGCCTATTAATGATGATGTAAATGTTAGATAGGGCTTGGGACACATAAATCAATGTGAAAGTGTGATTAAATACACTTTACAACACCAAAATGAGGTCCACATAGCCTAGGAAGGCACAAGAACCAATGTGAATGTGCAAGACACATTACAACACTAGTTTATCATTAAATTTGTTTTACAAGCCTTTTAAATTGATGTGATAATGTTATTAAACACATTTTATAATGTTGAATTAGGGAGAAATGGGTTCATTAAGTCTAGAAAAACGTGAAAGTATCTTAGAACACTTTACAACACCTTTACAAGACATCATTAAAAGCATATTATTCGATTTGCAAGGGTCCAAGACCTAGTACGGATGCATAAAATGCCTCACAACACTAGAATCAAGGCCTCATTAAGTCAATTTTCATCATGAATTAATCCCAAGTCAAGCAAAGGGTCCTTTTTTCTACGGCACACTAAAGTCCAATTCACCATCCTACTATTAAGCAAAAATATTAAATTTCACCTACTGAAGATTTTACTACCACCTCTAATATCAAAATTACACTCAATCCCTCTTTCTCCCCACTTGGTTCTTACTTTGGCTCCTCCACCTCCTTTTTCTTTCCCTATTCCATTCTCCTTATCAATTTCGCCCCATGGATCCTATCCTATCTCCTTCCCCTTCCCTCTAATCAAGATTTTGTTGATCCTCCTCTTGGGCTTGAAATTTTAAACCCAAAGTCCCACCAAAAAGTTGATCCCAATTTGTTTCTTGTTCTTCAAGAAATTTATTAAGCCATCTGACATCAGAATAAATATCTAAAGAATGCTTACACACATAGTCTGGTCATGGAAACTAATCTTTTCTGCCTTCTTCACGTGTCGGAAAGCAGCAAGAGTGAATTGATTCAATAAACAAAATTGCGTTGACAAGCTCAATGTCATCATTGAAATTCATAAATATACATTCTAGACAATTAATTCCTTGCTCCTCCCTGAGAATACATCTCGTCAGATTGTTGAGACTATTCAGGAACAAGCTGAGCTCCCATCTCTCTCAAAGTGACAACCCTTTCATGTTAACTGCACAATAGCATAGCTATCCATGGAAACAACTGGCAGACTGCTCCCATTCATCCACAAATGACAGTCGTTCCCTGGCAAATGCACTCATGAATGAGGAAAGTCAGCTTCACCTTCTACATGGCTATCATAATTCTGGGAAGAAAGAACTGTTTTATTCATCTTGTAACTAGTAATCCTTTTGTATATGTGTGCACTGTTTATACTTCAACATGTCATGGCTTTCTGTCTTTTTTAATATGTTACCAAGTCCATAACAACAATAATTCTGACAATCCTGACTTTGTTTTATACTAAGATCCATGCTTTTTTCTAATCTTTGACTGTGTATCTGAAAATTTCACTCAATGTATCAATTTACAAAAATTTCTTATAGGACAGTCTGAATTAAATCCATGCCCCTTCTTTGTAATTATTTTTCCTCTATAAATATACAAATTTTCTTCATTAAAAATACGTTTTGAAAGATAACAGGAAAATCTACATCTCCATTGACCTCAAAATTTGGTTTCATATAGCTCTTATGTACTAATCAGATGAAATTACTTTTGCATTTGAAAGCAAATATAGTTGAATATTTTTAATAATGCTTTTAGGCTTCAATATATTAATTTCCAAAACAAGAACTTGTAAGAGAAAAAACCCAAACATATATTTCTATGAAGATAGAAAAAATACACAACCTTATCAGGTACAACAAATTCAGCCATACAGAAGGGTACCTTTGTAAGCTTCATCTTTTTCCCTTCATCAGCCATATTCATAAGCATTATGATAGGCTGTTGTCTTTCAGCTGTGGAAGCTTCCAAATGATTGTCCAAGATGACTTTCTTAGTAACCAGAACTTCTTGTTGAAAATTTGAAGCTTGTGTTTGGGAAGGTTTTACTTCCAACAATGGTTCTCGCATTATGCATGAGGTAGTAGAATCCCTCACAGTTCCACCTTCGTTGTTGTACATATGGAAAATATTATGCTCATCTTCTGCAAAAGTAATATCATCATGTTGAGAATCCACAGTAACTTTCATTGACTTTGAATAGGACTGTTCAACTGGGCCACTCCTCTTTAAACCTCTCCTTTGAGGTAAATTTGGAGTGTTCACCTTTTGTATATCACTTGATTTTTCTATGATTGTTTCCTCTGTATCACCAGATTTATAATTGAAGATTCCCCGTTCCACACAAAATTTCATCAATGAATCATCACAATGTTTTATGCCGCTTATGTTCAAACCTTCTGCAACCAACACATAAGCCATAATCCATGGTTAATTCTAAAACCTTCTTGAAGATAAACAATGAAAAATACTATGACAACAGATTACAAAAATAAAATGTACTAGAATACCTACTTTCCATTCTATCCAATTGACCATCTTCAACTTTGTCGGGAAAATCAGACGAATTCATAGGAGCACCCATTCCATTATTTCTGAAATAAACTTGTTTAGCAGGTGAGTTTGCTATACTTCCTACATTCGCATTGTTTACATCTTCACGAGGAAATGACTGGTCAGTATCCATGGGAATAATGTTTTGGTCTAGCTCCATTCTTTCCTCAAAACAACACTTTTTAGTCAAAAGCTTAACAGTACTTGCTTTTGCTTCAGTTGCTATTGGAGTAGTTACATGTGAAACTGGAGATGCTTTTGACTTTGAATTGTCAGAACCAGGTGATAAGTACTTACATTGCCTCCTGTACCTTGGAGGAGATAAATTTTTGGCATTACCAGAAGCATAATTATCTCCATTTAAGTGAGAAACCAACAGTGTGGCACTGCCTGGCATGGACATTGCCCTACGCACATCATTTTTAATTGGGAGCTTTCGAGCTTTCCCCTTACCATCTATCTCAGCAAGTGTAGAAAATCCCTGCATTACATGCAAACAATGAAAAAAGGACCTTAGATAACCAAGTAATAAACTTGGTGCGCTGCATTCATCTGTATCAAGTCAGAACAATCACCTGCTTTTAGCCAAAAATTGAATCAATCAAAAATACCTGTTCAAGCCAAAATCCTTCTGACTCATGATCACCCCAACAAAATAAAGTTAAGACTCCAACATCCTGCAATCTTTTCTTAACTTCTCCATACAAAAGCCGGCCAAATCCCTAAATACAACATTCAAGATTCTAGTAAGCCAATGTTTGAGAAGGATATATACTAAAACAAACACCATTCTTACAACTATACAGTGTTCCAATTCCAAAATGCCTTCTCTGTAAAGCAAACGGATTTGTTCAACTTTGGGAAATGTGTTCATGAATGGTAAAAGTTTGTAGAAATGCTCATTAAGTGACTGAACACCATTTAACAAAGTTGGTTGTTACAGACCAATTAATGTACCAGCCATATATAAGCACAACTCAAATATTCAGCAAGGACATATTATTAAAATACTTCTACAATTGCAAGCGATTTTACAACTTTCAAAATTAGATATGACACTGTTTGACATGACTTCGCAAACAATTCAACAATTGATGATCGAATACAAAAGTATTAGAAGTTCCACAATAAAAATGATGACCAAAACAAACCATATGCAAAACTAATTGCAAGAACATCACCAAACCACTAGATCATGAAGGCCTGGCATCAGTTGTAATAATTCTACACCATTAGCATATCCAACATTTTTTTTAAATGGAAAGAATTAGTTATTAATTAAAGTAAACTAAACGTACAACATATTACAGACCAAATCAAGTAAGTAAAAATGACCAGTTTTATTTAACTTAGAGGCCCTGACCTAATTGTCCTGCTAACCAGGGATTCCCAATTTTCCTTTAGAGGTGCTCCTGAGAAAATATTGGAACCTTTTGCAGTTAAATGGTTCCATGAAATATTATTTCTTCTGCTGCACTACAAATTTTTAAGAACCCACATATATTCTACCAGAAAAAATATTTTGAAAAGAATTATTTCAAAAATTATGTCAACCCATGCTTCCAGCTGCAGAAATTCCCTTAAGCATGCACCAGAAATTCGCAAACCCCCTTTTCTGCAGCAGCTAAAAATCTCACTCTGAAAAGCTAGGCACTCTTCTTTTGTGGGAAAGATTCTGAAATTTCCTGCTGGGGATGATATTAATTTAATGGGACTGCCTAAGCAATAGAAACAGGAGAGAGCCCCTTGCATAGAAAATTGCCCTAGTTAACAAGAATTGACAAAGATTAAGAATGATCAATGAACAACAAAAATAAAAATGGCATGTAACTCCTCCAGACCTCCAGTAACATTATTTTATTTTTTTGTAACTGGTGGAATCAACAGCCCTCAATGGCACAGAGCCACAAATGACTCAAGTATAACACCACGTGGGGCAAACCCCTATAACCCCCAGACCTCACTAGGATGCCTCACTTATGCTCAACAATGTGAAATTGGGTTTCAAACCTGTGACCATTATCTATCTTTTCAACAGCCAACCATCTAGTCTACACCACAGGGATGACCTCCAATAACATTATTAAACTCATGAAAAAGGCCTTAATCCTCTAAAAACAAACTGTACAAATTCTACAACAAATTGCCATGCATTGAGAGAGAACCCTACAATTTGCAAAAGCTTCTCTCTTCATATTGGCAACCATCAATTCCATAGCTCCTAGAAATTTGATGAGTCAATCAACCACTTTGTTTCCTTCTCTAAAATGATGCACAAAGAGAACTTCTTAGATGAATTTCTTCATACCAGCTCCTTCCTCAAAAGCTGATTACCATGTTGTAATGCATATTAACACATTGAATCCTCAAACGCTGATAACCATTGTGTAATGTATTAAAATTTCCTACAAGAAAGTCTTGAGAGCAAGCACTTTCTCTACAATGCCTTATTCTCTAGTTAAGATGACATGCACTTTAAAATATTGTGATAATGGCCAATGAGATTCCATGGACAATAAACCTAGAGATATCCAGCTAGACAACTAGCCCAACACCTATAGTGAACCCCAATTTTAAGGTGGAAAAGACAGCTACTTCCCTTTGTAATATTTGAGAACACAAACAGTTCCTAAAAGGCCAAGGTTACCTTATGAAGCACATGACCCAACCCTCTAGTGGAGGAAGCCATTTAACCTTGTGCATTCCTGTGTTGTGGAAGACTGCCATATTTTCCATTCATTGTTTGAGATTTGAATATTACTTGGGGTGTCCAACTCCATCTACAAGGGATCCTTACTATTCTTGTGTTGTACAAAAACAATTGCCTCAAGGGAGAGACATCAAGCACCCTACAAGTACCTTTTTTTGACTACCTCCTAAAGTCAAAAAATCTTCATGTTTTGCTCCAAATATATAGATCAAACTATTATTGCTAGTGGCATATGTCTAAAGTATGGTAACAAAGGGAAGGTTCTATGAAGGGTTCAAGCTAGCATATAATCATGCAATTCTTCTAAGTAAAAAAATCCTTTCCATATATGCCAAAGTAGGGACAATGCAGACTCAAACGATTGAATTTCTTGTAATTATTGCAAAGAATGCATTAAACGAGACCCAAAAATACCTGCCTTTCCAGTTTTTCTTCTATCAACATCCTCCTATGAATGGCTAGAAAGAGGAAAACTTGGCATTTGGTCCAAGCCTTTGTTCTACAAATTAGAATACCAAGCATGGGGAAATTCTTGTGCTAGCATTGATATTCTATCGATAACAACTAAACCTTTGTTCCCTTGAAATTCCATTTTCAAGGATCATCTTCAAAACTACGAGGGAATTTGAATCTACTACTAAGATTAGTTAATCTGGAATTCAAATTATCAAGAACATATGCAACATGACAATAAATCTCTAAATCCTTTCCTTAACTATCTTATCTATTGCAATATTCCAATAGTTGTTTGCCTCGCCTCACTATTTTCTTGTAAACATTGTGTAGGCATTTGAGGCCCATGTTTGAGGCTAAATGATGAGCACCCGACCAAGAATCCTTCTTTTTTGTCCATTACAAAGTACAAACAATCCAAAAATTAGTTGCATCAGAAATAAACAATTGAAGCATTCGTTATTCCAATCATCAAACGCAATTAGAAGGTTAGTTGTAAAGATTCTTTATGGAATCATGCAATCCAAGTGCTTAGTTTTTATATAGAGAAATTATCTAATATTTTTCTTTGTAAATTTCCAAATTAAGTAATAACTTAGGGCTATACTTTCTGGTTGGAAATTCCTCAATATTGCAAGCCCAAGGGCAATAGGTAAGCATACCCTATTCTATGCCCCAAAAGGAATCTTTATTTGATTGCCTTTACCTTAGTTGCAAAACTTGTTGACTACTTGCAAAACTCATGAGCTAGATTGCCAAGAAAGTTACTCGCCGACAAGTTTTTGCAAAACTCACAATGATTTTTCCTTGTAACACTCATGAGTCAACGGAAAAAATCACAATTTTTGTGTTGATAACTCGTCCAAATCCATATAAAAACCTTCTTGCCTATAGTTTTTAAAAAAAGTGATTTTCACTTCATTTTCACACATGATTGGCGACTTAGGGCACACAATGACTGGAGATGAAGGTTTGTGTGGTTGCAGAACTCACAGTGTTGCCCCAAAACCCCCACAAGGGGCACTGCCCCTTGACTCCACTAGGGGTGTTGCCCCCAAACCCCCATGAGGAGCACTATCCCTCAACCTCATTGCTGTCTCCACTTTGAAATCCACATTAGTTATTGATATCTTTTGTCAAATAAGAAACTTGATTACAACAAGGTGGCGAAGAGGAATTGGGATATAACTCTTGAGTGTGCTAACTTAGGCATTATTACCACACAACTTGCCAAAAATCTCTTTAGATGAGGCAACTTCTACATATGGCATGGGTAGTGGAAGTGGCATTGTAACTCATTGAGAGGTTGAACTCATTTTTCAGTATATGATATGTGTTAAACTCTAATTTTGATTTATATATGATGGAAATCAATAATATGTTCTACAAATTTAGTAATATGTGTTTTTTGTTGGAAATATTGTCATTGATGTCCAAAAAGTATTGACGAGATTGTTGGATTAATCAGTATTAATATCAAAGCAAATGAATGAAGTAATTGTCAAAGCAAATATCACATTGTAGTCATTGATGTCAAAGGAAAAATGAAGTAAATCATCCAAGAAGATTGTCATTTGTAGAAATAGTACAATGAACTATGGCAACACCGAGAAGGTGGAACATGTGGAGTATAGTGTGAAAAGTTTGATTGAATTGTATTCCAAACTGAACATTGAATGTGGTGTTAGCGAAAGCATTAATAAAAGGATGAATATAAAAGTTGATGCAAGATAAACTTGGATATCATTGTTGACGCACTTTAATGATCTAGGAGAACTAACTATGATAAGAAGAGGTAGACCAAGGCTTACACCAAAGAAGAGGATCTCCTCTCAACGTAACTACAAATAGTCGACAATTCCATGGCATGATTTGACTTAATTATTTATTAATTTAGATTACTTCAAATCTAATAGATATAATTAATGCCTTTTTATACTTAAAACAATAATTAGTAAGAAGCATCGAATTAAGGAGGAATAAGCAGTGATTTCTTCATGAATAAAGACAACTAAATAGTAAGCAGCGATCATGTTAAAGGAGAACAATGATTAATAAATTGAGAAGCAGAGATTGTTATTAAAATAATAATATGAGCAGTAAATTTAATTAAGAAAGAGCAATGTTTATTTAATGGGCAGAGCTCAGATTTGTTAATGCAAAAGAAAACAGCGATTCATAAAGTAGCAATTATGTTAATAAAAAAGTAATGATTAGATTAAAGGTAACAATTAGTTTGAAAAATAAAAGGCCATGTCTTTTTAAAGGTTGTCTCTATTCAAATAGATATCTCCCTTCATGAAGATATATATGTAGGTTGAGAGATATTGTGAAAAGCAGGGTGACGTGTGTTAAGTAAAATATATATCATGTACACCAAGCAAATGAAGAGCATATGAGGATTTAAGAGGAAGAATATGCTGGTATAGAAGAAGATCTTGCAGAGATATAGAGAAGACTTTGCGAGCAGATTTGTAGAGAATGAATAAGTAGATTTAGAACAGACTTTTGAGGAAGATTGGACAGATTCAAAAAGGAGGACATGCAGAATTATAGAAGAAGAGAAAATGAAAGAGATTGCATCAAATTTGTGAATAAGGCATATATAATCATCATCCATTGAAAGAGAAAAATACAAGAAGGGAGAGAAGAATATTATAAGCAAATTTGTGAAAAGAAGTAAATGAGTTGAAAAGATTGAATTGTCCATCATCTATTGAAGAAGCAACATTCAAGGTGGAACATTGTTTTGGAAGTCGGTGCTTCCTAAAGGAGAGATTGTTGTCTCTCGCTAAGTTGGTGCTTAGCAGTGGGGGTTGGTGCCTCTAGTAGGTTGGTGCCTCCTGTGGGTTGGTGCCTACAAAGTTTGTAAAGAAGAGTTTATATAGGCAATATTTTGCTATGGTTTTCCCCTGTAAGGATTTCCACGTAAATATCATGTGTTATTGTGTTCTTCTCATGTGCATGATTATTGATGTTGAGTAAATAATGTTATTATGATTGATAAAGTTTTAACTTGGTAAAAGTTGTGGTATATTGATTCACCTCCCCCCCCCCTCCCCCGCTCCTCAGTATAACTATGTCCTCATCATTTTTGAAGAATATTTTTAAAAATTTATATATTTTAAAATGTTTGATAAAATTGCCAAGTTTTTCCTTGAGTTTTTGGGGAGTCCTGTTGTGACCTAATTCACACATCGCCCCATTGCAAATGGGGACCCTTGTAGTTTGCCTTTTAGGGTTTGGTCGTTGCGTCTCGGTTTTGTCTAGTCTCCGTTTGGGGTTTAGGGTTTGAATTTTTTTGAATGGCCACTCGAGTCAAGTGAGAGAATTTGAGCCTAGATCGTTGTGCAAGCATCATCATTGTGCTTAGGAGGCCCGAGGGACGAAGATCGACTGTCATTTCAGTCAATTCTGACATCTCCTACTTTTTGGGGATTGCCCCTCCGAACCCCCTATTTTTTAGGGACTTTATTGTTGGCATTTTTAGCCTATTTTGGACTTCCTATTTTTTAGGGGCTATTTTTGGAAAGTTGCTATTTTGGGAAAAGTTTCTATTTTTGTCAAGGTTTCTATAATTGGAAAGGGCCCGAATTTCGAAAATCCACTCAGAAGTTCCAAAAAGTCAATAGAAATCTCAAAAAATCAATTTGAAAAATTCATGAAATCATGGTGAAAATCTGGAAAAATCAGTCCAAAAATCACAAGAAAAATGTTGAAAATTCTGGAAAATATCTGAGAAAAACTGAAAATCATGGTAAATTTGCCTAAGTATGGAAGTAAGAATTCATGAAGGCATGGAAGGAAGACTGAAATTCTAACCAGCAGGGAGAATGAAGGGAAAAATCAATGGCTTAACCAGGAGATAAGTCCACCCAGCATATGGAGAAATGGCCATGCTCTATGGCAAAGTCCGCCTTGCCATGGCATGGACTGATGGAAAGTCCGCCCTTGGACAATGGTTGAAATGGCATGAAATAGGGTGAAGTCCGCTCCAAAGAGGATGGCTTGAAGTCAAGCCAAGTCCGCCCAACAAAGGAACATAAAATGGCTTCAATACTTGCCAAGTCCACCCATGGAATGTCTTGAAGATGTGCCAAGTCCGCTGGGAAGAATAATGAAATGGCATGGTAAGGTACCAAGTCCGCCTTGCCATGGCTTGGCATGAGGTGAAGTCCGCCCAGCAGCATAAAGAGGTAATGGCATGAATACTTAGCAAGTCCGCCTTGCTATGGCACAAACATGAACAAAGTCCGCCCTTGGCAATGTAAAGTGGCTTGAGACAATGGGAAGTCCGCCATAGGCATTAGGAGATGGCCTAAATATTTGGCAAGTCCGCCATATAGAGAAGTGAAGTGGCTTGAGCATAGGCAAAGTAAAGAATGGATGGCTTGAGACAATGTAAAGTCCGCCTTGGAATAAAATGCATGGTATGACAAGGAACAAAGTCCGCCATACCAAGGAGAAGTAAGAAAAATCAAAATTTTGCCTAAGCTTAGACATTGGAAAATTAAATAATACGCTTGGCACCTTGGGAAATTCGCAACACCTAGAGAAAATAAAAAATATTTTCCTAAGTCCAACATTTCTATGTCTAAAACAAATTCGCCTAAGACTTAGGAAGATAGAAAAATTATGGCAAAATGAAATTGGAAAGAAAAAATTTGCCTAAGGCAATGGCAAGAAAAATTTTGAAAATCAAATTTTCCTTAGATAAAAAATAAGTGCCATAAAATTAACGGGTTGAAAATGACACACGAAAATAATTATTTTTATTATTTTTATTTTTTATTTTTCAACACCCCAAAGAGATAAGTTTGAAATTTTCTCAAAATTGGAAAAAGACAAAAAGAACTTTACTGAACTGGCGCCTAACATGGAAACTTTCCCGGAGACTATCGTTGAAGATAAAATTTGCCATTTAGAAGCTGAGTGCAAGCCAAGTTCAGACTTAATTTAATGGAAACAATTGAAATTTGCTAAAAGAATCGAACTTCTCATCTTTATAATTGATTTCACTTCTCATTTTGCAATCATTCAATTTTCAAAAGAGAAGTTGTGAGAAGAAAGTTTGGCAAGAAAGTTGAGAAAGTTTGAAGCAAAGTGAAGGAAGCAAATTCGTATCAGCCAGCATTGTGATCGTGACTATTTCATTTTTCCAGAGGAGCCAGGCAGATTTATTTTCTTTACTTCATTTTGGCATGAAAACTTTGTTAACTCTTTCATTTCCAGCATAATTCTTCACGAAGATTGATTTGTCAGCTAACTGGAATATTTTTCGAGTGATTTAAATTTTAAATTTTAATATTCTCTTTGTATCTTCTTGCAGATTTATTTTCAAGAGAGTAAAAATGAAGTTTGCCAGCAAGGGTTCATAGCTACAGTCAAAGATCAAATCCAAATGGGAGAACATTGTGGACACCAACCTTGGCCATGTCGACTTCGACGATTTCAAGAAAAGAATGTACAGAAGTGATGGATGTTTGCCTACGCCAATTGCAAGAAGGATGATGCGCAACGAAATTGTTCATGCAGCTGGATTTCTGCAAGCAAAAGAGTGTCCAGAACTTATGGTGGAATGTGCATTGCATTATAATGCACAGGAAAGACAGATAGAAGCACCTGACGGAAGAGTACTTGCATACTTGACCGAGCCAGCCATACAAGAAACCTTTGGAATTCCAGTTTACAACTGAACGTCTTATCGAACCAAAGATGATGCACTCAAACTTTACCAAGATCAGCGAGACCTTTGTGCATCAAATATAAACAAGACCTGGTTGCTAAAACCCAGAGCTACTGCCAAAAAGATGCCGAAGAAGTTGGCCAGAACAGATTTTAAAGAAGAACATGGAGATATTGTCTTGATGCTGAATAGAATGGTAGGCAATCCTCAAGGTGCGCCTTTTGAAGCCTGGATGTATTATTTCGTTGATGAAATAATTTCCGGAGTGAAGATGTTCAACTGGTCTAGAATGATCAGTGATAGTCTCCATGAGCAGTTGGTCAACCTGGAGAAAACCAAGACCTTTCATATGAGCTCTTACGTCATATATTAGCTTGCAAGGTCTTACAAGTATATTGGCTTGATTTGCAAAGGTGTAGTCGGCAACGGCGAAGGACAATTCAAATCCTATGATTGCTATCCGTAGTTGCAGCTGAAGGAGAAGTCGCACTTCAGGTAAGCACATGACGCATTTCTTATGTATATCACTTGACTTCTCCAAGGTGGAACACATCAAAGACTCACCCGTGAGGCCAAGAGTCTGATTGGCAGATATGGATCCTGGTTCATCCAGTTTCCCAAATTTACCTACATCAAGATTCAAGGATTCTCAGCACGTCCGTACAGACTGCCCATTTATCCTACCAACAAAATGGTTTTGTTGGAAGTTCTAAGGCAATTGGAGACATATCAGAATATCCAAAGGCCAAAGCAAAAAGCAACTGTCACTTTTTCTTTCTTCATCGGCAATATGGAAGAATCATGTCCAACAGCGCAAGCAACAGAAAGTGCTCAACTAGAGATACAAAAATACCCGTTCATATCATACAAGCCCAAAAATGACTTTGATCCACTCCACCATATTGGAACTGTAGACAAAGAAAAATATAAGCACAGGATAGACTTAGAAGATTTTTGGGCCAATGCAGCTGATGAATATGATGTGAGGAAAAGACTGTGGTCAAGATTGCCACTGAATATGATAAGGGCAACAGAACTTTTCAAAGTACCTGATCAACTGGATGATGATGGAGTTTATGTGCAGTCGGGCTTTGATGAAAAGGAGCCACTTCCTCCTGTAAGGTGGTCCGAGCCTGAGCTAGGTGACCTAGCAACATTCATGCGGCCTGTATTAAAATATTCCCAATGGTGGATAGACCAGCAAGTACAAGTTTTGCGGTGGAGAAATGTGCAATTCACATATGAATTGATGGGTGATACAGAGTCATGTTCCTCAAATGTCGGAGCATCTCGTGGAGATGGACCAACAGATGCCGCCAACTTGAGAAAAAGAAAAGAGATTGATGACCCTGCAAAACAAAACAAAAATAAAGCAGTAGATGATGGACGCTCTCAAAAGAAGCTCAAATCCAGGCCCCTTCAGTTAGCTACATCCAGAAATATAGATGAAATATTAGCCATGGATGAAGAGTCTTGGGAGCATGTCAGAATTCCTTCTCCAGTTAGGGATGTGGAGCCAGTGCAATCAGAAGATGATGGTCAGCCTTCTCCTACAGGCACCGAAATTCTAGAATCAGACAATGACACGGACATCATGGATGGAGAATTTGAAGAGGCAATGATTTCCGCCCTCAAAGGAATCCAGGAAGACCCATCTGTGCAAGAGATTCAAGATGTGCAAGAAATTCTGAATATACCAGAAATTCAAGATGTGCAAGAAGTTCAGGATATGCAGGACGTCCAGGATCAACAGGAAGATGGAATTGAACAGTCAACCATCCCAGATTGGTTGAAAGAAAGACTAAAGAGAAAGGCGCTAGTAGAGGTACCTGAAGAGGATGACGCTACAGACTTCTTGGCTAGGCTAGAGCAAACTGCCACAAGAAAGCAAGCCAAGAAATTTTCTCCCATACAAAGAGATGAAGCTAGTAATCGCACAGTGCAGATAGCAGTGCCTACAGTTGATAAAATCCAAGATGAGATTGCCCTGAACGAATATACCATCACAACCATTGATATGGGTCCAACAAAAAAGGGCAAGAAGTTGAGGACTTGGATAATTTTGTTGCCACCATCAAGTCTAGGCTGGAGAGGGAAGTGGCAAAGAAAAGAGAGTATAAAAGAGAGATTGAGCGTCTAAAAGAGTATATCCAGCATTTGACCAGGCCACTCAATCAAGGTGACCAACCAGCACCTCCACTTCCAAACTCTTCACAAGAACTGGTTGGAAATTTTGAAGAGGAGTTGACTACAGCTAGAGAAGCTAAAGACTGGATGGTTGGAAAGAAAGATGAGGCGATGGCATTCGCGGAGAAGCTAGCATATGTGTATGAGCAAACTTCCTTTCTGCTATCACGAGTTACAAACTTGGCAGAAGCATGGGATGGCCTCCAAGATATTCAAAGTAAAATTATCCCATGTCTTTGAGAGTTAAAGGGCATCCCGAAGCAGAGGTTGATTGATGACAGGATTATTGAAGCTGGAGCTGCATATGATTGCATCGGCTGGTACTACGCTCTGATTTAACGAGGAGAAGTCCTGGAAAGGGTAAAGCAAGATGGCGCCAAAGTTGAAGGGCAAGCAAAAGAGATTCAGAGTAAGATTTATCAAATGGCTGCAGATATGCTTGACCGAGATATTGTTCGAAAGAAACACTTGCAGCCACAAAATTTAAAAGAACAAGTTCAAAGAATTTTCTCCACCACCTCTGGGCCAATCATGAAGGAAAATTTTACCAAGGCATTCAGCTTCATGACCGTCAGAGATGCTTTCCTGCTGCATGAATCACAATGGACGATCACCTTTGCAGAATGTGCTAAAAGTTTGGACTTGCTCGAATACAAAGTCAATGTGCTGCCGAACATTGCCATGGAGGAAGTTAGCCTGATCGTGTTTAGGTTTACCAAACGTGGTGCTTTGCGAGTGGATAAGGATGCAACTCCCAGTGCCTAAAGTTCTCTCCAGTTAACTCTGATTGATGTTTAGGAAACCCTAATTAGGGTTTGGTTATGTTGAATCTGGGTCGTTCATCTCATTGTATTGGCCATTCATTGTAAACTAGGATTGCTATATAAACCCCCCCCCCCCCCCGGCTCTCTCTCATTTTATCAGAGAAAGTAGTATGAATCATTAGATTAACAAGAAGGATTAGAGATTAGAGATTAGAAGAGATTGTAGAGAATAAGAGAGAGAGTTTTTATGAGATTGTTGCAAAAGACTATTTTGATAATAAAGTTCATAATGCATGAGGTGCTTTGAATCCTTTCATTGTCAAATGGTTGCATGGTTACATATTTCTCTTTCTCATCTAGTAGATTTGAATTAGAATTTAAATGTATGTTAAGGGAATGATAGATTGATAGCAAGGGTTAGTTAAACTTAGCTCATACTTTCTTTGAGTGGATGCTTTTCATTCAATGTGTAAAGTTAGACTGAGCTTTATTGTGGATGCTTCAACGTTTACTTCGAATAAAGTTGTTCTATTGATGGTATTGTTCGTGGTAAAGAAATTTTAAGCACAAATCCCAGAAGATTGCACTTGTTTGTGTAGTTGTCGTTTAGCGTGGTGAAACAAAGTATTGTTTTTTTGGTTTCACTCAATCCTTGTCATCTCTTGATTCCATAGGAATAGCATAGGACTCCTAAACCCTTACTCTTTTTTCACCTTTTTTAATCTAAAGTCAGAAATTTCCAAAAATAATAATGCATTCGCGTCTTTTTTTTTTAACTTACAAAAGTAAATCCCTATTGTGCCCCCAGCAAATCACATCAACCACAAAGCCTATCCACACCTAACTGAAACATTGGAATTACCGTATGACCTTTCTTGCAGTCTTAGCATACGAGGTAGTTTTTCAAGACGGGACAGAGCGTCTTTGACACTTTATTCTAGAATGTTTGGGGTGTCACAAAACACGCATCAACAAGTCCCAAGTTTTTAAAAAATTTGGGCCCACCAAGTTATTGCCAAGTCTGAGTTTTTCAACTATGACCTCTACTTTACAATAAATTAAGCAGAATGCACTCCATTTATGTGATAATGATTGTTGGTGCTCGAGAAAAAGAAACCCAGAACACTAGGACTGATTGCAGCAAAGAATTTAGAAAAGTAATCCTTCCCACATAAAAAATACAACGAGCATTTCAACTAACCATGTTCCTTCTTAACCAATCCAACATTTTATACCATGAACTATACAACCTTGCCCTTGTAATATCAAAATATTAAGACATAGGATATCCCTACCTAAGCCATTCAAATGATTAAAAAACACCTTTACAAGATTCGATTCTCAAAATTCAGAAATTTTGTGTCATTATCTTACCCACTCACCACAACCCTCAAAGATGCTAAATTTCTGAAAATTTCTATGTCCAGCAAACTTCATCATAGACCACATCAATGTTTAGCTTCAACAACATTCCTTTTCATTTGCTTGTCATAACAAAAGTTTGTGAACAATGGTAACACCATCTAGAATCTATAAGCCCTTTGCAATATCCCAAACTCTTGAGAAATCATGTGCCATAGAATTGGTTTCAACAAACTATCTAGGATTTTTGCAATTATCTTGTAAACTATATTTCAAAGGAAAGAAAGGTAATTCCCATCAAAATAAATTGAAAGTTTTCTATTTGGAATAAGAACAACTAGCACAGGATTCAAGGCCTTAAAGATCTTTCGAGTTCTTGTGCTCCTTAACAATCTATTAAATCAAAAGTAAGAACTAGTAAACTCCTTAAAATTTTGGAAAAAGGGCAAGGGATGCATCTGAACTAGAGCTTCATTCCCCTCCATGTCAAATAGGGTGCCTTACACCTTGTCTTGTGAGATTAGAGCCATGATTGGGTTATTTGTGTCTGTTGATGCATGTTTTATGACACAACAAACATTCTAGAATAAAGTGTCAAAAACGCTCTATCCCCTCTTGAAAAACTACCTAGTATGCTAAGACTGCAAGAAAGATCATACGGCAATTCCAATGTTTCGGTTAGGTGTGGATAGGCTCTGTGGTTGATGTGATTTGTTGGGGGCACAATAGGGATTTACTTCTAGTAGGTTACTCAGAAAAGCAAAGACATAGATACAGTATCATTTTGGAATTTTCTGACCTTAGATAAAAAAAGTGAGAAAAGAGTAAGGGTTCAGAAATCTTATGCTATTCCTACGAAATCAAGAGACAGCGAGGATTGAGTGAAACTAAATAAACCATACTTTGTTTCGCCACGCTAAAAGACAACTACACAAAGCAAGTGCAATCTTCTGGGATTTGTGCTTAAAATTTCTTTACCACGAACAATACCATCAAAAGAACAACATTATTCGAAGTAAATGTTGAAGCATCCACAATAAAGCTCAGTCTAGCTTTACGCATTGAATGAAAAGCATCCACTCAAAGAAAGTATGAGCTAAGTTTCACTAATCTTTGCTATCAATCTATCATTCCCTTAACATACATTCAAATGAAATTCTAACTCAAATTTACTGTACGAGGAAGAGAAATATGCAATCATGCAACCATTTGACAATGAAAGGAGTCAAAGCACCTCATGCATTATGAACTTTATTATCAAAATAGTCTTTTGCAACAATCTCATAGAACTCTCTCTCTTATTCTCTACAATCTCTTCTAATCTCTAATTCTCTATTGATTCTTCTCCTAATGAATAATGATAAAATGAGAGAGAGGGGAGGGGTTTATATAGAGTTCCCGAATATCAAAATGAGATTAACAGCCGAGATTTAAAGTAACTAAACCCTAATTAGGGTTTCCTAAACATCAATCAGTTAACTGAAGAGAACTTCATGCACTGGGAGTTGCATCCTTATCCACTCACAAAGCACTATGTTCGGTGAACCTGGACATGATCAGGCTAACTTCTTCCATGGCAATGTCCGGCAGCGCATTGACTTTGTATTCTAGCAAGTCCAGACTTTTTGCATATTCTACAAAGGTGATTGTCCACTTTGATTCATGCAACAAGAAAGTATCTCTGATGGTCATGAAGTTGAATGCCTTGGTAAAATTTTCCTTCATGATTGGTCCAAAAATGGTGGAGAAAATTCTTTGAACTTGCTCTTTTAAATTTTCTAGCTGTAAGTGTTTCTTTTGGACAATATCTTTTTCAAGCATATCTGTAGCCATTTGGTAAATCTTACTCCGAATCTCCTTTGCCTGCTCTTCAATTTTGGTGCCATCTTGCTTCACCCTTTCCAAGACTTCTCCTTGTGAAATCAGTGCATAGTACCAGCCGCTGAAATCATATGCAGCTCCAACTTCAATAATCTTGTCATCAATCAGCCTCTGCTTTGGAACGCCCTTTAGCTCTCGAAGACATAGGATAATTTTACTCTAAATATCTTGGAGGCCATCCCATGCTTCTGCTAAGTCTGCAATTCATGATAACAGAAAGGAAGTTTGCTCATACACATATGCCAGCTTCTCCGCGAATACCATCGCCTCTTCTTTCTTTCCATCCATCCATTCTTTAGCTTCTCTTGCTGTAGTCAACTCCTCTTCAAAAATTTTGATAGGTTCCTGTGAAGAGTTTGGAAGTGGAGGTGTTGATTGGTCATCTTGATTGACTGGCCTGATTAAGTGTTGGATATATTCTTTCAGACGCTCAATCTCTCTTTTCTACTTCTTCTTTGCCACTTCTTTCTCAAGCCTAGATTTGATGGTGGTGACGGAATTGTCTAGGTCCTCAACTTCTTGTCCTTTCATTGTTGGACCCATATCAATAGTTGTGATGGCATATTTGTTCGAGGCAATCTCATCTTGGAATTTATCAACTGTAGGCACTGCAATCTGCACTATGCAATTACCAGCCTCATCTCTTTGTATGGCAGAAAATTTCTTGGCTTGCTTTCTTGTGGCAATCTGCTCTAGCCTAGCCAAGAAGTCTACGGTATCGTCCTCTTCAGGTACCTCTACTGGCGCCTTTCTCTTTAGTCTTTCTTTTAGCCAATCCGGGATGGTTGACTGTTCAATTCCATCTTCTTGTTGATCTTGGACGTCCTGCATATCCTACACTTCTTGCACTTCCTAAATTTTTGGCATATCCTGAATCTCTTGCACAAATGGGTCTTCCTGGATTCCCTTGAGGGCGGAAATCATTCCCTCTTCAAATTTCTCATCCATGATGTCCATGTCATTGTCTGATTCCAGAATCTTCGTGCCTGTAGGAGAAGGTTGATCATCATCTTCCACTTGCATTGGTTCCATATCTTTAATAGGCGAAGGAATTCTAACTTGCTCCCAAGACTCTTCTTCCATGGCTAATATTTCAGCTATATTTCTGGATGTAGCCAAATGAAGGGGCCTGGATTTGTGCTTCTTTTGAGAGGGTCCTTCATCTATTGTTTTATTCTTATTCTGCTTTGCAGAGTCATCAATCTCTTTTCTTTTTCTCATGTTGGCAGCATCCGTTGGTCCATCTCCGCGAGATGCACCGGCATTTGATGAACAAGACTCCGTATCACCCATCAATTCATATGTGAATTGCACATTTCTCCGCCGTAGAACTTGTACTTGTTGGTCTATCCACCATTGTGAATATTTGAATACAGGCCGCATGAATGTTGCCAAGTCACCCAGCTCAGGCTCAAACCATCTGATAGGAGGAAGTGGCTCCCTTTCATCGAAGCCCGGCTGTACGTATACTCCATCATCATCCAGCTGGTCAGGTACTCGAAAGAGTTATGTCGCCCTTATCATATTTAGTGGCAATCTTGACCACAATCTTTTCCTCACATCATATTCATCAATTGCATTGGCCCAAAAATCCTCTAAGTCTATCATGTGCTTATATTTTTCTCCGTCCACAGTTCCAATGTGATGGAGTGGATCAAAGTCACTCCTGGGCTTGTAGGATATGAACGAGTATTTTTGCATCTCTAGTCGAGCACTCTCTGCTGCTTGCGCCGATGGACATGATTCTTCCATATTGTCAATGAAGAACGGAAAAGTGACAGCTGCTTTCTGTTTTGGCCTTTGGATACTCCAATATGTCTCCAACTGCCTTAGAACTTCCAACAAAACCATTTTGTTGGTCGGATAAATGGGCAATCTATATGGGCGTCCTAAGAATCCTTGAATCCTGATGTAGGTAAATTTGGGAAACTAGATGAACCAGGATCCATATCTGCTAATCAGACTTTTGGCCTCGCGGGTGAGCCTCTGATGTGTCCCGCCTTGGAGAAGTCGAGTGATATACATAAGAAAGGCGTCATGTGCTCGCCTAAAATGTGACTTCTCTTTCAGCTACAACTGCGGATAGCAATCGTAGGACTTGAACTGTCCTTCGCCGTTGCCGACTACACCTTTGCAAATCAAGCCAGCATACTTGTAAGTCCTTGCAAGCAAATATATGATGTAAGAGCTCATATGAAAGGTCTTGGTTTTCTCCAAGTTGACCAACTACTCATGGAGACTGTCACTGATCATTCTAGACTAGTTAAACATCTTCATCCCGGAAATTATTTCGTCAATGAAATAATACATCCAGGTTTCAAAAGGCGCACCTTGAGGATTGCCTACCATTCTATTCAGCAGTAAGACAATATCTCCATGTTCTTCTTTAAAATCAGTTATGGTCAACTTTTTCGGCATCTTTTTGGCA
Source organism: Sequoia sempervirens (assembly GCA_007258455.2). Taxonomy (NCBI): domain Eukaryota; kingdom Viridiplantae; phylum Streptophyta; class Pinopsida; order Cupressales; family Cupressaceae; genus Sequoia; species Sequoia sempervirens. Next base: position 186,865,521 of record VDFB02000007.1, read on the forward strand.
GTAGGTCTAGGCTTCAGCAACCATGTCTTGTTTATATTTGATGCACAAAGGTCTTGCTGATCTTGGTAAAGCTTACGTGCATCATCTTTGGTTCAATAAGATGTCCGGTTGTAAGCTGGAATTCCAAAAGTTTCTTGTATGGCTGGCTTGGTCAAGTATGCAAGTACTCTTCCATTAGGTGCTTCTATCTGTCTTTCTTGTGCATTATAATGCAATGCACACTCCACCATGAGCTCTAGGCATTCTTTTGCTGGCGGAAATCCAGCTGCATGAACAATACCATTGCGCATCATCCTTCTTGCAATTGGTGTAGGCAAACATCCATCACTTCCTTACATTCTTTTCTTGAAATCGTCGAAGTCAACATGGCCAAGGTTGGTGTCCACAATGTTCTCCCATTTGGATTTGATCTTGGATTGCAGCTGCAAACCCTTACTGGCGAACTTCATTTTTATTCTCTTGAAAATAAATCTGCAAGAAGATACAAAGAGAATATTAAAATTTAAAATTTAAATTACTCAAAAAACATTCTAGCTAATTGATAAACCAAACTTCGTGAAGGATTATGCTAGAAATGAAAGACTTAACGAAGTTTTCATGCCAGAATGAAGTGGAGAAAATAAATCTGCCTGGCTCTCTGGACAAACTGAAATGGTCAAGATCACAATGCTGGCTGGTATGAATTTACTTCCTTCACTTTGCTTCAAACTTTCTCAACTCTCTTGCCTTAGCCAAAAATTTCTTCTCACAACTTATCTTTTGAAAATTGAATGATTGCAAAATGAAAAGCAAATCCAATTATAAAGATGAGAAAATCGACCCATTTAGCAAATTTCAATTGTTTCCATTAAATCAAGTCTGAACTTGGCTTGCACTTAGCTTCTGAATGGCAAATTTTATCTTCAACAACAGTCTCCGGGAAAGTTTCCACGTTAGGCACCAGTTCAGTGAAGTTCTTTTTGTCTTTTTCCAATTTTGAGAAAATTTCAAACTTATCACTTTGGGGTGTTGAAAAATTAAAAAATTAAAATAATTAAAATAATTATTTTATGTGTCGTTTTCAACCCCTTCATTTTATGGCATTTTATTTTATCTAAGGCAAATTTGATTTTCATTTAAATTTTCTTGACTTTGCCTTAGGAAAATTTTCTCTTCCAATTTTATTTTGCCATAATTTCTCCATCTTCTGAAGTCTCAGGCGAATTTTTTTTTTAAGTATATTAATGCTAGACTTAGGAAAAAATTTCTTATTTTCTCTAAGTGTTACGAATTTCTCAAGGTACCAAGCATATTTAATATTCCAATGTCCACACTTAGGCAAAATTTTGATTTTTTATTTCCTCTTGGTATGGCGGACTTGCTAGCTATTCTTTCCATTTTTTATCCAAGGCATAGGGCAGACTTTCCATTGTCTCAAGCCATCCATTTTCACTTAGCCTATGTTCAAGCCATTACTCTTCTCCATATGGCGGACTTGCCAATTGTTTAGGCCACCTACTTGAGTCATACTTTGCTCATGTCCAAGGCAAATTTGATATTGCTAAGGGTGGACTTTAGTTATGTTTGTGCCATGTCATATTGCTCTAGGCGGACTTTGCCTTATTCCTTGCCACTTTACATGGGGCGGACTTTGCTTTACTTCAAGCCATTTCAAATTGCTGAGGGCGGACTTGGTTGAACCTTGTGCCATATATGCTGAGGGCGGACTTTGCCTTAGTCCATGCCATCTCCTTATATGCTGGGCGGACTTGTCTCATATTTGAGCCATTGCTGGGTGGAGTTTACCTTCATCCATGCCATTTCAAGGCGGACTTAGTACATTGTCATGCCATTCAAACTTTCTTCCAAGGTGGACTTGTCTTTGACTTGTGCCATTGTTTCTTCTCCATTTTCCCTGCTGGTTAGAATTTCAGTCTTCTTTCCATGCCTCCATGAGTTCTTACCCCCCATACTTAGGCAAATTCACCATGATTTTCAGTCTTTTCTTCAGATTTTTTCAGAATTTTCAACATTTTTCTGTGATTTTTAACTAATTTTTCCAGATTTTCATCAATTTTCTGATTTTCACCATGGAATTCATAAATTTTCAAACTGATTTTCTGTGATTTCTATTGATTTTTTGGAACTTTTGAGTGGATTTTCAAAATTCGGGCACTTTCTAAATATAGGAACCTCGACAAAAATAGAAACTTTTCCCAAAATAGCAACTTTCTGAAAATAGCCCCTAAAAAATAGGAAGTCTAACTTGGGCCAAAAGTGCCAGAAATGAGGTCCCTAAAAAATAGGAGGTCTAGGGTGGAGACCCCAAAAAAGTAGGAGATGTCAGATTTGACTGAAACGACAGTCGATCTTCATCTCTCGGGCCCTCTAAGTACTGTGGTGATGTTTGCACAATGATTCAGGCTCAAAACCTTCACTTGACTTGGGTGACCATTCAAAACTCAAACTCTAAAACCCCAAACGGAGACCAGAAAAAACTGAGACGCGCAACAACAAAACCCTAAAAGGAAAACTACTAGGGTCCCCATTTACAATAGGGCGATGTGTGAATTAGGTCACAACAGTGTCCTAATTAAATTGGGCATCACGTACAAGATCAATCTTGGGCCACCACTCATTCTAGGTCATTTTTCATCAAAAGATTCTCAAAGTAGTGGAGTATTTCCTAAATAGTTTCCCAATGCTCAAGGATGGAATCAAAATAAATTTCAAACATCTTGATTGTGTTCAATTGTTTGTGAACTACATTAATTTAGTCAAAGAATGTTGTATTCATGCCTTTATTTCAATCCCCCTTGACTCTAGATTTTTGTATTCAAAAAATTTCATCCTTGTAGATTTCTCTCAAGGTGTTCATGATTGTGTCTTCCTCAGCAATAAAGCCAGCTTCTCTTTACTCAAAATGTGATACTCAAAATATTTCCTTATTTCAAACCTTGAGTCTATATTTAATCATTTTGAGTTTTTAATCCAAGTCAAAAGATGTTCATAGATCATGTATTCAATATACTGAATCTGTCAATTTGAGGGGTAATATGTAAAGTCCCTACCAAAATATTTCAACAAATTCACATATCTTTTGAATTCCTACTCCCAGAAAATTTATCAAACAACTGGCAGAACATTTAACCAATCAATATTTCTAAATTTTTTGCTTAGGAACAGCTGCAACTATCTTTTATTATCATGTGCATATTCACAAACATTTACAAGCATTAAACAATTCATGGACATTTTGACAAATAACTGTCATGCAACAATCATTTCATTGACAATTTCACAAACAATTGGCCAACACAACCCTTGTTGGTATTTAATATCAAGATACAATAGTGGCAGCAAGTGATGTTATACATTAAAAAAACCATGCAATAGAGCTAATATTTTATGCATTTTTCATTACAACACTATGTCAACTGCTAATATTCACATTAAAAAATCACCAAAATCACAAGTAGTGCATTCTAAGGGTGATTACACAGCTAGAAAGATGTTGATTCCTCCTTTAAACAGCAACAAGTAATATAGTTGGTACCGTAGCAGTATTGTAGCAAGTACTACAGTAGCCTTCAAAAATATAAATAATCTTCAATATTTTCGCACAAAACTCAAATTAAAAAAATCTCCTTTAATCCTTCCAATCAATGAAGCACAATGGTGAATCTTGGATTAATTCACTTGATCAGCTATGTGGGTTTTTATCCACAAAACTGATTGTCAAAAGGGTTTTCGTCCTTCAACTAAAGAATGAACCAAGTTCAATCTCTCCAATAGCTAGAGTTTAATAAAATGTATAGAATGAATTTTCTCTCCTCAAATCCCCCTTATATACACTTTTTGTAAATAATAAAATATGATTTCCCACAACTTTTCATTTCCCTTCAAAAGTGACTTTTAAATTTCTTTTTAATTAAACTTCTCTTTTGGACCCAAAAAATAAGTTGCTTTTATAATATTGTCCAATCCTTATAAAAAAAATAATTAATTAAATACAAGATACCTTTAAAATGAAAATCTCTAGACAATTTAGTTTAATTAATTAATTATTCCCTTGCAACATCCCAAATAGCCTATGGGAAATAAAATAGGCTAAGGTTCTTCACCAAATTAATTACTCCTAAGAACTAGGCATTACAATCGTGAAGTATAATGTTTAAATACTAAGGTTCTTCGCCAAATTAATTGCTCCTAAGGTATAATGGGTTTGCCAAGTGCCTTCTTAAGGCACGAAACATTAAACACATTGTGAATTCTGCTATGGTGAGAATGAGGCAACTCTAACTCATAGGCAACCTATCCAATGCACCACACAATCCTATATGGTCCATTAAGCCAAGGGTTCAACTTCTCAGCCCCACTTTTCTTGAGAGAAGATTGCATGTATGGCTGTAACCTCAAGAAAACCAAGTCACCAACTTCAAATGATATCTCCACATGGTGCCTATCTGCATATATCTTTTGTTGATTTTGTGACTATTGGATATTCTCTTTTATTGCCTTCAAAATTTTGACTCTCTTGTACCCAATCCTTGGCCTTCGAAACTCTACTATCAGTGATAACCAAGTCTACAAGATATGTGACATTATATCCATACAAAGCTTTGAATGGTGTTATGCCAATGGACATGTGATAGGTGGTATTGTAGCAATGCTCACCAAGATGCAACCATCTAATCCAAGCCTTTTGCTGCCATAACACATAATTCCTTAGATAGCCTTCAATCCATTTATTTACAATCTCCATCTACCATCTATTTGAGGATGATAACTAGTACTGGGAGTCAACTAGGTACCTATCAACTTGAAAAACTATTGCCAAAATATAATAAAGAACCTATTGCCCCTATCACTAATAGTATTCCTTGGCAACCCATGAAGTTTAAACATCTCCTTGAAAAACAACTCTACAATTTGAGGTGCCTTATACTCTAAAGATATAACATAGAAATGAGTAAGCTTAGTTATTCTATCCACTATAACAAAAATACAATCCTTACCCTAAACCCATGGAAGACTGGTGATAAAATCCATGGAAATGCTTTCCCATTTATGCTTTGGAATAGGTAGGGGCCACAATAAGCCTGTTGGAAAAGTATGCTTAGAATTGTTCTAGTGGCAAGAAACACTCTCCCATATATGTCTAAGGACATCATCCTTCAATCACTAGATAGCTCTTAGGATCTTCTCTTTCATTTTTTTATTCAAGCACAAGATAGATCATATCCTTGTAAAAAATAACATTGTTAACCACTCTGTACCTGCCATCTTGAACTTTTATTTCCATGACCTCACAAGCAAAGAAATAATTTTTGGAGTACTCGAAAGATGGAGAACTCCAGATCGGCGATCGTCGTGGAATAGTGGGCGGCATCTTAGGTGGCGCAACAACATTCCGCCCGCCAACGCTATTTCTGTGAAGCGCCAGGCTTTGCGGTTGCCTGTTTTTATTATTGGGTTGAAGTATTTCAGCTATGACAAGTTGTCCTTACCTGATTACCTACTAAATTATTTTCTAATTTAGCCAGCACATTCAGCCCTTGTCCTTACCATAAAATAAAATGGTCTTTACGTCTCTTTTGGGCTTCCTGCTCTCAAAGCTATGGATATTTCATTCCATTGGGACAGCTTCAGTTCCCTCACAGAGCATCACAACACGAGGAACTGAAAAGATCTAGCAATGCTCATTTGGGCCTGAAACTCATTGCCTCTGTGAACATTAACGACGTACCACATCCGTCCATACAAAAGACCCCTTCTTGGCCAAGTCTATTAAGGGTGCTACCAATTGTGAAAAAACCCTAACAAATCTCTTGTAATAACTTAACAAACTGAAAAATCCCCTCAAATGGGTCAATGTATTAGGTGGTGACCAATCCAAGATGACCTGAATATTATCTTGATCCACTTTGACTCCCTCTACACTAATCAGATGCCCCAAATATAGAGATATTTGTCATCCCAAATTCACACTTAGATGCTTTGGCATATAGTGACTATGCCTCCATAATCCCTAAGACCTCATCAATATTATCTGAGATGATCCTCCCACATTTTGTTAAATATCATAATGTCATCAAAGAAGACGAGTAAAAAAATTTGCAATTGCTTATTAATTACCTAACTCATACATGACTAAAATGTAGCATGTGCATTGGTCAATCCAAAAGGCATGACCAAGAATTCATAGTGTCCATAGTGGCATCTAAACCCAATTTTATGAATGTCATCCTCTTTAACTCTAACTTGATAATACCCTAACCCAAGATCAATCATCGAAAAGTAAACTACCCAATGCAACTCATCAATCAACTTGTCGATCCTAGGGATAGGGTACCTATTCTTAATTTTTTTTGTTGAAATCCCTATAATCAATGCACATCCTCATGGTTCCATCCTTCTTCTTAACCAAAACTACTCAAGAAGTAAAAGGATTGGAACAAGATCAAATATGTCCCATATTAAGTAGTTGCCTAATTGCTTTCTATGTCTCTTCCTTATGCCCTTTTGGGTGTTAGTGTTATAGCAAGGGGAGATACTTTTTTACTAGATAAAATAAAATAAAATAAAATAATGCTCAAGGCAGGTCAGCCTTTTGATGTACAAATGAATATTTTATATTTTCTATTTTTATAGGGGGCCGACCTAAAGAAGAGGTCGACCATCATTGTATATAAAGGAGGTGAAGATACCTCATTTGATCATCAATTCATTCTCATTTCAACTCGCATTTTCTAAGGAATTTGCACTTAGCAGCAGATCAGATTTCAAGAAGAATTACATTCATTTGTATCAAGGAGAGGTTTCACCATTCATTGTATCAAATTCGGCCTTGTGTTGGGCTTCTGTTGTAAGCAGATTTCTACTCTTATTCTTTCAGTATATAAGAGATATATTTTGTTGGGTTTTTCTCCCTCGAGAAGGAGGGTTTTCCCAAGGTAATTTGTTGTGTTCTTTGTTTAGTGTGTTGTATTTCTGCTTATTTACATTTCTGGTCTAAAACTAACATGGTATCAGAGTGGGTTTAAGCAAGATCGGATCAGATTTGTTTAAGCAGTCAAAGTCTTCTCCTTATCTAAGGCAGTCTATCAAAGTATCAAAGATGGTGAATGGAATCAAGGTCAAAGATAGGCTTCATGGAGCATCAAATTTCAACTCTTGGAAATTCAGAGTTCTCATTGCCTTCGAAGAAAATGATCTTCTAGATTTCGTGGAAAATGATGTGCCTAAGCCATCCAATGATGCAAAGAAAATTCAATGGAAGAAAAATGGCACGAAGGCTAGGAAGATCATGATAGATTCCGTGAAGGATCATTCAGTTCTAATTATCTCCAAGATGAAGACAGCCAAAGAAATGTTTGAGGCTGTTACATCCCTTACATTGAGACTATGAATTTGATTATGTATTTTCAGATGCAAAGTTAGTTGCAAGTAACTGTTTTCATGTGAATGTGAAATTGTGAATAGAATAAATATTTTATTTATCATAATTGTAAAGTTAACGAACTTTTATGGCAAGTGAATTCTTGTTCACCTGAAATTGAATGTGTTTATGAGTTGATATTTCAATACGTATTTAAAAAGCCGTTGTGAACATTCTAACCATAATCCTTATCAATGGATGCAGGATTGCCGACGCCACAAGAGAAAGGGAAATATCATCAAGGAGAGGATGTGGTTAACAATGGATCAATTTTATCATCAAATCTAGAGTCGGTGCAAGACAATTATGTCAACATCATTACCTTGGCCATGAGTAATTTAATATAATTATTGTTCTGCAAGTCAATTTTAAATATTTATATATAAATATCATTAATCACCTTTTAAGAAGATTTCAAAAGGTTTATAAATATTAAATTAAATAATTGATATAAATAAAATATTAAATAATAATAGCCTCTTCAGAGTTGAGAGGAATAATTCTTGTTTTATATATATATATATATATATATATATATATGTTTGCAATGGCTAATTAATAATAAATTAATGATTAATGATGATGGATATAAACCTTAGGCCATCGATCAAATGTGAAATTAATAGAAAGGCCTTGAAATTGAAAAATAAATTTAGGTGAGTCTTCGGAATTTGAAAGGAATTTCTTCTCGTCATCGCGCTTTCGCTTCTCTATTTGAAATGGCCAAGAGAAGAAGCCATGCAGTCACGACTTTGCAATCTTGGCGAGAGACTTCTTGGGGAAACTCTTTTTCCGAATGAAGACCATTAACCTTGGTGGTGGCTTCTTCACTCGGTTCAACTCCTGTAATTTTCTTCCGCCTAAGAAAACTCTCGTTCTTGGTATCTCGAGTTTTCCTCTCCATTTTTCCATCTTATATCCTCTCTGTTGGTGTAATCGTAATTTTTAATATCTAAGGATCAACCTCTAGAGTTGGGCAAAGGAGTTTTGATATTTTGTTGCCTATCTCTAATCCGTCAGAGTGGTGTCGAGTTTTATTTTGGGAATTCCGTCTCTATTCTTCTCTTCGGCTAGAAGCATAAAGGTTCCTTGGTTGTCGAAGTAGCTGAGCTAAGAGTTGAATTTCTCAAGTTTCCAATTCATTATCTTCAGTCAGGCAAGTAACGAGATTCTCCTTCAACGTATTGATATCGATGTTTTATACTTGTGCAATTTATGTGTTGGCTATCAATCCGGTTAGTTTTTCCCAGTTGAAAACGTTCCTCTCTGAAGTGCATTAGACTTGTTGCGAATTGCATTTTCCAATATCGCATAATATAATGAACAATGTAGCTGCAAATGAGAATCATACCGTTCTGGTTCTTCCGTTGATCTCATCAGTTGATACCTAGTTGCCCGCATTTATTCCTCTGCCATCAATACCGACCCTAAAGTTAAACTTTCAATCAATTATATTTATGTTTCCTCTGTTGGTTGTAGGCTTAAATTGAATTTTTGATCCTCTTGAATGGAACCCAAATTGGTTTTGGTTTTCTTATTCTTTTCCATGCGGTGATCAAACCTTGTCTGAGTATTTGAAGATTATGCTGGGTTTATAATTGAAATAACTCTGAATTAGTGGGATCTGGGGGAAATGAACTAGAATTTCCAGTCAATCTCCATCTAATCAGTAAACCGAATTATGACCTAGTTTTCATTCTTCCTATTGTTCAGAGTGCATCTATATATATAT
>VDFB02000007.1:186874772-186973886 GCA_007258455.2 Sequoia sempervirens
CAATTGATCCTATAGAACCAACTGATGGGCCTAGAGACATTGTCATAGGTTGGAAGAGGCCTCTATGGGCTCGACAAACTATGCAAGAGGCGGAAAAGTATGCAGCTCCTCGAGGCACCTTTAGGGAAAGCAAGAGACCACAGAAGTTTCCAGGTTATGTGGCATTGATGAGTCACATCATTGATTTTGAGCCTTCCAGTTTTGAGGAAGCATCCAACTAGTAGGTATGGAGAGATGCAATGATAGAAGAATATCAGTCTATCATTAAGAATGATGTATGGGATGTTGTTCTGAGACCTGAAGGGAAATCAGTTGTGTCTTCCAAATGGCTCTACAAAATCAAGCATGTGGCTGATGGTAGCATTGAGAAGCACAAGGCGAGATTTGTGGCAACAGCATTCTCTCAAAAGGAGGGAATAGATTATGAGGAGACATTTGCTCCTGTTGCTCGATACACTTCTATCAAAATGATTATTGCTATTGCATCTGCTAAAGGCTAGAAGTTACATCAAATGGATGTAAAGACTACATTTCTTAATGGATTGATTGAAGAAGTGTACATTGAGCAGCCAGATGGTTTTGTGATTCATAGGAAGGAGTCTCATGTATGCAGATTGAAGAAGGCATTGTACGGCCTTAAGCAAGCACCTTGTGCATGGTATGAAAGGATTGATGGATATTTGATGAGCTTGGGATTCTCCAAGAATGATGCAGATTCCAATCTTTACTTCAAGGTAGTTGATGGTGAGGCTTTGATATTGGTTCTTTATGTTGATTTATTTCTCACTAGAGCAGAGTATCTCATTGTCAAATGCAAGAAAGAGTTAGCCTCCGAGATTGAGATGAAGGATCTTGGTCTTATGCATTACTTATTGGGACTGGAAGTGTGGCAGAGACCTAATGAGATTATTCTAAGTCAAGGAAAATACACTATAGACATCTTGAAGAGATTTGGGATGATGGATTGCAAGTCCATGTCTACACCTATGGAGACAAATTTGAAGAAGTTGAGTGACTTAGCAGTTGGTTCAGATTTGGTAGATCCCACCATGTATAGACAATTGATTGGATCATTGATGTATCTAGTCAACATTAGACCCGACATTTGATATGTTGTGAGTGCTCTCAGTCAATTCATGTGTGAACCAAGACAAATACATCTAGTTGCAGCAAAGCATATTCTGAGATACTTGTGTGGCATTGTGAGATATGGCTTGAGATATACTTCCTGTGAAGATCTGAAGTTACAAGGCTATACTGATTCGGATTGGGCCGAGAGTGTAACTGATAGGAAGAGCACCTCTGGATGTTGCTTCAGCTTGGGGTTTGCCATGATTTCTTGGTGTAGCAGGAAGCAGACTTTTGTGGCACTAAGCACTACAGAGGTTGAATATATTGCTGCATGTGTGGCAGCTTGAGAAGCAATGTGGCTTTGAAAGCTCCTTGCAGGATTGTTTGGGCAAACATTGGAGCCGACTATGATTCATTGTGATAATCAAAGTTGTGTGAAGCTCTCAGTAAATCCAGTGTTTCATGATAGGACAAAGCATGTGGAGATCAAGTATCATTACATCAAGACATGGTACTGAGGAAAGCAATTCAACTCAAGTACATTTGCATTGATGATCAAACGGTTGATGTTCTCACTAAGCCTCTTTCCAGAGTGAAGTTTGCACATTTTCAGGACAAGCTTGGGGTAGTGGAGAATGTCGCCCTTGCCGAGAGGGAGACTCAACATCAGTGAACTTTGCTATAATGCATATTTCTCTGAGACGGAGAAATATGAGATGAAAGCCCTCGTACATCTCTAAGACGGAGATGTGTTTCTTTCCACACATGGGAATAGCCATGGTGGACGTCATGTTGAGAGACTCCATGATGACATCACGTTGAGAGACTCCATGATGAACCCTTTGTACTTGTGTTTTTCCACGCATGGGAGTAGCCATGGTGGACGTCATGTTGAGAGACTCCATGACGACATCACGTTGAGAGACTCTGTGATGGGCACTTGTACATGTGTTTCTTTCCACACATGGGAGTAGCCATGGTGGACGTCATGTTGAGAGACTCCATGACGACATCACGTTGAGAGACTCCATGATGAACTCTTGTACATCTCTGAGACTGAGATGTGGTTTTTCCACAAATGGGTGTAGCCATTGTGGATTTCACATTGAGAGATTCCATGACAAGGATATCTGGAAAATACCTCCCTAGCTAAGAGGGAGTGTTAGTGTTATCGTGGCGGGAGATACTTTTCTCCTAGATAAAATAAAATAAAATGAAATAATGCTCAAGGCAGGTCGGCCTTTTGATGTACAAATAAATATTTTATATTTTATGTTTTTATAGGGGGCCGACCTAGAGAAGAGGTTGCCCATCATTGTATATAAAGGAGGTGAAGATACCTCATTTGATCATCAATTTGTTCTCATTTCAATTCGTATTTTCTAAGAAGGAGTTCGCACTTAGCAGCAGATCAGATTTCAAGAAGAATTACATTCATTTGTATCAAGGAGAGGTTTCACCATTCATTGTATCAAATTTGGCCTTGTGTTGGGCCTGAGTTGTAAGCAGATTTCTGCTCTTATTCTTTCAATATATAAGAGATATATTTTGCTGGGTTTTCTCCCTCGAGGAGGGTTTCCCCAGGGTAATTCGCTGTGTTCTTTGTTTAGTGTGTTGTATTTCTGCTTATTTACATTTCTGGTCTAAAACTAACATTGGGGAGCGATAAGGAGTAGTTATGACGATCTTGGCCCCTTCCTCTAACTCAACCACATGCTCAAAGCCAACCATTTCCAACAAAACATCTTCTTGTGGCTCTCAATTACTTTTTTGATCTGCCAACCATTTCCAGCAAAACTTCTTCTTGTGGCCTAGCTGTCCACAATAATAACATTTAAAAAACTTTTGATTACTTATGTCACATGTTTTGTTGTTGCCCTTTTTGTTCCACCATCAAACTTTTTTCCATTGCCCTTGAAGCTGGTTGCCAAAGCCATCTTTGAACCCTCATTTCCGTTGCTACTACCAAACTGCTTTTCCTGCCTATTTTGTTTGAAAAGTTTAGTGCTCAAGTCATCAAATTCCAGGTTAACATTAGCAGTAGTAATGTCTATTACAGAAGGATTCAATAAAATGCTCAATGGCAACAAGTAAACATTTTAGAGTGATAACCACAATATCTTCTTCTTACATTGCTTGCCTAACAACTTTCAACTGTTCTCCCATATCTTCAATCTTTTACAAATGGTCTTGCAAACAATCACTTTCAACCATTTTGATTGAGGACAATAAATTTTTAAGGAAGAGAACTCTATCTTTATCAAAAGTTTCATGCAAATACTTCAAGCTTTGCCAAATCTGTGGAACACTAATTAGTGCACTTTGTGGAGAATTGTATCGATCACAAAGAGATTGAAAAGCATCATGGCTTCACTATTCTACTAGTCAAACTTGTCATGATCTTTTCCTATTGTTGTAGGGCTTGGTTCATTCCCTAGGACAAGCTGATCCAAGTGCCTATAATCAAAAATAGACAAAATCCTTTGTTTATAGGTATTATGGTTCTTTCCAAAAAACTTATGTTTACCCTCCAACATAGTGTTACAAACTAGCCATTTTTAAAGAAAATTCCAATCTATCTACTATTGAAATAAAGTTTTAACAGCAAAAAAAAATTCGTTCCTCCCTTCAACAATGATCTTTAAAAAAAAATTCTACTAAAAAATATCACCGTAGCAAACTATACAATCCATTGTAGCAGTCCATATTGTCTCCTTACTTCACAAGTGTGGTAGCAAAACCCTAAAAAAATCATAGCTTCCTAGATCAAAAGACATTTCAATTTCTTGATGCGTATCAAGAAGTAGTTCCTTGGTTGTCATTGATCAACACAATCCTCAGGACTTCACCCCCTTTGTATTTGACTTCCCCTCATTGTGGCTCTAATACAATACTCCAAAAACTAAACAAAGAAACCAAGAATATTGAAGAGAAAACTAAGAAAAAGAAATACTTGATTGATAATAAAATAAAGAGAACAATCATCTCTTTATAGGAATACAAAACCATAAACCTTAAAACTAAAACCTAAAATAACTTATTGTAACTTACTAGTAATTGTTGTCATCAATATTGAAATCATTAGAATTTTTTACAAGATCTTGAATCCCCTAACTAGTTTGACATTTTTGCTACCTATTTTCCAAGGCACTATCAAAATTAATAACAATTAAAAGAATCAACTTAACTTTTAATTTGAACCTTTGGGATGAAATTGCAACATACTATAGATATCAAAATAATGGTCATTAGAGGCAAAATACTTACCTAACACCTTTAAGTGTTATATTATTACATTACCAAAATGACTTTAATATAAAAAGTACATAAAGTACCTATGACCTAAGTCACAAGGTTCAAATTTAAGTTTGAATTCGGCAACAATAAAATTCAAATGAAGTTTGGCAAGGGTAAAACAATCAAAAAAAAAAATTGACATTAAATTTTGCCTTATATAAATTTAAAAATAAAATAGTCACTAAATTTTATTTTAAAAATCATTAAAAGATAATATATAAGTTTTTTTTATTTAACTCTAAAAAACATAAAAAAAAATACTAAAGTCTATTTTAAAAACACAAAATAAAATTTAATATTTTTTTTTTAACTTTAAAACAAAATAAAAAACATTAAACTTATTTTAAAACCTAAAATAAAAAAATATTATTTTTTTATTTTAACTTTAAAAAACAAAATAAAAAATACTAAATTTTACTTTTATATATATATAGATATAGATATATAAATTTTAACTTTAAAAACAAAATTAATAAATATTAAATTCTATTTAAATAGTAAAATTTTACCATTAAAAAAATTATTACCAAAAAAATAAAATAAAATAATACTAAATTGAATTCTATTTAAACATATGATTAATAAGTAAATTCAAATAATACTAAATTCAAATATATTAAATATTAATTTTTAATAAAAAATTAATATAAATAAAATAACATTTAATTTTTTCCTGACGTCATTATAAAAATATAAATCATTGTTTTATTATAAAATATAGAAAAACTTATAAGAAAACCTAGAAAAAAAGCCTTAAGCTACAATAACAAAGAACGTTGTTGCCTATGTAGGTTTGGGTGCAGAGATCGCAATGCAAGTTCAATGAGTTACGTTGAGGTTTCCCATGGTGTCATCTGTCACAAAATAAAATAGTCTCACCCTATGTTCCTTTGCTATAGCAATTCGTGCCTTCAGACCTTTATCACGCGGATCCCTTCAAACCTCTATCAGACAGATGCCTTCAAACTTCTGTCATGGCTAAACAAAATCAGCTACAAAAGAAATTTGTGTGGCCTAGCCTCTAGCGGGAGAAAATCCGTCAACAAACTGCTATTGTGTTTCGTGAAGTCAAAGAGTTAATTTACAACAAAAAAAACTATCAAAAAACCCTAAAAAAAAACTTCACGAAATTATATTTTAATAAAACTGAAGCCGCTTTTTTCATATGAATTTTAACGAATTTCATATTTTTTTGTAAGTTTGCCGAATTTCGTAACTTTAAGCCAAAAAATTAGAGAACCCTGTGACACAACTATGACTATCTAAAACTACTAAATGACCATTATAAAAATAGGATGCTAACATAACATATAGCACTAACACGTTGGAGTCGTTGGGAGTCGTTTGGTGCATCAAACTAGCTATTTCTAGCCATGGCAATAATTGGGCGTATTGGCTCCCAAAGTTGTAGGGTCCACACTCCTAGAGACAAGACCAATCCTCAAGGCCAAGGGAATTTGTCATCAAGAGGATACAACAAGGACTCATCAACATATGATGGACAACTAAGTGCCAAGCCATCTACTAAGCCAAGGGAGTGTTCCCTGAGGTCTTCATAACATTATAATTAAAGAGAAATAAACAAATAAAATTACAGTCCTAGCCACCATACCCATAGTGCTAAGAATCCCTGGGATTATTACTAAATTCATGATAGCACTGGCAACAAACAAACGTACAAGACCTCCAATAAACAATTATACACACCCTTGCACATGTACCATAGGATTACATCAATTTTGCATCCCTACAAATGAGTTCCCTTGAGTTGTACATACACATGGGGAAGTTGGAAGTGCATCAACATGATCTTCTAATAGTTTATTATTTTTAAGACTACATAAGATATGACATAGGTGTAAGAGAGGGGGACCAACCACGTCAAGGCCCCAGGTCACGAAGAGCCAAGAGCGAAGGGCTGCCCTAACTTACCTCACTCTAAAAGATATCTTGAGACAAGGATCGAGAATGATGAGCACTATAACGTTCTTCTACCACCCTACAGATCCTAAACTTAGGTTTGGGCTAGGCGAGCTGGTTTTTGGAGTCAGTACTGCATCTCAGACAACTCTCTGTCCGAGGACGGCAGCGCAGTTCTGGGACAACAGCGTGGCGCGTTGGCATCTCTCAGGCGCATTGGCATCTCTTGGGCGCGCTGGTGTCCGTACAGTCAAAAAAAAGTAAACACAATACAAATTGCCTAAAAACTAACTAACAGCCTAGCTAGTTGGTTTTGACGGGAAAAACAGAATGATAAAATATGAGAAATAGAGATGAAGATGACAAAGCAAGTAAATGAAAGCTAGTGTGATGAAGATAATCTCACAAAAGCGTTTGTTTGCCAACTAGCTCCACACGTATGTTCACCTACACACAAGCGAGAAGGGGAAAATTGTTGGGGCTGTATAGGGGCCTGTCTCAATCAGATCCCCGTTTTGGTGTTTCCACCTCCATGGATAGCTAGAAAGCAACGAAGTAGAATATGCGATAAAGGAAAGAAAAGAGAGCAATACACACTACAAACAATACAATGCTACTCAACCAAATCACAAAGGAGAGGATTGAAACGTTACCACCTCCACCCAAAAGCTCACTAGCCAATGGAGGAGAATATGGACTTGGCAAAGTCACCACAGCCGCAACTGCGATGAAGGGAGGTCTCACAAGATGCCAAGCCCACGCTTCTATGGCTTGCTTCACACTTGCAATGTGGAGTTGATGGAGTGTTGTTGCAATAGAGTGCTGAAATGCTGCTTGAGAGTGAAGTGAATGTTGGAGAGTGAAACTGAAGTGCTAAGAGATGTGAAAGAGATTGTGTAGAGATGAAATGAATGAAGGGAGAATTTTTTTGAAGGTGAGATGAGAAGAATCTGCCATTTTCGGGGTCGATTGGTCGAAGAGGGACGTTACAAGTCGACCCCAATCGGATGTGTAACGCCCCTGCCAACTTCAGACGCGGGAATCCCTCAGGGATGGCAGCACGCCGCACGGACGTCTGTGCGTCGCGCACGCGTCCCCAACAAATATTCTCTCACCGACACAAAGGACAAATGCCAAGTGGAAGGAAGGCAGTTGGGTGATGTGGAATTTCGCCTTCGGATTTGATTTTCTAAGCTGAGGGTGTGCGAAAGGGGAATTTGCATAAGGGGTGCAAATCCACTTCTATACAATAGGTTGCATTATAATCATGGAAGAACTTACTAACTACTCCTACAACTACTTGAGAAAGATGATTATCTTGAAATGCATTTGGTCTTTTACCTTCTACACTAATGCCTGCTCCAAAGCTCAACAAAGTCAGAGCTTGCAAGGAAAATGAGAACATAAATATAAACCAGCAATAGAACTAGAACTGCAAATGCATGCAAACTCAGAGATTAAAGACAATCCAAAGTTAAACATACTTAATCATTTTGGCTTCACTTTATTGAAAATAATAGTGTTCCATCTGTCCTAAGCATTTTGCCAATTTCTCTGGGGATTCATGCCAAAGAATATTGTAGATGTCTCCATACATGTGGTTGTACATAATTTTTTTCTTTTGCTAATGCAACATTGATGATTCATATGTTGCAAATTCATCAAGACTATACTCAAACCATCTTTTTAATTCCCTTTAGCTTGGTAAGCATTTCAATTCAGCATCTAGACTTGAGAACGAAATTAACTAGCAGTCAAGCTTATTTCAGATTGCAAGGAAAGAAAGGAAAAATATCCATAAATTTAGGTAATCTGAAAATAGTTTATCTTACTCTAAAACCCATGGGTCTATTAAACAATACTAGACAACAAAAACATAAGCCAATATTGAAAACAGCTTTTTCAAATTCATGCATGAAGGTTTCATAACAATTATTATTGAGAATGCTAAAATGCAGGTAAGTGGATCGTCACAAGCTATTTCTTTTTTGGAACAATTACACCAGATAGCAGATATGTTACCTACCATGCATGGTTGTTGTTTGAAGGAGGAGTAGACAGGGCCATGGATAGCAAAGATTTACCTTGTGTTGGTAACATTTACTAACAGAAGCAAGAGGAATCTCTGCATATTGTGTGTCGGGAGGAAGTATTTGATAAGTTATTGCAGCTATCACCTACATACAACAAAATTGATATCTGTTATGAGAACCAAATCCATCGTCTGTTTTTCTTGAATTGACAAGAAAATACTTTGTTCATTTTCCATGCAAACAATCCCAACAAATCCAGATGAATGATCATACGACAAACTACAGTTTGATTAAATTTACACCTACCCTAGCTGTGGCAGAAAACAACAGGAAAAAACACCAAAAAATTAATATGCCAGATATAACAATCCAAGAATTATGAATATGAAAATTTTCCATAAAATCCTTTGTCTCTTCCTCTTTTGCTTGTTACAAGGTAACTCATTGTCAAAACACAAAAGAATTAAACACATTTATAACTTGTGAAAATCCTAAATGCAATGTGTAAGCCTGTAAGGAATAATTATGAACTACAGCACTAGTAAATTCTAAAGGTCAGATTACCTCTTCACTTCCCAGAATTGCATCAGACTTCAGAAGCAATGTGCAGTACTTCCTGTCAGATTAAAAAAATCAATTGAATGACAGTTAATTTGTTTAATAGAATATTGCAGAATATACTTGACAAAACCGAAGCCCAGCTGTATGTCAGGTGTCAAGAAATTTGAACAACCCACTGAAGGTAAAACTTAAGCAAATAAATTTTGGAAAGCATGCTCATGTAATAACCAAATAAACAGAATCTCCATAATGAATTACAATCTTACAGAAATAATAAAATACTTAGCCTGCTAAAATAAAATTAATTAGACATACCCGCCACTGACACATCTTTCAACAAATGGAGACTCCTTTCCAGTGTTTGCAGCATAGCTCATCGTTGGGAGTTCCTTACTATACAGTTTGAGCACTTCCTGATAATTGAACCAGAGATCAAATTGGAAAATTGAATCTTGACAAATAATTAATAAATAGAGGACAACTTCAAACGATAAGCATAAGCAATATATTTTGTTAGCATTTCATTTTCTCCCTCTCAAGACAATGCAATACAGAACAGTGTGTAAGGATAAACCTTTCTTCAAAATATAAGGTGAACCTCCCTTGTAACAAAAACATAAACTAAAACCCTAGAATTCTAAACTGTGGAAATAACTTGTCTATTGGTTCTCAGGTATTGGCACAAGGCTAAACAGCTCTTCTACAAAAAACATGATATTTTATAATTTTATGACCTAGTCTATGACACCTTTCTAGCTAAAGGTGGAAACCAGAAAAAGCATGCAATAATCATTAAACTCTATGCAAGCATAAAACGACTTACATAAGATGACACAATTCAGCTTGAACAACAATTTTGACATCAAATAGGTATAAAAACTGTTGGCTTCAAAGCACTTATTTACAAGTGTTTATAAAGTTTTGCATTCTCGTAATGCAATTTATTCAAGAACAATACAAAAGAAAACTACTAAACCCTATGCTAAAAAAAAAAAGAATACTTGCACACAAAGCAAGCTCTAGATACAAAATTGTCTGTAATAGATCATCTAAAATAAATGAATTTTCAGATAGATTTCAACTAAAAATATTAAGTCTTAAAATAATCCTTCTAGAAGGTCATTTAAAAAATAGCAATGGCTGAAAATAACCAATCTAAAACATCCACTGGTCCGTTCAAGTTTCAATGACCCTGATACTTCTAGCTTTGTAACATGATTCTTCTACCTAGGCACCTCACTCTAAATTCTTAAAATCTTGCATTTTATCATTCTTTGAAAATCTTAAAATTGGGTTGAGCTAAAAACTTGCAAAGATTTCCATATGAATTATCTAAAAAACCCTTTCATCTCTCAAGAACCTATATCATCATTTGTATGTTATGAATAAAATGTTTTTTCTTCCAACAACAATGATGTCCCTACTTTTATGGCATTTTTTATGTCTTTTCTTTTTATTTTTTTAATTTCAGACCAAAATCAAAACTTTGGGAATCTTATGTCATTTTCCAATCTTTTCGTCATGCCATGCCATTTTTGTTATTTTTCACTATTTGGCCAAAAGCTTGCTTTTTGCCAATTTCACCACTTTTGTCACTACTAGTTAATTGGCCAGAAGAGTGCACTTTGCATGCTTTTGCCACTTTCATCACTTTTTACTTTGCACTTTTTCACTTTTTAGAACAAAAGTGCACTTTTTGACCTATTATGTTATTTTCTACTTTTCATTTGTACACTTTGTCATTTAAACCAAAAGCACACTTTTTGACATATACCGAATACTTATTCAACACGTGTTGAATCTATCACAAAAGGACCTACGGGTTGAATGATTGACATGGGAAGCAATTTTTCATGTCCCTTTTTTTTCTATAATAATTTTCTTATGGACCAAAATGTCAATTTCCTAATTCCCACTCCCCTAGTCCAAATTTTGTGTATATGTTCTTTCTCTTCCTTCCCCCTATGTCTTTTGGAGGTCCTTGTAGTTTCTAAGTGTTAAGGCATGCCAATATTCTAAGTGTTTGTCAATCATCTAAGTATCAGAGCTCCTCATCCTAGAATGCCTTACTATCTAATTCCAATTTTCCATAAGTCATTTTAGCATTGGACTTTTGGACTTGTCCTTCCTATCATGTCTCTCTTTTCTTCCCCATTGATAACTTTTTTCATCTCATCAAAGTCAAGACTTTTTCCCATCCCTCTACCCGAGTACTTCCTAAGCATCTTTGACCTCAGACACCCAACAACTTCTTGTATGCATCCTATCGATGTTGGCAATGTAGGTTTTCCTCAAACATGGTACCAAGTATGAGTCTTCCTTGATTCTTGACATTTTTCCACTATTCTTCTCTTTGAAACTTCTTGTTTGGACTTCCCCTCGCCTATCTACCTTACTAGTACGATTTCCTAGTCATCCATGACCTTTGAAGTTTGAAACTTTCCTCATCTCTCATTGTTCATCTCACCCACCTACAAGCACATCACAGAGTGCCATTAATGCTCAATTTTGACACCATAACTTCCAAAAAGGGGGTCTCTTTTGCCTAAATACATTATTTACTATTTGGGGCATGGATCCATGTGTACCTCCAACACTACAAACAAAGAAGCAACCATGGCTACCATGAATATAGTAGTTGGGGTTTCAAACCTTATGAGATCTCTCACCATTATTGCAAAAGAACATTTGCAGATTGTAGAAATATTCCCCATGCTTCCAAGGTACGTACAAGGACACATGGCATGATTTCAAGTACAATCCAAAGGAAAATGCCACCCCAAAGGTATGGGTGTACTCTACCATATACATGTCATGAGATCTTGGCATTTAATGTAAGTTTCAACATCCCTTTGGGGTTATTAATAATTCAAAGTTTGAATTAAAAAATTACTATGAAAAATATGCAAAAACCCTAACTAAAATCCCATTCTCAAAACGTGTGTTCAAATGTCCAAAGTTGAGGACGAAAACCCTAGAATTTACAGTCAATCAAAGGACGAAACCCTTTTGATCGCTCACATCAAAGGGTGAAAACCCTTTCACCCTTTGGGTGGAGGACAATCTCACCCAAAGGTCATATTGGAGCTCTCATGGTAATGGCTAAAGTTGAGTCAAGCTTGACCAATTTGCAAAGGGTCATGAACGTCTATGTCGTAACTTTGGTCCATTTATTTTGTTGTAGCAGCATATGTAATGTTGTACAATCCCATTGAATGTAAGAAAGGCTTTGCTACTTCTTTGTTTTTTTGACCCAATTTGAATTTAGGTATCAACGAATGCAAATTAATGTTTACAATTTGGGATTGTGAGATTTGTTTAAATGTGTAATTTATCTTCTTTGTGAGTCCGGATTGTAATATGAGGGTTTGGGTAATCATTTAAATGAAAGGAAGAATTTAAGTTTGTAAAAGTAAATTAAATATCTAAACACTAAAAATATTTGTCCCAAATATTAAGTATTTGTAAAGGATTTTTAAAAAACATATATTTGCTAAATATTTAGCCCAAGGGCATTATAGTGGTACCACAAGTAGTGGTCCTGCCAACCTGTTTCTTTCCAAATATATCCCTTGCAATGCAGAAATTTTATGCATTCAAACGACAAAGTAGCTAGGTCTTACTAGAGGGAAATCAAAAAGTTGAGCCACTCTATAGAGAAGCTAGATCAGAATATTATAGTAGAAAAGGACAAGACATCTAATGCAGGAGAGAGTCCTAAGATATGGGTAGAAAATAAGTTTGATATGACACTAGATATGTTGGCACAAATGCTGCACAAGAGGGATAGTAAAATGAGCATGCCTAGACCACATATGGGTGAAGGTAGCTCTTTTGAAGCTAACAACCTCTGAGTATGAGTTTCTAATCATCCGCAACCTCTAAAATTAGAAACTTTTGGCATTTCTAACACCTACCTCTAAGCACATCACAAAGTGCTGTGAATGTTCAATTTTGATGTCATAATGTCCAAGAAAGGAGTCCCTTTTGCCCAAAAACATTATTTAATGTTTGAGGCATAGATCCACATGTACCTTTAGCACTACAAACAAAGAAGCGACCTTGGCTGCGATTAATACAGTAGTTAGGGTTTCAAACCCTACAAGATATCATGCCATTATTACAAAAAACATTTGCAAATCACAAAAACATTCCCCATGCTTACAAGGTACATCAAGGGACACATGGCACAATTTCAAGCACAATTCAAAGGAAAATATTGCCCCATAGGTATGGGTGTTCTCTACCATATACCTATCATGAGATCTTGGCATTTAATGCAAGTTTTGACATCCCTTTGGGGGTATTAAAGATTCAAAGTTTGAATAGAAGGATAATTATGAAAAATATACATAAACCCTAACTAAAAACCGGCTCTAAGCATGTGTATTTGAATGCCCAAATTCGAGGACAAAAGCCCTACAATTTACAATCAAAGGATGAAAACCCTTTTGATTGCACACATCAAAGGATGAAAACCCTTTTGATTGCACACATCAAAGGATGAAAACCATTTGGCTGGAGGACAATCTCACCCAAAGATTGTATTGGAGCTTTCATAAAGGTGGCTAACAGTTGGGTCAAGCTTGACCAATTTGCAGAGGATCATGAATGTATTTAGTCCATTTAAGTTGTTGTACCAACATATGTAATGTTGTACAATCCCATTGAAGTAAGAAAGGCTCTACAACTTCTTTGCATTGGTTACCCGATTTGAATTTAGGTATAAATGAATGCAAACTAATGTTACGATCTAGGTTTGTTAGATCTAAGTAAATGTTTGAATCTACAGTTATCTTATTTGTGAGCCCAACCTGTAATATTAGGGTTAAGGTTAGCATGTAAATGAAAGGAAGAATTTGGGGTTTGTAAAAGTGTTGGTAAGCGGATTGGCACTTGAAATGATATTTGACTCGCCCAACGGAAAGTGGCAATAATGCTCCAAGAGTTGGAGAGATTGTGTGTGAAACGACAATCTTCCTCTGCATTTGAGAGGGGTAGCTCCCTCGTATGATAGGGGTTTTTATGGTTTTTGCGTACTTTTAACCTAAAGGTACATAAAGGTATGAAATATTTATAGTGATTGAAACTAATAGAGAAACCCTCAATAACAAAGATACCAATATTACTAGAGTCTCAAGAAAATATTTAAGACTTGAATAAAGAACTTTTAAAACATATGTCATTTGTTATTGTTTTAAATTGTCAACTCAATCCTTTGCAAAACATGTGTGACTTGCACAATTGACAGCAACAAATTCTGCTAAAAATGTGGGAGTGGGTTTGGCAGGCTAGGAATAGGAATTTGTCAAGAAATAGCAAATACTTGACCAAACCAGTCGTGTGCTTGGCACCCAAGGCAAACAACAATGCCTGCCCATTCATGTGTGCCCTGCACTTGAAGGAGCAAGAGGGATGACACTAAATAATCTATATATATGCCCTTTGTCTTCAACACCCAACGCCGCATGGCAGGCTGATGGGGCAGGCAGGGACCAAAACATTGCTCTCATGACCAGGCCTGCCCCTCAACTCCCATCCCACTCCAAGAGGTTGGGAATCAACAAAGAAGGCCCTTCCTCTGTCGTGCCAAATCTTTAACAATAAGCTTCCATCCCCTATCTGAAATAGCATGACTTCCCTTTGCTTTTGAGAGGGGCAGCTCCCTCATTTGGAAACAAAGAAAATTATGCACAGAATTCACAGTATTTACTATTTTTGATTTGGGGGTTTTTTAAATGCTATAGAAACACAAACATGCAATACAATATTTTTGGGCCCTTGCACTGGACTTGAGTTGAAACAGCATTTAGGCACCTCATGCAAAGATTTTTTTATTTTCCAAAAATATGAATAAACGCTCCAATTTCCAAATTGATTGTGGAGGGCAGAAATTATATGCTTACAAAGAAAATACTAATTGCTAGAATAAAACACAACCTCACAAGGATTTATAAATTAGGAAGAGAATGGCAAGATAAGGAGCAAATACTACTCAATAAATAATAAATCTAGTACAAATTCTAAATTCACTACTTACTCCCCTAACTTGTAAAAACTTTAACACAAAATTGCAAATCAGGTTGAACAATGAAAAATTGCATATAACATAATAAATTCATCATTCACACAAGGTTGCACACAGGGTTGAACAATGAAACATTATCCTAGCGTAAAAAAAATCACTATTACCTATTAGAATGTGCAATGCACTTATTTATAAGGCTTCTAAAAAGTTAAACGCAATTTTGGAACCTTGCATGATTATCTTGTGACTAGAAATAAATCTATTTTCCTATTTTTAACCTAATCACTCCTCACTTTTGCTTTTTCCTTATATATAGTGGATGATATTGCATGATTTTTTCCATCTTCTTATCCAAACACAACCTTAACTACAAAATACGATTTTTGCATTTCCTTGGTCCGTACACAAAATATATGTGCACACTTTAATACCTTATTAATTCTAAAAAGACATAAATAAATATATTTTGTGCAAAGGCAAATATAACTTGACCCTTTCGATGACACCGAGTATATGAAAGGATTTCCCTATGGCCTAGATACACTTGACCAATTTAATATGATATAGGACCCCTAAGTCACTTGATGATACATAAAGACAACTGCCGAAGCAAAATTTTATTCTAGTGCTTTATCCATTGGGCAACAAAGCCAATGAGCATTGTAATCCACAAAGTCTAACCACAGCAAGAACAAATTTTTGAACCACAACTGTTGCTGCATACCTTTCTTTGATACAAGATCCCATGAAAATGGCATAACCATGAGAATGAATGGAATGGCAATTATATCTAGAAAACACATGCATGCTAAAGTCGTGTACCCAAATATCACTAGTCACCCAAGATTGACTTTTGTAAACCCCAAAGCTATAAACATCCTCTGATTGCTCCTAAATAGAGCAATTCAAGGTGTTACCCTATTTGCAAATATCAAGGGTAACAAGCTTGAGGTTTGAACTTAGGAACTTTTAAGCTTGTGTGTTACTTTTCCTGCTTGAGCCTTTGATGTGGCTGGTTACTGCCTCCTTGTTCATATGTAAAACAATCAAAGGATGTTAAAACCAGTCTACTATTTGCAGTTACTTTTAGTATATTATTATAGAGACGAAAATTGCTTGCTTTGTACTTTACACTCTATGTTTTGCAGTCATTTTGATGAGAATGCCAGTTAACCCTGGACACAATTAGGACCCATTTCACCTGTTTCTTGTGCCTTATAACCCTCATGGATGTGCCAAACAAGAACCCCTCTGCTGCAACAACCCTGTACCCTGCACTCTACAGCTCTGTACCTCTCCACACACTAGTGCCCCTGCTCAAGGAACAGGTGCACTAGTGTCCTTTGAGAATTTTGAATCCTTTAGCCCACCAAAACCGTAAACACTCACCTTAGTATGTTTTCCCAACGGTCATTTTTCTAATAAACTCTATAAAAGCACTTTTTGGCCCTCATTTGTCCTCTTCTTGGCTCTTCTTGCTCTCACACACTCCCTAGCTCTCTAGATCCCTCATGCTAAGTTTAATTCCTATCAAACTTCAAATTCCTCCATTGCAGACTAGCACACATTGCAAAAACTCTGTTGAAGAGCAGACTTGAAAATCCATTGCCTTCTCTTGGCTCTCTCAGTTCTACTCTCTCACCCTCTTCTATTCTCTTGCATATGCTATTGCATTTTCACTCCCCCATTCCTCCAACTTTCAAATACTAAGTTTTATGAATCTCTATTGCCAAACCTCCACTGTTACAGATCAGCCATTCCCAGAAGCTTCATTGACAAACCCTTAGCACACTTTGTGACCTTTCATCACCCATATTCCTCCTTCATTACACACACCAGCATTGATCTGGCAAGCCCCCTAGGGTTCCTTTTGCCCTCTTGCACACAGCACGTTCACCATTGCTCCATAGGAAGCACACATCAGAGCTATTCCAATACTTGAAGGCTGAAACATACCAAGCAGGGCCTCGACTGAGGCAAGCTCCAAAAACAAGACCTCATTTTTCTCCCTTCAAACTTTGACAGGTTTATCTAATTCTCTGCCAACATTTCTTCAAAATTTGCAAGGATCACAGTCAAAGGAAAAATTGGGCAATCAACTCCAAAGAGTTGATGAAGAGGCACACAAATGAAGGATACAACCATCTGTTACAGGTCAATAGCACCCAGAGAGGATCACCTACACATTTGGCAAAGTGTCCTTGTTAGATACAAATTCCATAATCCTTGTATGCATCCAGAACACTTCCTAGTCATTCCTCCAATCATTTGTCACCTTCAAATTGGCTCCGAACAACAAAAAGGAACGCATCCGCTTACCCTATCCTAATTCCTTTTCAATAGCAATCTCATTTCAACTCTTGTGGTATGGTACTCGGCATACATCTGGCTTATTCAATGTCTTATTGTTACATTGCATGAAAAGCAGATTTGTGATGTATAGTAAACACATAGTAGATTAAATAAACCATCTTTCGATAAAGTGTTGTTTATTTTCATTTCTACAACTATACTTTTAATGCAAATTAGGAACGATAAGCAGTAGTTAAAAAGTCAGCTTCTATTATCGTAAAGAGCATTTCAATGATATTCATGCTAGCATATTTATGATTGTTATTAGGAGGAATTTAAAACTACACTAATCTCTAGTTATCATTTATAAATTATCATGGGTCTTTTAAAAGGAAGTTGAGCAATGGCCCACAGCATTTTTCTTAAATTTTGGAGACTTTTTCTAGTAAAAAGGTCCTCATGAAACACCAAATCTCCGACTCTTGATACAATTTTTCGAGAAATTCGTACTGCTATTTATGAAAAATTCTCTCTAAATTCTTTGAGCGGGTATTGAACTATTCTAACCCTCCACAGACTTAATGACTCCAGCAGTACACATTTATGCGTGCATCTTTATAGAGTTCCAATTGTGTCTTTCTGGTTCTTGGTGCAATATAGCGACATAACTAAAAACATAAGGATGAACTAACACAAGGGGATGGGGAATGGTGATGGAAGGTTGTATTTGAATTTGCCATAAATTGTGAATTTTCAAGTTAAAAGGGTTTATTTTTCGATGCAGCTGATATCAGATTATGGCCTATGTATTTACTCTTCCTCATGCAACATTCATGAAAACACTATCAAATAATTCAACAATTTCTAACACTTGTGGAAAAATTTATCTCAAACAACATTGTTGATTGAAATTCTAGGACAATCGAACATACCTCCAAGAGCGCTTTGGTGCGGGCATCGTTCTCTTTAGGATTGAGACACACAAAGGACAATTCAGCTGGTAGGTCCTCGCCCTCTTTAAACACCCAACACAAAGCTTGTGAACAAAACCACCCAGCTCCATACCAACAATTAACAGACTCTAAAAAAATCCAGAGACCTCAAAACATCCATTGTGGGCTTTACAAATAACTAAATTTACCAAGCTATTTTTCGAGAACTAAAAAAAAATCACGCCTTTGGTCAAAAGCAAGATGCGGGAATACGTTTAATTCGCAGATTGAACAGATCCTGTTTATGTGATCTTCTGGTTGAGTATCTCCTAGGCTTATCCACTGTTACAAGTTCACCATGCAGCCCATCACATTTACTGAAAATGCAATTCAACAAAAATGATTGAAAAATAGCAATCTGTTTTAGTGCACCTGATATTTTGATCTTGGCAGCAGCGTCAAACGATATGTGTAGCTTATCTTTGCCTTCTTCATACTCCGCATTTCCTTCGACTTCAACCTTGCAATCGCCTGCAATTTTCAAATGGTTAAACCCAACAACAACAACAACAAAAAGTACAAATGCAAAGCGAGGATTAGACGTGAAAAATTACCAACTGTGAAGAATGATTTAGGATTGCTTTTTGCCATTACGAGTGATATGCTGTGCTACTGACATTACAATAAGCTCTGGAAAGTCTTGCCCTGCTTTATGAATTTGCATTCGCTTGGCGCGAATTGTAATGATGATTCAAATGTCTTCATAATAGTTATAATTGTCGGTTAGCATAAGGCCCTCCATGTAAGTGCCTATCTTCCACTAGGACAACAACGTGATTTAAAACTCTAGAATCTAAACCCTTCTATTACAAAAGCATAGGTAGTAGATGTTATGATTTAGTATTAGAAATTAACAACTAATTAATCTAGCATTAGTTTGAGAAAAAGCATTAACACATAATGATTTAGAAGCAAAAGGTATGCCTCATTAGTATTAAAATTACAGTCAATTGTATCCAAAATAGTATCCAAAATATTAATTTAAAAAATTAAATTTAATGGTTAAGGTATTTAGATTTAAAATGGAGAAGAACAAATAATTTTAATGTTGTGTTAAAATTTGTCTATTTCAATATTGTAAATGAGAAATTTCTATTTATATTTTACCTCAAAATTAGAATAGATGATCAACTCTCTCAAGGGTCAATTCCACAACTCAAGGTTGTTTTTGTGGGTGCAAATCTAATATGGTATAGTTTGCACTCCTAATTTCTAATTCAAATTATTCTTTGTGATTTGTTGTATCTCAAGGACTAGTGGTGTTCATAAACATTTAGGAGAGATTGTTAGATTGCAAGGGTCATGTTCTCCTAAGTCAATACCCTTGATAAGGCCATCTTTTTTGGACATGCATATACTCTAAGATAATGCTTCTTTCATAAATGTGTGATATTCAAACGATCACTTAGTTATCAAATAATGTTATTGAATGCCTTTAAGAAAAGCACATAGAAATAGATAATGTTAAACTTGTACCAAGTTAGCTCAAGGCAAGAAATGAATGGATAAGTGTCAACTAATTTATTTTTTTAAATCAATGTTACATTTTCAAATGAGGGATTGATCTTGAGCCTATGATATTAACCCAAGACATGGAGATGGTATTATCTAGGCAAAGGATGAATGTATGGATATGCGTGGTAATAAAAGACATAATGAAAATCAAATATGAGGAAATGTATATGAATATGGATAATATGGAGCTAGGTATGGGAGAATGTGCAAATGAGGATGAGTAATAGCATGAGGAACAATCCCAACTTTGTGTAAGAGTGTGTCATTTGTTGATATGTAATTGTATGAATTCATTCCATCAAAATGGGCCCAAAACTAGAAAGAAATCAACACCGATATTCAAATTTTACCATTACATTTTTCCCCCACTTTGAGTTGCATGTGAATCCTAAAATGATTATGTATCTCAAAGTATATAAGCATTCATAAACATGCATGTAAAGTAAATATTTAAACATTAAAGAATATCAAGGTCCATATAAAGTGATGAACCCCTCCAAATTTCATCATGTAAGTCCATGCCTTAGCATGTGGGCTCCATGTTAACTTGTAAAATGGAAAAATATCCAATGAGTACCCTATGTCAAGCAAGGAAAGGTAAAGAAAAATGCAAGTTGAAATTTACTTTCATCAACCTTGAAAAAGAGGGGAGAGAGGGCAGGGTTAGAAAAATTATGCATGTATAAAAATGGTAATATTTTTCCCAATGCAACAATCATGGGATATTTGGGCATGTTAGGTGGTGTCATGTTGTGGTATTTGCAATTATTCGTCTACTCGCAACAATAATTCTTTATGTTGATACATGTTAGTGATAGAATATGACTTCCCTTCAATTGGTTTCATCCATCAATTGCAAGGAAATAGAGGAAAAATAAGTACATAAAATGTAATAAAAGCAATTGAAGAATGTAAGCACGTAGATCATGCAAAGTAATAACTATAATAAATGCATCATGTAATAACTAGGTAAAAGATCTCAAATAATAATCATGGTAAGAACATGAGCTAGGGATGATCATCAAGGTGTATAACATTGCTCGTAGTATAGGAAAACAAAGAATGATGATGGTGCTTTCAATTAACATAAACACCCATGTAAGTGGAAGGAAGGTTGTGCAAATTTTAATCTGTGTAAATTTTAATCTCTAACAATTATAGATAGAAGAAACACATATAGACATAAAAAAACAATATACCATAACATAGATGTATGTGGGGAAAACCCTTTCAAGAGAAAAACTCCACACTTCAAATAAACCCAATGTATTATTTAATTAAAACATATTTATAATACACTTGTAGAGAAATCTCCCACAATCATATCACCAATTAGAGATTTGGAGAAATTCTGACAACTAACAATATCTAAAAATTTCTACACACTCAACGTCCATCTAAAGCACCTAATATATAGGAGACACAATACATGAAACCATAAAATGGTAATTAGAAAGAAATGAGCTAAAATAACCCAAAAAGTGGTGTCCAAATCCCAAATCTCAAGATAAGTCTATATGCTAAAAATAACATATTCCTTCCACTTATCATAACCTCATAATAATTCACTCACCAAATTGGGTGTTCTATTTTTGTTCCATTATCTCCAGTCAAAGATACCTTATGATGTGTCATAACAAGCATCATAAGTTTTCCAACAAGTGTAACTCATCTTTACAACTCTTTTACATGTCAAACACGTTTTTTCATATCCTATGCAAACTTCTAAAGACCATGAATTTTGATCTGATGGGCCAATTGGACCCATTTTTTAATTTTATATATTGAAGATACCTATGTAACTAACACCCCCTAGCAATGACAACAATCGAAATTTTTATTTTGGCCAAAAACCAACTTTGTAGCCCAAAATTTATTTTTTTCTACTTATAACCTAAAAATGTACATTTTTTATAATTTTATCAATAAGATCAAGGTTGAGACACCTTTTCTTATAGTAAGAACATAGGATACTATAAAAGGTATACACTCCCAATGTGGTTCCATGAGATCATGATGGTCAAGGCAAGGCAATAGATCCATACCAGTAATAAAGATCTCAGTACATGGCACAACATATAATTAATAGATTGGGGAAGATTATGGTATCTCTAGTGTAAATCTTAGATCATGATTAGGTCATGTGAGCACATGATATGATAGATAAGGCATAGTGCATGATGCCCCCAACATGATAGTTGGATTTTAAACATTTTTTGGTCATATTATTACAATATTGTCTAATGTGATAGTGGGAGTCTATACACACGAGAAGTATAGCATGTGATAAGTTTTAGAGAGTGTAATGGGCACAAATTATAAATAGTGTATAACTACATAGATTGTGAGGTATGATGACCATCAATGTCTCAATAAACATTGTGTGATAATTAGTAGTAGGTGGTTGTATGGATAGATAAGTGTGCAACTATAGGTAGCTAAGATGTGATCTCAAAGGTACTTGTAAAATTGTGGTTGGTTTTGTCAAGTTTTGTTCTTAAGGTTTGTGACTGATTTTACATTTAATACTTGAGGTATATGGCTCGACGATGAAATTAATTAAAAATTGGCATAGAGTAGTTCTAAGATGTGTCAATATGAATAGTTTAGCATCATGAAGTGATTTGGATCATTAGTGATTGTCTTAGGTGAGAAATTTTTGGTATAAAATAAAGCAATATAAATACACATTTGAAAATTAGGGCAATATGCAAGTAGGACATCTATCATTGTCAATAATGTGTCATTATCTAAATGGTTGATTCAATTTGATTATTTTTCATTGGAATTATGGTTTATGTTGTAATGTTTTCCTCAGCTATAAATAGGGGGTGAATAATAAAGTCACTTTCATTTTCATGTGCACCCCTAGATATCTTAGTTTTTAGAGTTCAAAGTTATCTTTCATTTGATCGTGATGGTTCAAAGAAGCAACATCCCTACATGAGATGATCAACTCTAAGCTAGTAAATTGAGTGTGATGAGATTACAGTGGAAGCAAATAGCCTTTTGAATTAATTTTTTTTCTACTTTTATATTCTTTTTAAAGAAAAATATTCAATATTTCACAACAAACAAAGACATTGATTTTTAGGGTTGGGTGTTGTTAGTGATTTGAGTTGTAGACCTCAAATCCCTAAGGTCTGATAATCTCCCAAGTGTTAGGGGTGTCAAACTTGAGAAGATTACCACAAACCTATATTCAAGTTGGGTAACTTAGGACCAATTGTTGAGGTGGGTAAGACCTCCTTTGATTCTAACTATTCAAGACCAAGGGGGGTTTCCTTGAGGTGTTGGATTGTCTCTTGAAATTATATTTAAATTATTCCTTACAACAAACTATACGCATTATATAGTGGACCCCAATGTTGGTGTCACAACATACCTACATGCTAGTTTGGGCATGCAAGGCTTAGCACCTTACCAAATATATGGTCTTCCATACATGTGTTTGAGATTGTGTTTTATGATAACCCCTTATTGTTGTTACATACATTTAGACATGGCAGTTGGAACACACAAAGTAAAACTAAAATGGTGATTAAGTTGATGTATTTCGAGTGTATTGAGAATGATGGAGAGAGAACTCTAGTCATAGATCGATACCTTTATCCATTTGGGCAATAGAGTCACTAAATCTAATCAAACATGAAATAACTAAATCCTAGGCGATACCTTAATCAAGGTACCACAATATACTATACCTTTCAAAAAACACAAGCAAGTTGGTCTCTACACATACATTCAAAAATAAATTAATGATCGTAGAATATTAAGTGAGCCTACTTAGTCATCCATCAGCATACTTATATGTATTTCCTTTACTATATTGAATGGATACCTTACAAAGGATTTGCACGGATTTTACAAACTTCTAGTTGAAAAACTAAACATATATCCAAAAATGTATACCTTACACAAGGAGACACTCAACTAAGGTTGATTCTTCCTTTAACCATTCAACTTTCAAGGTTTACAAGATGCTATTACATATTTGAGATGAAACTTGGTCATTACAATACAAAAATGTCTTTACCCAAAATTGGAAGTTGAAACCCTAAGGCTTCTAATGAATATTTTATTTTGTTGATGGTTATGTTACTCCTCATCCCTTATCCTTAACTCGTTATTCTCTTTTGTTCTCATATCCTCTCCTCCTCTTCAAAATGGCGATTAAGGTAGATATACCCACATTTGGATGGCATGTAGGATGTCAAAAGTCCATGTTGCATAACAAAACTCTAATTACAAGCACAACTAACATTGAAGTACTATTTTTCCTCTAAAAATATTCTTCTAATTCCCACCATATTTTCATATTGATGATTCATGGGTTTGAGATTGAGATTGAGTGAAACTACCTATAAAATCCACCAAAATAACATTCTGGAGGTGTTGCTTGATAGAAAAATGGTTCTATAGATAATAAGTGAATTATGGGTGTTAAAATTTCCATTGGATTCATGTCAAACATGCATTAAATCCCTTTAAGTCCCTCTCTTGGATTGAGGTTAGAGTAGTTGCAGAGGTGGTTACGCATTAATGGCATTGTAGAGGGAGCAAACTTTGCATTATAACCCTTTACAAAAAACAACCCCAAAGCGAACCATGCAATACATCAACCTCCATGTGGGGCTTAGAGGAGATCAAACCTTTGTCCACAGAAAATAAGTCTTCATTTCTTGTTTTAATCCATTGGGGCTCAGAGGAGCAATAGGAACCCGTCGGAGGTTCCTTTGGTTCCTAGAACTAAAGAATCCTTTGATCACTATCTTCACTTGTATCACCTTTACCTTTTCCTTCATTTTTTTTCTTTCTTGTTGAAGCTTAAGATTGCATTGAGAACTTGTTGGGGGTTTCCATAGTTCCAAGAAATATGGGAAGGCCATATGCTTTACTTTGTCAATTCTGTGGAAAATCATCCATCAAGTGAACATATAGGAAATAGATTCCCAATTGCACTTGTGGGAAATAGACCTCCATATGGATGTGTCTATATCATGCCTTTTTTATAGTTCACTTGAGTCTTCATTACCTTTTATCCCTTTGGATTTACTTCATGTCTTGGCCTTTGTTGGAAATTCTCACTTTACCTTTGTCAGGTTTTGGGTGTGCACTTGGAACTCATAGAACATTTGTGGTCTTCTAGCTTGGGGCCAATTTAGCAACACATTCCCGCATAACCTATTCGCTTGAACATACCTTTCAATTCTTCACCTTTGTGGAGAATATAAGTGCTAGTGAAATTCACACCTTTAAAATGAGTAGTTCGCATGCCTCTCATTGCATCATCTTCTTCTTTCTCTATTAGGAATTTTTGATAATTCAACCTCCATGTAAATCATGTGGGTCATTGGCATCCATCAAAACATTGACTTCCATCCGACCATTGTGAGACTTAGACCTCCATCTATAGTACACTTATTTAATAATCAACTAATTCACATGGAGCTACATGTATTCAAGCAGCTTGTGGATCATGTTAGAACCTCTTGTAGAGATATCACCCGCATCATAAAATTGTGAGACATATGTCCTCTACTAAATTGCACTTATGAGCAATGAACTAATTCACTTGTGTTCAAACCTTCTTCTTCTTCATTTGGCCTTTGAAAAAATTATACCTTCATCGGAATATACAAGAACTCGATCAACTTTTGAACATTAGGTGAACACTTTAAGAAGTTGATCGCCATCGGGTCCTTCACAGAAGATCAAGCTCCACTGAGCCTTTCTGGAAAGTTGAAATCCATCGAAAATTGTGGGAACATAGTTGGAAACTAAACTTCACTTATCGAGAAAACAATTGATTCACTTGGAACTACGCGTGAAGTCCTTTCCTTCAAGTTTTGACTTTTGTGAAACTTAGACCTCCATTGGGATCAAGACCTTCATCTGTACTACTCAAACTGGCCTTGAAATGATTCACTTACTTTTCTCCACAAAACCCAACCTTAGCACAATGTAATATTTTATGGAGCTATCACAATCAACTTAACTTTGCAGACAATTCACTTCCAACTAAACTATGCACCCAAACTTAATCATTTTTGTCTTCCTCCTTTTATCTATCCTTCTACAAAATTTCACCCCTTTATTGAACTACAACTTGGAATAGGTTGAAGAGATTTGGATCAGTTCAATAGCATATCCCCATAAAAGGTCAGTAGCAGACCCAGAACCCATAAGGGGAAGGTAACAAATAAAAACCCTACAAATGTATAAATTAGTCATTTTTTATTCAAATTCCTTCAAATTTGAATTGAGAATATCCATTTGGACATACTATAGGATGGAATAATACTCATAAATCCCCTGGACTTAGCCAATTTCAAGATTTTGAATTTGGATACTGTAGACACTTAAAATTGTCCTGATCAATATCATGCATTCAAACTCAATTACTAACATCATTTTTGTCCTAATTCGACCCCTTTCACCTATTTAACTAAATAATCCTAATTGCTTAATTAAATTCACCAGTTTCTTCTACTAACCGAATAATCGACATTATTAGGCTAATTCATTCTTTTCATATTAATTTTCATCCTGTTTGATTAAATAATGTGAATTATTTAATTGAATTCCCTAAATCTTCTCATTTGATTACATAATCTGAATTATTTAATTAAATGTCATTAATTCCCTCTTTTTAAGTAAATGAATTAATTATTTAATTAAATCTTTAAATTCTTCCACCTTGCACAATTAAATAATATTCCTAATTTCTTTAATCTCTCCAATTTCTCCCACTTGCAAAGGAACAGTCTCTTAGAATATTCATCCAATTCAAATTCAAACTATTTCCCTCCAACATGGAAACATCTTGCACGTTCCTCATAAATTTTAGGATTTGTGTTTGTTTGAATCAATTTCATCCCTTGATTAATTGCATCGATCCATGTGATTATTCAATCTCCTTCATGGATTGAAATCCTTGATCCATGTCAATTCTTCCCATCAATTTGCATCCATTAATTAATCAAATCAATGTTGGCCATTGATTCACTTAGAATTCCTATAAATAGGCCTCCATTTCATGAGCAATTCATCCACATTCATTGAGAGCAATTAAACTATAGCCATTTTTAGAGCAATTTTGAAGAGCATTTAGCAATTTAGCATCAATTCTAGTCATTTTCCCCATTTGAGCATCATTAAAAGCTTGTTTCATCAATGGGATTGGGAAAGGGCTGACCATTCCACATCAATTCAACACCAATTCCCCAATGGGATTAGGTTTGCATGTGTCTAATTAGTTTCCTTTATCAATTTGAGTTTATTTCATGTTTTCATGGCTTCTAATTAGTTCATTTCAAATATTTCATTGGGAATATGGTTTAATTAGTTCAATTGATTGTTTAATTGCTTAATTCAATTGTATTTTTCCTAATTCGCAATCATTTTCACATATTTGGCACACCAAGTGAGAGCTAATCCATCATTCTAATCAATTTTGCTTGATAATTTTGTGTTTTACAAGTTCTCGAGGTAGGGCGACGCACTTGTTGCATTGGTGTGCATTTGATGCATTGGTGTGTACTTGTTTTCAACAGAGTTGCACACTTGTTTCTTGATGCATTTGATGTTTCTAGTTTTTATGTAGGTTTACAGTAGAGCAATGCACTTGTCATGATGTAGACCAACGCACCTGTGAAACTCCAACGCACTTGTAGGTAATCCAAAGAGGTAAAATGTCAAAGTTAATATGAGTTTTCAATTTAGATTGGTTTCTAACCTAATGGTTTATTGATTTGTGTTTTTTGGTTTTAGTACTAACAACTTATAGGTTTAAACTGGAGCATGAAGGCATGGAGTGAAGTAAAAGTGTTTATTGACACTTATCTTGTCTAAATTTTCAAAGTATTTCTAAATACTTGTGAAAAGGATGATATAAGAGCCTTTAACTTTCATGTTTTAGCTAAATAACACTTTGTTTTGGGTTTAAAATCAATATCACACTTCAATTTGGATTAAAAATGAATAATTTATTTTGCATTTTCAAGTTGGATTAAAATTGAACCAAACATCCTCATTTTCCCTTGAGCTATAAAATTGAATAAGATAATTTTACACTCAATTTTAGTGCTTAAAATGAACATAACATTTATCTTTAGTGCACTAAAATGAATCATTGTCTTCTTCTCTTGCTTTGATTGGTAAAATCTTAGTGTGTATCCTCTCCCCTTGCGCTTCATGCGATCTTGGGTGAAGAGAAACACTCTTAGTTTGCATCTTTTTGAGTCACCCAAGGATTGCTACATATCCTATCCCCTTGCACTTTGTATGATCTTGGGTGAAGATAAATAGCATTCCTTTTTCTTTTATTAGAGAGCGCCTCCCTTGAGATACATCCTATAATGAAGTACCCAAGGTGACCTTCAAGCATGTTTATCAACGAGCTATATAAAGCATGTGAAAACAAAAGTAACATAAATCCTTGGATGTTATACCTTGCGTGTCTACTCTCATGCGGAGGAATGAGTTTCTTAGAGGAAGCTAGAGACTTTGGTGTCTCACGTATGAAGTATACTCAGGGTGTTCATGATGTCATTAAAAACCTTTGTATCTAGAGTCCAATCCAAGTTTTCTGAAATGATTCTTTAAAGTAGTGCATAAGAATAACATTGTTCCTAGAAGTTACTTACCACGTTTGATTTATGGTTGAGGCGTAAGGCTTAAGATTTCATTCTCTTTCATAAATATAGGAGTATCAAGGTGGTACATGACCTTGGTATGTCCTATTTGACCCCTCCATAAATAAATATTCATCACTCTTTTGGGGGTGAGGTAAGTCTATTGTGAAGAAATGTACCTTTACTCCTCTAGGTTGTAATTGACTGATCTTGTTTGAACTGAACTAGTGAACCTTATGGAAGAAGGTTTACGAAATATCCCCCTCACCCGTTGAGTTGATAAACACATTGCTTGAAATTTAAGTTCCCAAAAACAAACATCAACATTACCACAAAAAAATTAAACCCTTTGAATATAATGGAGTACACTTGAAGAACACTATACTACTGCATGTCCCTAAGTATATCTTGTTTTTATTAAAACAATGTATCAATGGCTTCCTAGTATTTGGGTTCATATCTCTACTCATTATTTCAAAGTCAACATAGGGGAGTATGATTCTAGCATCTTGATTTTCATAATTTTTGAGCTTTTTGGAAAAAAATTTGCTTGGCTGTAGACATTTTAGATTCAAACATAATCAAGACCTTCATGTGGTAAAAACAATGTCACATTAAATCAAATTTTAAAAATTGAACCGCAAAGCAAGTACACCTTGGTCATATTCTTAAAACATTTTGGTCTCCAATAACAAAAGTAAACAAGAAAATGCATGCTTAAAGTTGTTTTTATTAAATCAATTTTAGGTATATCACACATTGAAACATCACACCAGAGTTCCTTCATCCAAAAAATCATTTGGTCTCGCAGGTTTAAACACTCAAAGGAAAATGCATGTCTCTTAACACCTTGATCTTGTTACAAGTCCCTCTTAGGGCTAAACATTAGGATCAAACATCAACCTCAACATTGAAATCCAACATCAAAACATTCAACATCTCATTTCACCAACCTTTAAATTTTGGACAAACAAATCTCCTAGACAAAGTTTTTATCAAACCATCATCTAATCTAGCTATATGTTTGGAACACATCCCTTTTCATACATCTAGTTGAATTATAAAACATCCTTTTGAGAAAATTTATCCTAAAGTCACAAGTCTACTTCTAGGATTTACAAGTTCATTAACATCCTCATCAAACACATATCAAAGCTTAACTATAGTTTTTTCCAAAATTGAGAGTTCCTTATCTTTCACATCACTCATCCATACATCATTCATAACATCATTGGTACTAAATCCCTTAGAGGTTCACTTCTAGAAAATTTGAATCAACCTAAGGGTTTCAACAATACAAATCACATCACACTACCCCAAAGGTTGATCCAGGTTTTATGGTAACAACAAGATCAAAACACAAGAGAGATATGGAGCAAAACCAAAATCCACCTATCATGAGTGATACAAATCAACAAAGCCTTGGAATGTAAGATTTTGATCCTAGAGGTCTCACAACTCCATTACAAAATTAATCACAACCACCTCAAACTACCCAAGAAACGAGGTATCAAGTAGAAGATGTTACCGATAATCCCAATGAACTTACTGTAGATGAACTACTTGAGATGCAATAAGATCCTAAGGTTCACCATATTATCAACATCATGATGAAATTGAACCTAACCCAATATATGTTAGCATCGGCAAAAGAAGGAGCTAAACCCCCTTCCACCTTTGATTTGAACACACTTATGGAACAACCTTTGGTAAATGTTACATATATTCCTCAAACATCTATCACACAACCCTTGGTCCAAAATGTTATTCAATCCATCCCCCAACCATCATCATCACACATACCAAGCCAACCTACAACCTCTAGGATGGATCCATCTAATCTTACAACTCAATAAGGAACACAACTTGGTTATACCTAATGTCTAGGGAACAACACAAACTTGGGTATTCAAAACACAAGCATCCCCATTCTTCAACACCCTCGACATACAAACATGCCACTTATATTACATCCTTGTAACACAAATATTGTACCAAAATTTTGTGCACAACTGTATCCTCTACTCACATCAAATACCCAAAATTTTCAAACTAATGTTCCTAATAACCAAGTGAATCAAAATACCCAAGTCAATCTTCAAGGACAAATGAATTAAAACCAAGGAAATATTCCTCAAAATCAAATGGTTCAGCATCAAGTGCCTTAACATCAAGTAAACCCATTAACACAAAATCAAGT
The DNA here is from genome assembly GCA_007258455.2 of Sequoia sempervirens. NCBI lineage: Eukaryota > Viridiplantae > Streptophyta > Pinopsida > Cupressales > Cupressaceae > Sequoia > Sequoia sempervirens. The sequence goes on from VDFB02000007.1 coordinate 186,905,318, forward strand.
TAATCAAGGTAATCCTCAAAATCAATTGGTCCTAAATCAAGGTTTTCCACAAATATCACAACACCAAGTGGCCTCACATCAAGTATCCCAACCTTTGACTCAACATCAAGGAATCCCTTAAACAATGCAAAATTAAATAGGTATTGTTGTCAATCAGATTGCACCCGAATGCTTGAATATTGAAATTCAACAATCTGTTGAAACATTGGAACTAATTCCAGGTTGTGGGTATCCTATAAGGAATTAGACCTCCAGATTCTAGGCTAGTTCCTATTTAATTTTTTGGTTAATAACTGAGTAATCTGTAGGAAAAGGGAGTAAGACTAAATCTAAGTTCTGAACTATGAAACTTTAACTAAGGTGATGCACCAAAGAATTCAATATGCAGACTTTAACTCACTGAATGATTACTCACTATTTTCATTCGCACAACTAGATCTAAAAGTTAAAATACTTGAATGTTTTAAATAGAGGCTTTTAAAGAAATAATCATAGAAGGAAAATATGATTCTCACAACTAGACTGTTTGATTATTGATTAGCACAGTGTTTAATCAGTGGATTTAAACTTGGATGCATACAAAATTCATTAAGGAGATAGAAATATTTAAAGGTTTCGTATACTGTAAACACAATAATTATTTTGATCAATCCTTCATGACAAAGATGCTTGAAAACTTGAAGGCAAATTCTAGAAAAGATGGTAATTAAAGGAGTCTTTCTGCATGAACACACTAATTGACCTGTAAATCTGCTACTGTATTAATCTAAAAAAAATAATGCTGAGTTACAAAGTAATTCGCTTTTGCAGAGTGCAAAGGAGAAAAATAAGAATTGAATTGAAAAAGATAAAACTTTTTCAATATATACAATGAATGCACTTCAAAGTGCATGAATCAGCAACTGAAAGTGATCTGAAAGTGAAAAGATGATAACCCCAAAGTGAAATCTAAGCACAAGTAAAAATCCTTGAAAATATGGTTCAAACTCATGCAAAAATGAGTGAACTCAATCTCGAACTGGTAGTCATAAAGCGTGCAATTGATATGTGACTCAAACTGAACTGAAAATCTGTAAACAACGAGTCCGAGCATGCGAAAATCTCCTCGTTTGTATCAATCTGCCCATAATATCTTGAACTCAATCCATGCATGATCAATATTCAGTTTGAGACAATAGTTACAACTCAGCTTGACATAACATTTATTTATTCGCATTTTAAAACGCTAAATTAATTAAATGATCTAAGACATATCATTTAATTAATTAGCTTACATGAATTAATGTGAATAAATAAATAAAACTAATTATTTTTGTAAAATTTGAAACTCCCCTCGCAGCTTTACACACTATACTTAGCATATATTAAAGATATGCGTTGTTCGTTAAACACCATTGAAGACCACCATATTATTTTTAGAGCTGACCACACTTGGCATATGTATTTGGTAATGATTTAAATGTTCTGCCAAAATATTTAGCACAAAACTCATCATTGATAAGGCCGACCACTTTGCTAGACTCATTGACTTCAAAATCATGACCATGAGGATAATTAAAAAAACAAAATGATTATTAAAAATCATTACAAAAAATATGCAAAGTGGAATTAAGGTGAATGAACAAAATCACCATCGAACCCTAAAGGTCATTATCACCCTTTTGCATTTGACTTGGAGAAACTTCTGGAGGAAGTCGGCCGCCATGAGTAGGGTTTTCTGAGGTTCTAAGAGCCGTTTTGAAGCTCAAACCATGTTTTTATGCTCTTTTCCTGGCAATTGACATGCTAACCCTGCAGGTAAAGCATGGTAAGTTTTTGTTTTGACAGAAATCTGAACTTCCTTTCCAATTTTTGAAATTATTCTCTGGTTTATTAGCCACGGCCATGGCCATATTTTGATATCTTCTTGTCTTATCTTTTCTATCCATGCATTTTCATATTGGCTGAAAAAACGTCTCCATGAGAGGAACTGTGTTAAAGCTTGACATCTTGGTGAATCTTCATTATGAATAGCCACCATGAGAGCTGGGGTCGAGCTCAGCCTACGCACTTAATGCTGCCTTCTGTTGATTTCCTGAAGCCTAGAAATGGAAAAGCCTAGGTAGGCTCATGATTTTGTCATTTTAATCTTCCTCTCTATCTCTACGTGCTGTTGTTATTTTCTGCATTCTGGGTATCTTGTTAAACTAGCTTTTATTTTGAAAATTTTGGGAACTCAAGGACTTCACTTGTATTCATGGCCTTCCTTAACATTTTGAAGAAAAGCTCCACTGGTACTTGACTCATAGCATAAAATAATGAAGATCTTGTAAAAGGAGCCTTTTTGCCTTCTAAAAATTTGCTTCTCTTAATGTAATAGCGGCCAGTAGTGTCAAAATCATCTTTACTATAATAAAATCTTGCCAGATCAAAGTATTTCACAAGATACAAGCCACATCATGATTTAAATCATTGTTTGATATTCTAAAACATATAGTTGTTACTTTTCCTGAACATTGCCTCTATTTATAATTATGAATGAAAAAAACTTTTGACAGCCATATTGCACTGTACGATAGTCAACTCGGTGTGATATCATTACTGCACCTTATCATGGATAAATAGCTCTCATGCATGACTATATACCTGCTGCACAATATTTAATTCATAAAATTTGTTCTTATCTTTACTTCAAAGAGACTGCATTTGTGAATTAACTACTCCACCAAGACTTTGCATACTAATTGTTTCTCCAGTGATCTCATGATGTGGCTGTTATTTATCAAAATCATTGGTTCCTATATTGTTCCTTTACTTCCCAAGTTTTGTACTTGATGGCCTCTTCAGGTTACCCTTGGTCTTATCCCTGTCAGTACTCATGATTGCTGATCATTTCATTGGACTGTCCTCTCAGCTAAAGCTTTTATATATTACTGCCCATGTTGCTAGATTTGCACTATCTTGCTATGATAATTTTATCAAACTCGTAGCCTATAGGTTTTGTCATGCTTAGTGATGTCTTGCTTAGATTGCCACAATCATGATCCTTGTATTGATGCTTCTTAATGCTAAAGTGCTGCTCCTTTGATGAACATGATACCTACATCATCTTGTTGTGAATTGCTCACCTATTGCACTGTTTGCTTTGAAGCCTTTATTGCTTATTCATAGACAGCTGTCTTCTTTGACAATATTGATCCTTCAATTATCATAGTCTCACTTTTGACAACTCTGGCCTTGCTGTCTTGATACTATGAACTGTAAGAAATAATGCTTTACAAACCTCATATCTCTGACAACGGGTCCTCAAACTATTTTCATACTTTGGAAAAATAGAAACCTCATTCCAAAAGATAACCGCATAATCTATTAGCTGCAAAGACTATAGATAACATCCTCGGTGGAGATGTATATGCTTTAAAGTTCTAAAAGGCAGTTTAGGCTTGAATATTTGTTTTCCATTTAACATAAAAGGACTGAATACCTTATTGAAATGTAGAACATGAATGCAAAAGTAGAGCTTAGATAGAGTATCAATGAAATTACTGATCTCTTTATATGTTTTGATCATTCTTTAGCATGATGAGCGAAAAGATAATTAGCTCAATCTACTTTTATCACAATGAATCAAAGGCTGCTTTTGTGAATTCCTTTTATTACAACAGTCCTTTCTTGATGACTGTAATTGAATATCTGATAACTCTCAAATAAATGATATCAATGAGAGGTGTCCTTTGATATGCCGGTCTCAACCCTTATGGGAGCCCGTTTACTCCACATATCTAATAAAATGATCTCGAACATGATGAACCTGTTCCTGCACACTGAAATAAACATGTTAGCAAAATAAAAGAAGTTGAAAGCTTCCATTGAATTACGTTTTTCCTCTCGATTGTTGCAATCATCTGATGGATACTTGATCGACTATATTCTATATTTCTGTTGGTAGCGTAGGTATATGATAGGATTTGATTCGTCATTGCTTAGAGACCATCTCTAACATCATTTTTATCTTTCCTGCAGATGCTTTTGGAGCTGGAGCTGGAGCTAAAACTGGAAATGGAGCTCGAGCTGGCGTCACAACTGAAAACCTCAACTATCAATGATTCGTCATTCCAGGTAATGACGAATCACTTTCTACCCTATGCTTCCTCTACTTTCAGTTGTATATTTTGCTTTTGCTCATGCACCCTTTATTTGATTGTAAAAATCAAATTAAGTTACTCCCATGGTTTGTGTGGGATTCAACATTTTTACAAAATGAATAAAAGCATTACTATGCAAATTTTCTCAATTTCCTATTTTAAAAGTTTGCACAATAAACTATGATTCATATGTAAGATGATCTCAATGATGATCAATGAACACTTAATTAGAAAAACATGAAAAATTTTGTACCTATAAATGATGAACTTCATCCAGCTCTACCTGTTTGAGCTCGGAGTGAAAAATAGGTAACAGGTCCTCAAACTTATATCCCTCCCTCACAATCCTAAATTTTACAAGGATTGATAGCACAACCAAATCGAGGACAAGTTTCACAACAAGTTCAACATGTGTCAAATCAAAATCAAGTGTCTAGCAACCAAAACTTGGTCTCACACGAATGCCAAAATCAACTCAATCCTCCATCACAAGCCACCCATAACATGATTTCACAAAATCCACCACATATTTCACAAAACCAACTTAATCCTCCATCACAATCTAATCACAACATGGTTCCACAAAATCCACCACATATTTCACAAAATCAAAACATCCCAACAAGCGAATACATTCAATCAAACCAATATGTCCCAAATCAAAACACCATTCCATCACCTCAAGGACAAAATACTATTGCTCACCAAAATGTTATTGCATATCAACAAACCCAACAACAATTGCAAATGAAACAAGCCCAACAACAATTTCAAGCACAAAAACAAGCCCAATTGTAAGCACAACAACAAGCACAATTATAAACACAACAATATTACCAACAAGAAGTGCTTGTACAATAATAACAACACCAAGGCTTGTACTAAAATCAACAACAACAATATGCAAATTTGAAAAATGTCCTCAACCAAAATTCACAAGGAGCACACAATACACCGCCTTTATCACCATTAAATCTGCAATACCAAAACAATTAATCATACACACCATACAACAAATTCAACACAAGGACACTACCCTACCAAAATACCGCATATAATTCATCTACCATTCCTCAATACAACACATATGCTCCACCACCAAAGAATCTGCAAGATGATCTTTCTTTGAAAATCATAACACTTACACAAAAAAATCAAGATATCCAAGTTGGAAAAATGAAGAAATCATATGTCATACGAGATTTATGTCCATATCCTTTTGATTGTAATATTGCAATGATACCATTCCCACTAGGATTTGAGATCCCCAAATTTGACAGATTCAAAGGGCATGAAAATCCAAAAGATCACATCAAGGAATTTTATGTGGCATGTATGGAAGTAGCATACAATGACTCCTATTTAATGCATCTCTTCCCATGCAATTTGGGAGGCCAAGCCATAGAATGGTTCTCACACTTACCTCCTGGAATTTGAACTTTTCAAGGAATAATAGATCAATTTTTAGCACACTTCTCCTACAATCTTGATATGGACGTAAGTTTGGAGGAGCTATATACCCTTAAACAGAACAAGGGTGAATCATTTGCAAACATTTTGCAACGATGGAGGCATAGGGCTAGTAAATGCATATGGCCAATCTCTGAGAATAAATAGATAGAGATCATTATCACCAACATGGAAATAGACTTATCTTTCCAACTAAAAATGAAATCCATCTTGACATACGAATAACTCATCCCTAGGGGTCTTAACATTAAAAGAGCCCTCATCGCACAAGGAGCAACACAAGTGCATATAAAGAGAATCGACCATCATATAGTTCCAATGATAAACCATGTACATGGGCTAAAAATAAGAATGTTACTAATGATGGTGTGGTTGATGTGAAAGTAGTGTTCAATGCTCCAAAGTAGATAAACACATAATAAAACACACAACAACCGAACATGCAACCACAAAATAACCAAAAAAAATCAATAATGCCAATACTAAAAGAGGACCACCCCCTCAAAACAATTGCCCTCAACAATGCAAGTACACACCTTTGGGGGAACCTATTGAAGTGGTAATTCAAAAATTGGTATAATCTAATCTCATCACACTCCCTAATTATCAAAATTAGCAAGAACCTCAAGTCAAACCTCCATGGTATAGAGGAGAGGATATTTGTGATTTTCACAAAATCAAGGGACAAAAAACATCAAGTTGCATGAAATTGAAAAACATTATTCAAGACCTTATTGATAACAAAGATGTAACTGTGGATCAACAATTGGGAAACCCAAACCTTAAGATATACAAGAACTTGATGTCAGATCATAGAAAGAGAAATGATAATGGAAAAGGGAAGGATTACCACAATGTAGGTCATGTTTACAACAATGTGGTAGCATCTTGTGACCATCTTATATCCATCATCACAATCAAAGGACCTAGTGTAGAGTGTGGAGTCATTACACGTAGAGGAAAGGTCACCATCCAAGTAGCACCATTGCAACCTAGGGCACCGCCATTGAATTCAAATACCAATGATTATAGTCTCTTGGACCAATTGAAAAAGACCCCCACTCAAATCTCTATCCTAAAGACATCTTAGAAAAGGATTTGTCATCATCATTCATACCTGTATAAGCATAAAATTGCACCCCTCACAATTTCGCATATATTCTTGCATCCACTTTAGTGTCCACTTCCTTAGCATCTTGAGTAAGGTCATTTTAACCCTTGCATCAGCCTTTCTCCCTCTTAGGATGCTCCAACACCCCTTTCCAGTAGCCACCCTTGCGTGTTAACTTTTCATTGAACTTTGTGCTTTTCTTGTTTGTGTTGTTTTGTAGTGTGATGTGTCCAAAAACTAGTGTGCCGCATGGACGTTTGCATGCCACACTAGTGTCCTGCAACATTTCAACACTCAGACGACCGTTTCTGAGCATTTTTTCCACTTGCCAACTAAGTATTTCAGTGGAAATGGCTTGGGATTCCCTATAACCACTTGGGAAGCTTCTTCTCCCTCTTTAAAAGTCCTCTTTTCACTTCATTTGGGGACTTCTTCCACTTCTAGTTTCTCTCTAGCCTTCTACACTTTATATTTTGCTTACACAGCTTCATAACAACTTGTTGTAGCAGCTCCAAGCTCTCTCAAGCTTCCATTACAACACTCTTTGCAACTTTCTTTCCCTTGCCTTATGCTTGTGAGCATCCTGGGATTCCATATCCCTTATCTAAATTGCACATTCACTTGGTGATACGGGTTCTCCTCCTCGAGTGGGGTTTGCTTTTATCACACGCTTATTTGGTGGTGTGGGTTCTACTACTGAGCAGGTTTTTCTTTCACCATGCGCTTTGTTCATCACACTCTTTCTCTCTATCTTCTTGGTTGTCAATGGAGGTGGGAACACCAAAACGGGGGTTTGACTAAGGAAAACCCCTATATAGCCCCAACATTCTCTCCAGATATCACACTTGCAGGTTTTGAAGACATTTGTTTGGTGGAGGCATCATCACTCACGTGGGTGTAAGTATTTCTTTCATTTATTCTCCTTATTTTTATCATTTACTCTTTACTTTATCTTAGTTCTATCACTTTATGTTATTTTCATGTATTCTATGGTTTTTAGCAATTTGAGTAGAAGTAGTCACTTTAGCCATTTTCTAAGATAAACTCGTTTTATGGTCTGTACAAGATGCCAACGCGTCACACTATCATCCAATTTTTTGCACTAACGTCCTTTGGCCGAGAGCTTATTAGTTTGTCCAAAAAATCTCTGTGACCTGCTCTTTCAGATTTTGAAACTTCTATGTTGTTCCTTGGGGTAGTTTAGGGAAATTCGCCCCATGAGGCTCTCTGAATGAAGAGAAGTCGTGAGTAGCTTTGGAACGAATAAGAATATATTAATGTTTACCGTTCGTTTCAGAGCAGCAGGATTTGAACCCACGACCTCCACCACCCCAAGATGGCACGCTACCAAACTGCGCCATACTCCATTATAACGACCAACATCGCATTTCTCTATTTAATGTCAATTCGGACATTGAACAGAGAAAATACTCTTCTCTCAATATTAGATTAGCATTGACAATCTCGGGAAAATAGTCTAATATAGTGACTAAACAATACTAAAATGCTAAGCCGCCATGGTGAAATTGGTAGACATGCTGCTCTTAGGAAGCAGTGCTAGAGCATCTCGGTTCGAATCCGAGTGGTGGCATTATTGTTAATAAGATACTATGGGTTCAATCCCTTCCATATAAATTACTTATATCTATATCTATTACTTATGGAGTGCCTATATAGTCAATTACTATCATTGTTCGATCTATGTCAATATGATCGATGACATATCAATCGATTTTATCTTTCTCTTACGAATCCTATTTAAAATAAAATGAATAAATGGGTTTATTATGATATTTATAACTCTAGAACATATATCGGCTCATGTCTCTTTTTCTCTTACTTTTGTTGTCACTCTCATTTATTGGGGAACCTTAGTTTATAAAAGTCAAGAACTAAGTAATTCGGGAGGAAAGGGCATGATATTGACGTGTATTTGTATAACGGGAGTATTAGTTACTCGTTTGCTCTATTCGGGACATTTACCATTAAGTAATTTGTACGAGTCAGAACAATGTTCTTCAAAAAACTAGGAATTTATTTACCCCTACTTGGTAGGGTCATAACTTTTGACTCGGTGTTCAAAATTCAAAACTGTTTGCACCGTTGGAAAGGTCTCCTAGAGAACTAGTTTAGTCCCTAATATACTAGTGCTTTCAATAGTTGAAATTTAGGGACCGATGCAAGTTCCAATCTCAAATTCCACTCTGGAGACCTCCAAAAACATGAATTACTAGAACATAGAAAATACCAAAAAAATTGTAATGAATTTAGTATCTTCTTTTATTAGTTCAGTATCTAATTTTGTTCAAAATGTTAATGACATCCCATTTCATGCATGTGATAGTGAATTGGCTATGCCCATATCACTTTGTATCTTTGATCCTTCTCATGAGATTCCTCTTTCTTCAAAGGATATCGTGTTCCAAGAAGATGAAATCATTAATACCTTTCTTAATATCACTTTACCTTCTATTCATTTCAGTGCACTCTCTTCTAAATATGTTGCATTTGTGAATGATGTATCTGCCCTTCATTCCAATGCACTCTCTTCTAGAGATGTTTCATGTGTGAATGATTAGTCTCTCTTCCATTCCAATGCATTCTCTTCTGGAGATGATGCATTAGCAAATGATGAACCTCCTTCCACATCTGATTCTCCCTAGATCGATGTTGAGAATATTTCTTTGAATAATTATTCCACATTTGACCTTGTTTGGATCGATGTTGAGAATATGTCTTCAAATAATTGTTCTAGTAGTTGTGATGATTCAATAAATGTAATATGTCTCTGCTGCCCCTCAAAGGCCTAACAGACCTATCATTTATGTGACTCCAACTAGTCCTTCTCCTAAAAGGGTTTGTTCCATTGATGGTGTTCCATTTGATGGTGGTTCTCCTAATCTATCTAAGGCTTCCTCTTATAGAGCAGTAGCCCATACTTATAATAATAGAATGAGTAAACAACCAAGCCTTCCCCAAGCACCTAAACCTACAACTAAAGCACCTAGTGATTACGATCTTGTTGAGCAACTCCAAGTCACTCTGGCTAAGATCTCACTGTGGGACTTGCTTTAGTTTGCTCTGGTTTACCAAGGTATTCTTCATGAAGCCTTGCAAAAGATCCTCTTTCCTTCCTCCGCTAGTCTGATAGATGTTGATGAGTTGATGGTGTATATTCATGTGGATTTGCCAAATGTTACGTTCTATCCTCAAGAGCTCCCACCTCCAGAAGTACAAAAGCAAGCAGACCCTCTAATGATCATAGTCAACAATAATAAAATTGGTATTAGACGTACTCTCGTTGAAGCTGGTTCAACACTCAATGTGTGTAGTATTGATCTATTGCCTAAGATTAATATTGAATCATCTTATATTAATACTTCTTCTATTGTTATTCGTGGGTTCAATAATGTTGTACGATAAGCTCTAGGTATGATAGTATTACCTTTATAGCTTGGACCCATTACCATACCTACCCTTGTATATGTTATGTCAGAAAAGTTGCCATATAACCTTCTCCTTAGTAGGCTGTGGATTCACACTATGGGTGCAATCCCATCTACCTTGCATAAATCTATTAAGTTCACTTGCAATAATAAAGTAGTCACAGTTAAGGTTGATCCTGACACTATGCACTTATGTGAGATGGTAGCTATTGGTCAAGCTTCAGTTGTGTCTACTCTTATTCCTTCAGTATCTTCTAATGTGTTGATGTTTACTCCAGCAGTACCTATTACAAAGGATACTCTTGAGATAGATGTCCCTAAGGAAGAACCTTCTAAAGAAAGAAGTCCTAAGCCTTCTTCTTCTCAAGAGAATGCATGTCTTGGTGATGATTGGGGTCCCTTAGACTTTACAAATTCCTTCATTCAGGAATATAAAGTTGACTTGATCCACTTAGACTTTTTGATGGCATCATCTACCCCTGCTATCAGAGATGGTCATTTTCCTGTATTGAGGGGTGGTGTGAACATAAATTGTAATTTCCTTAGTGTTGATCCTCCTTCTAAGGAAGAGGATTACGCTTCTACTAAAGAAGATAGTGTTGGTAGTCTTGCTAATAATAATGATGGCGATCCCATAGAGGAGTGTGATCCCTGTTGTTGGTACAATGCTCTTTATGAGGATCCTCCTTCTTTTCAAGACTTGCAAACATGTTATGGCCCTGAATTTAAGCTTGTCACTAAATATGGCTATGAACGTAAAGGTTGTGGGTGTAACGAACAAGGCATTCAAGTCCTTATAGAATCACACCCCATAGGCATAATTTGGTACTTAGTTGCTCAAAGGAATTATCTAAACGTAAGCCATGGTTGAGTGACACGAATTCTTCTCAACCTTGTCCTATTGAAAATATTATTCCTCCATTGTCTTCTATCTTCATGCCTTCTTCTTCTTGTGAGAAGTCAAACTTTTCTCCATAAGAGAAAGGGTTGCTTCATGTTCCTCATCCTCTATCTGAGCAAGAGTGTATTTTGTTGCAGCTTCTAAAAGCCCGCTTGATCACTCTTCTTTCTCCTACACGTAATAAACTTCATAAACATGATGAAGGAAAACATTATTTTTGTGCATACCATCAAGTGCTTGGCCATTCCACTAGCGAATGCAAGGCATTGAAAGAAAAAATACAACTTTATGATTTAGGTGTCATCAAAATCCCATTTGATTGACACACCTACCTCTATCCTACTCTAAGTATCTTGCATGGTTCTCCTCCCCTGTATGCTAGGGGCAACGATAATTTTTTTTGGAGATGTGTGTCCTTCTTAAGGACCCCCTCTCTTCTCTATGTCTTTCAAATGAAGCATCCCTTGGGTGGACCAATCTTCCTTTTGAAGGGTTCCCAAGGGACCTCTTTGAAAGCTTCTCTTTCAAATGAATTCTTTGGCGTCTAGCTTGGGGGCAGCCTAACTAGACCTATTTCATATCTTTGAGTCTAGCTTGGGGGTAGCCTGACTAGAACTTGCTTTTCAAATAGCACATCCCTTGAGTGGACCCCTCTTCCTTTTGAAGGGTTCCCGAGGGACCCCTTTGAAAGTCTTCCAACTTGATGATGGTTTGTGTGACTGTCTACTTGCTTTCCCTACAAGACCGAGAACTTGTAGAGCTCATTCACATTTTGTGATACAGGTTTTCCTCCTTGAGTGGGGATTTGTTTTATCACTTTTATTTTTTGATACGGGTTTTCCTCCTCGAGTAGGGATTGATTTATCACTTTTACTTTGTGATACGGGTTTTCCTCCTCGAGTGGGGATTTATTTTATCACTTTTACTCTGTGATAAGGGTTTTCCTCCTTGAGTGGGGATTTATTTTATCACTCTTACTTTGTGGTGCGGGTTCTACTCTTGAGTAGGTTTTTCTTTCAACACACACTTTATCCATTTTCGTTACTCTATCTCTCTTTTCTCTTTTGTATATACTAGATCAAAGATCTGCATCTTCTTCATCCTGAGTATATGCCCTTGCTTTCTTCATCTTAAAGTTCTATGTATTTTTTGGGGACGATGCATAATATTGAGATAACCTTTTACATTGAGGTCTCTTTACTTTGCTGACTAAAATCCTTTAGTGAATTTTTATGTTCTAACATTGTTGTCTAGTGCAAGTTCTTCTTGTCTAATGTATTGGTTTTGCAAATCGTCAATCTAGGGGCATGCCTTTGTGGTTAGAAGAGTTATCTGGTTCCTCTATAGTATCCTTTTGGCATATGATATTATTTATGTTTAGTAGATTTCCTTTAGCATGCATATTAATGTAGATTCATATGCCCACTAAAGTGGGGGAAAATGTATAAGCGTAAAATTGCACCCCTCACAATTTCACATATATTCTTGCATCCTCTTTAGTGTCCACTCCCTTAGCATCTTAATTAAGGTCATTTTAACCCTTACATCAACCTTTCTCCCTCTTAGGATGCTCTAGCACCCCTTTCTAGTAGCCACCCTTGTGTGTTAGCTTTTCATTGAACTTTATGATTTTATCATTTGCATTGTTTTGTAGTGTGACATGTCTAGACACTAGCACACTGTGCAGACATCCACATGCCGTGCTAGCATCCTGCAATGTGTCAATGCTTAGACAACCGTTTTCGAGCATGTTTTCCACTTACTAGCTAAGTTTTTCAGTGGGAACGGCTCAGGATTCCCTGTAACCATCTGTGAAGCTTCTTCTCCCTCTTTAAAAGTCCTCTTTTCACTTTATTTGGGGACTTCTTCCACTTATAGTTTCTCTCTAGCCTTCTACACTTTAGTTTTCGCTTGCACAACTTCATAACAACTTTTTGTAGCAACTCCAAGCTCTCTCAAACTTCCATTACAACATTCTTTGCAACTTTATTTCCCTTGCCTTATGCTTGTGAGCATCTTGGGATTCCATATCCCTTATCTAAATTGCACATTTACTTGGTGATACAGGTTCTCCTCCTCGAGTGGGGTTTGCTTTTATCACACGCTTATTTGGTGGTGCAGGTTCTACTCCTGAGCGGGTTTTGCTTTCACCACGTGCTTTGTTCATCACACTCTTTCTCTCTATCTTCTTGGATATCTGTGGAGGTGGGAACACCAAAACGGGGGTTTGATTGAGGCAAACCCCTATACAACCCCAACATTCTCTCCAACTATCATGCTTGCAAGTTTTGAAGACATTCATTTGGTGGAGGCTTCATCACTCATGTGGTTCTAAGTATTTCTTTCCTTTCTTCTTATTTTTTATCATTTACACTTTACTTTATCTCAGTTCTATCACTTTCTGTTATTTTCCTGTATTCTATGGTTTTTAGTAATTCGACTAGAAGTAGTCATTTTAGCCATTTTTTGAGATAAATTCGCTTTTTGGTTTGTACGAGACGCCGACATGCCATGTTGTCATCTGTTTTCTATGCCAATGCCCTTTGGCTGAGAGCTTGTTAGTTTATCTATAAAATCTCTTTGACCTACTCTTTTAGATTCTGAAACTTCCACGTTGTTCCTTGAGGTAGTTTAGGGCAGTTTGCCTCGTGAGGCTCTTTGAATGAAGAGAAATTGCGAGTAGTGAATCCCCCTCTTCTACAATACCTAATAATCTTGATACCAAACAATTCCAAGGTATGGTTGTACACATCACCACCCCTTATCCTCTCACCTTTTATGAGCATGATCTTCACACCTAACCATCACATAACCAAGCATTTCATCTTGAGGTCCTCATCCATAAAAGCAAAGTAAAAAGAGTCTTGGTGGATGGAGGTGTTGGTATTAATATTTGTACCCTTCAACTGATCAAGTACTTGGGCTATTCAGAAGATGTTATTAAAAAGGAAAAAGGGGTTATCATTGGAGCACATGATGATCAAGAGTGAAGTTTTGAAGGCATAATTAAAATCCCTATCCAAGTAGGACATGCAATTATAGAAACTAATTGCCAAGTGCTTGAACTTGATCTTCCATAAAATATACTCCTTGTTCGTCCATGGATCCATGTCATGCATATTGTAGCTTCCACCTACCTTCAATGTATCAAGTTTCCATATGAAGATAGAGAAATCACAATCCACGGTGATCTTGAACCCTTCTACTATTACAATAACCTAGAAGAAAAATAGTATAGGATCCCACAAGTGCCTAAAAATGATAAAGTGCTAACAACCTCCTCTTTTGTGGATCCATCTACCTTAGCTTCTACCTCTAAATCTAAAGCACCCATCTTGGAGAACATCCCTAATATAAAAGCAGTAATAAAAAACAATGGTTGTGGAGACTATAAATTAGAAAAAAGACTCTTAAATGTAATTGGAGAATTGCCTATTTCTGCTATATCCTATGGGAAGCCTCAACCTATTGACAAGGTATCAAATACAATCAAGATAACATCTACCACTTTCAAAAAGCGGGGGGATTTGAATAAAGAAATCATTGATGAGGAAAATGTATTAGAATTACTATATCAAGATAATAGACCAAATCCCATTCTTCCAACGGAGAATGACAACAAAGGAATGTAGCTAATAAAGGGTGGGGATGCAACAAAAATGAGAATCTTGGTCAAAACAAAAATGGTTTGCTAGAACCTCTTGCTCTTGAGAAACAACCTAGGAATCTTGGTCTAAGATGTATTGCAAGTAAAGTGACCCTTCTCAACAAGGGTGCTTCTATTAAGGGAGTCAAATCTTCCTCTTAGTCACCTAGATTGTATAACGATACCCTCAATGAATTTCCCCTCGATATCGTAGAATTATTTGAGGATACTTTCATATTCATGATAACCACTACATTCTTTGCTTCTAATAGCCAAATCACTAAAATGAAACTAGTCTATCCCCAACTTATAAATTGGGACCAACAAGGACTACTTGTTTTGGATTCATTCAAAAATGATGAAGCTATCTCTGAGTTCATGGGAATTCATGATCATATGCCATATGGGGATCACAAGGTAGGTTTTAACATTGAATTGGATACAAAAGCTTACGATGGGAAAATGATTGACTCTCAATCGCAAAATGGAAAATATGAGAATTATGATCCTTAAGTGAAAACCATAATGTGGCACTTTTTGATCCTAAAACAATAAAAATAAAGGACATATCTTATGGTGAAAACCACTCTAAGGTGTCAAAGGATGAGGGATTAAATCTTCCCCTTAGTGTGATACATCAAGAGAAATTAACAGTGCTTGCCGAGAAATCCAATCCTATTAATGTAGGGATAGAGGAGGCACCACAAATCACTTTCTATGCAGAATCACTCCTTGATGTAGAGCAAAAGAACTTAGTAGCAGTCCTGAAAGAATGAAAGATAAATTTTGTGTGGTCTTATGTAGACATGTTGGGCCTTGATCCTAGAGTAGTTCATCATCTTGCAATTTATCCTCATGCTAAACAAGTAAAGCATAAGCTGAGAAAGATTCATCCGCAGATAACATTATTGGTCAAACTGGAATTAAATAAGCTTCTTGACATGGGTTTCATTAGACTAATAGATTATCCTAAGTAGGTTTCAAACCTCATACCGGTCTTAAAACCCACTAGGGGCATTAGAATATGTACTAACTTTAGATATTTAAACAAGGCATGTCCCAAGAACAACTTTCCTCTTTCTAATATTGACATCGTTATGGATCTAACAACTGGACATGAGATGTTTTCACTCATGGATAAGTTCTCATGGTACAACCAGATCATGATAGCCAAAGAAGATCAACATAAAATAGCATTTACATGTCCATGGGGAACATATTGTTGGAATGTGATGCCATTTGGTCTGAAGAATGTTGGGGCCACCTATCAGAGAGCAATGAATTTGATTTTTCATGACATGATCACAAGAATTTAGAAGACTATGTGGATGATATTTTGGAAAAGTCAAGAACAAGGAAAGAACATCTAGAGGTGTTAGGACTAATATTTAATAAGCTTGAAGAGTACATGGTACGATTGATCCCTGGAAAAAAGTGTTATCTTTAGCATAACTTTAGGTAAACTCTTAGGATACATTGTGTCACGAAGAGGAATTGAAGTAGATCCAGCTAAGGTCAAAGCAATCCTAAAAATTTAACCACTACAGACACAAAAGAAACTATGAGGTTTACAAGGAAGATTGTAGTATATTTGAAGATTAATAACACAACTGGTGGATAAGATTCATCCCTTTTCTTACCTTCTTCACAAGGGGATAGCCTTCAAATGGGATGAGAAATGTGACAAAGTATTCCAAAAACTCAAAGATTACCTACTAACACCTCTTGTTCTTATGCCACCAATAGCAGATAAATATTTGATTATGTATATCTCAGCTACATCAGAAACCCTAGGTGCTCTTCTTGCTCAACATGACACAATAGGGAAGGAGAGAGCTATTTACTACATTATTAGAACCTTGGTGGGATATGAGCTAAAATATTCATCAATTAAAAAAGCTTACCTAGCAATAGTATTCACTTCTCGGAAGTCTAGGCACCACATGCTTGGTCACCAAGTGAAGCTTACCTCTAAGATAGATCCATTGAAGTATTTTCTATCCAAATCTACTCTCACATGATGTATGGCCAAGTGGGTGATGATCCTCACAAAATTTTACATAGAGTATGTGGATCAAAAGGCTTCAAGGGGCAGGTTATCACAGATCAACTGGCAGGGTCACCTATTTATGTAGAAAATCTATTGATCTTTAAATTTCTAGATATGAGTTAGTATTTTCCCTCAACATGGTGGAGCAGTGGAAATTGTATTTCGATGGTTCACATACAAAACACATATCTGGAGCAGGCATTCTCTTCATCACCCCACAAGGTGATTGTATCCCTAATTTATATTGGTTATCTTTCCCATGCACTAATAACATCATTGAGTATGAGGCTCTTATCACATGGTTGAGGATCACAATATAATGGAAAACACAAGAGTTGAAAGTCTATGGAGATTCATAACTGGTTGTAAACTAGGTTAATGATGACTACCAAACCAAGGATGACAAGCTCACACTCTATAAAAAGATGGTGGGAAGTCTCAAAGATTTCATCATTGATATAACATTCGATCAAATACCTCAGGTCAACAACCAATCAACAAATGCTATGCCTACCATCGGGTCCTTGCTAGATATGTCGCATAACATTTTTAAATGTGAGTTCCCCATCAAGCAACTTCTCATCCCCGCATTCGAGGTACCAAAATCTGAATTCATGTGTGAAATTGTTGGTCTTGATTCCTCATGGTATCATGATATCTTTACTTACATACACAGAGGTATCCTCCTATATGACCTTACTCCAAACCTTGGAAAAATTTTTGTTAGAAGAGCATCCCGATCTATTCTCTTAGGTGATACCCTTTACCATCTGTTGTCCCTGATTTTTGACATGCAAAAATCAGAGATAACCCATCAAAATTTTGAAATTTTTAGGTCTCAAGACGCGTATTACAAGGAAGAAAGGTTGGAAATTTTAAGTTTTGGGTCTATAGTCCTTTTGGTCAACATTTTTCATTCACTCTTGTCTGTTTTCGTGAATTTCTGAGTTATTTTTGGTGTGTTTTTGGTCAATTTCGGATTTCTGGGACATCACTGCAAGTAGGGGTTTTAGTTTCTTACTACAAGTGATAGGAACTTTTTGCCTTTATTACAAGTGAGTAATAATTTTTATTTATTTTAACTTACAAGTTATAGGAACTTTTTGTGTAACTTATAGGTGTAGGAACTTTTAGCTCTCTTTACAAGTTACTTTTTAAAAAGTTACTTGCAACATGTTATAAAAAGTCCGATTTCACTAAAGTGACTTGTTATGAGCTCCAAAAGTTCCTATTTCTCTTTATTTTTAAAAAGTGACTTGTTATGAGCTCCAAAAGTTCCTATTTCTCTTTATTTTTAAAAAGTGATTTGTTATGAGCTCCAAAAGTTCCTATTTTTCTTTATTTTTAAAAAGTGACTTGTTATGAGCTCCAAAAGTTCCTATTTCTCTTTATTTTTAAAAAGTGAACTTGTAATTGACTCTAAAAAGTCCGACTTGAGTCTTTTCTCATAAGTTTGCTTGTTTTGAGCTCCAAAAAGCTCGATTTTAACTTAAATCACTTGCAAAGTGTATCTAAAAACCCGATTTGCAAATAAAGGGCATTTTTAAAGTTATTTGTTATTTTGTTCACTTGTAATGAGACTTAAAAAACCCGAAATACTTGCAATGAAGTTTTACAAGTTATTTTAAACTTGTAATGAGCATAAAAAAACGCAAAATTAGTTTTGCAAGTGTTTTTGTGGAATTTTAGCTTGCTTTTGCTCATATGTAGCCCAATTGGAGAGATTTTTAGCATGAAGAACACTTGGAAAAGTTTGCAACTTTATTGAATCCCCCATTTTTTCTCTACCATTGCCATGTTTTTGCATAATTGAGTTTGCTCAAGGCACCTAGGGTTTTTCTTCTTCATTTTGGCTTGTAAACTCTTATTGCAGGTATTCTCTTTGTTTCTTTTTATTTTTCTGTTTTTGTTGCTTTAAATCTTTGGTTCCTAGGTTGCCATTTTTGGAAGATGAGATTGTATATTTTAAAAGAAACGCCCTTGGTTGAAAACACATTTTTTTTTCTCTCTCTCTCATACACCTTCACAAAAACCCTTCTATCATTCAAATGCCATTTCATGATGAAAACGTCTCTTGGCTGAAAAATGATTTTCTTCTTTTATTTTTCAGCATTCATTTCATTTAAAAAACGTTTTTCATTCCACTTTCATTCACCCTTAATTTTTCCTTTCATTCCATTCATTTCATTTGTCATAAATTCCCCTTCATTTCATCTCATTTACATACCCATTTCTCCATGATCTCATTGCCATTTTCTACAGAAAAAAGAAAGAAAAATGATGCCCTTGGCTGGAAATCGGGATTTTATAAACCAACTGCAAGTAGGAAGTTTTGGTCAAAAGTGCAAGTAGAAGTTTCAAAAATAAACTTGCAATGACCTCTCATTTTTCCTACCTTGCACTTTTTAACTTGCAATATGTTCCAAAAATCCTGATTACACTTTGCACTTGTTATCAACCTTCCAAAACCCAAAATTGGTCCAAAATGCACTCAAAAACACTTGAAAATGAGTCTTTAGGATCCAATCACAAGTGAAAAACTTGTATTTTCCCACACATATGAAGTTGCATGTTAATTCTCCACAATTTCAAGTCAATGTTCTTATTTTTCCACACATGTAATGCTGTTTCCAAAACCCAAAATTGAGCTTTGGCCTCACTTTTGCAACCCCTTTGTCTCATTCTCGTTAGTCCTGCTTGTGCACATGACCTACCAAATTAATAATATAAGGCATGGGCCTTATTTTTCAAACAAATTCCAAGACTGGAGAATGATATAAAGGAAGAAGAAGAACATGACGAAGCTACACAAGGAGTTGAATAAGTGATATGATTGAGCATAGAATAATTTCAAGACAAAGATGGAAGAATGTTTTCCAAACAACAACATGAAGACCTAATCAAGGATGATGTAGTTCAAGTTGTGTCTTTGGAAACTTAGAATAGTTTCAATTATGTATTTGTAATTTATTTTTGACAAATTACATGTAAAATGAAAAAATGTAATTGCATGTGATCATATCTCTTGCAAAGCTGTAATTTGTAATTGCATATAATAACATTTCAAGTCAAATTACAATAGGACTTGTAATGTTGAATAAGTCAACTACAGTTAGTTAGTGTTTGAGAGAATTTCTCAAGTTAGTTGGGATCCTCCCACATTTTTCTCAAGGCTTCTCTCCTATAAATACTTGAGGGGGTCTATTGTAATATTTATCTTTTGGCAATGCAACAAAACTTTGCTAATTTGTATGTGCACTTTAAGACTTTGAGCTTAGATATAAATCAGATTACAATCAATTAAAAGAGGAGAATTGCTTTCAAAATTTGTGTTGATTCAAGGTGTTATGTGATGACATTTTTTGCATATTGATTGTGAGTTTTGTGGTGTTATACAAGAGGGATTCAAGCTCAATTTTGCAAATTTTGAGCTACTTATTGCATTTGGAGTCTTAGATTGGTTTTCAAATTTGATACTATAGACTTTGAGTTGTTTATCATGTTTGAAGCTATTGTAGAACACTCAAGCAAAGGGGGTAACTTGCAAACTTTGTGTTGCTTTTATTTTCTATGTTTGTGCATTAAAAGTGCATCATGTAGTTAGATTTTGAGCTACTACATACTGTACTTGGTTACTAGAAAATCATCTAAAAAGGCTGATAGGAGAGTAAGTTTTCAAAGACTTTGTGCTTTCAATTTATTTTCCCATCCCGGAGGAGCAACGAAGGACTTTGTGCCTTATGGAAACTTTTCTTTATTTTTTTTACTTCATAAATCATTTATGCTTTCAGCTGTGATTCTTTTCTGAAATAAGAGAAAAGAATAAGTGTCTTCTATGAAAAAAGAGAACAAGACAGAGTTTCACCTAGATTTAGAATAGATTTATAGTTAAAGTTTATTTCTGAATTATTAAAATAGAAAGAAAAGTGGGAGCCTTCCCTTTCAAAATATGAGAGTTTATCTCACACACTGTGGCTGAAACCACAATTTTGCATATCCTCAAGGTATACAAAATTTTCAACCAACACCATCAAAGTCTCGAGGGAACATTATTATGATGTCTTAACCAAGAGGAAGCTTTGACCAAATTAAAGGAAGTACACAAAGGAATTTGTGGGTCACATTCAAGTGGTATGAACTTGGCTAAGAAACTGTTGAGGATAAGATATTACTGGCCTACCATGGAACATGAAGCTCATCAATATGTCAAAAAATATATGCAATGTCAACAACATGGGGACCTCATCCATGCACTAGCTCAAGAGCTCAGGCCAATCACTACACCTTGGTCTTTCTCACAATGGGGACTTGACCTCATAGGAAAAATCACTCGCACCTCATCCAACGGTCATAAATTTATCATTACAATCAATGAGTACTTCATGAAGTGGATTGAAACGATACCTATGACCTATATCACAAGAAATGAAATATTTAAATTCATCTTGAACTATCTCATTTTCAATTATGGTGTTCCACAAGTCCTTATCATAGATAATGGAATTCCCTTTAAAAATTAGGATGTCTGGGAGCTACGTCAAAAGTTTAATATCCAACACTGCTTTTCCACTGCATACTATCCTCAGGGAAATAGTTAAGTTAAGGCTTTAAACAAAACCATCATAAAAATTATTAAAAAGACAATGAATGGAGTTGGTCGTGACTAGAATCTCCAATTGAACCCCACCTTGTGGGCCTATCGAACTAGTATCTACATACCTATCGATACCACACTTTATTCCCTAGTTTATGGAACTATCCTACCTGTCCAAGTTTAGCTCCCATTACTGAGAGTATCATTGCAACATCTTATTACTGATGAAGAATATCAAATGTTTAGATTGAATGAGCTAGAGCTGTTGGATGGGTGTCGCCTTGAGGCTTTGAATTACTTGCAATCTTATTAGAACCGACTAAAAAGGAGATATAATAAGAAGATAAAAATTTGGTCCTTTCAAGTAGGAGATCTTGTATTGAAAGAGAACCAGAAGAATATTTCAAATCTAGATAGCAAAGGGAAGTTTGAACCTAATTGGTTAGGACCATTCATTGTCATAGCTAGTTATGGTTATGGAGCATATCAATTATCAACACCTAAGGGAGAACCCTTGTAGGAGCCTATCAATAACACACATCTCAATATTTTTTATGCCTAGGTCTTGAAGGGTATAAATCCAAAAAATACAAAAAAATCAGAAAAAATACAAAATCCAACAAATAGAAAAAGGATTAAAAACAATAAAGAAAAAAATATCCTCTAATGAAAACCACTTCAATGGCACGTTGGGCAAGTACCTTGGTGAAAACCTGGAAAATAGGTACCTTGCATAAATAAGCACCATCTTTCATCCACCATCGATTCTTCAGCTTATCCCACATTTGCTGCCCATTACATCCATCCTTCCTTCTATTTATCCTTGTCTATTTCTTCGCCCATCCGTGTTCATATCATAACTGGATATTGAGTATCATGTTCCCATTTAGTACTACTTGGCACATTCCTAAGGCCAGTTTGTCCTGTTTATGTCAAGGTAATCTATCACATCACACCAGGGGCATCTGCCTATACTTGCATCAGATCAGGTTCTTGTATGTCCCCTTAAGGTTATTCCAAAAATCTCAAAAATAAAAAAAACAATCGTTAAAGTCTCAAAATCCAAAAATAGTTGTAAAATCTCAAACTCCAAAAATAATCATTGTGATCGATGGATTAGTATGGGTTGACTACACTTGATCCATGAGGATACGAAGTATAGTTATGCCACTAAATGCCAATCCTAATAAGATCATTCAATTTATGCAGAGATGAAGAAGCCATTAAAACTACCAGATTAAATCATGAAAGCTTGATAGAACTTCTAATCTAAGACATTGAAACTTATCCTATTGGGGGAGTGGTGTCACGTTGATATGGAACGGCGACCCTCTCCCAATCCCATAGATAAACGAGTTTGCTTCGATCAATTCTATTAAAGAGAATTGACGAAACCGATGATAGATGTGGTGATGAAACATGATTTAAAGTTTAATAAACATGATGAAAGCTATTTTAACATGATGTAAGCTAAGATGAACAATATGGGTATGGAAATCTAATCTAAATGAAGTTTAAGCTAAAAATATTGAAACCCTAATTACCAAATAAGCTATATGAATGGATCTATGTTACCATGGAAGCTATTAATGGAAGCTAAGATAATTAATGCAAGTAATTAAACTAAAATGATGCTAAGTAAATGCTAAATATGAGTGTGAGTGAGTGATTTCAATAGCATGGGTTTGCTTTGAAAAAGATGGATTCGTTTGTCTCCAAATAGTGATCTATTTATAGGAGAGCAAATGAGAAATGGAGGGTTGAGATCAAAAAGGTTAATCAACAGTCAAGGATGAAAGAAGTTGGAGGCATGAATCATGGATTCTCATCAACGAATGAGAATAAATGATGAGATTTAATCAAGGGTTCACCTCTATCCAAACAAACACACTTTTAACTTGCACAAGAAGTCTTGTGAGTTTGTTACAGAAAATGAATATTCCCCCTTTTCAAATGAGTGAGGAGAGAGAATATTCTTTGGAATATTCTCATGAGTGAGGGAGAACAAACATTTAACAATTTAAACAAAGTTTTAATGTACAAAAGGGGAAGGAATATTCCATGGGAATATTTATTTTGGAAGAATGTGCAAAGGAGGAATATTCCCTTGTAAGTGGGGGGAATTAGATTTATTAGTAGTTGATAATTAAAACAATGTTAATTGTGCAATTAAGGGAATTAAATGACATTCATTAAATAAAATAATTTAATGAAAGGGGGAAAGTGAAATGACATTTAATTAAATAAGAAGACTTAGGGATTTAAATTAAATAACTTGATGTATTTAATTTTAATAGGATGAAATGTTAGCATGAAAAGGAGTGAATTAACTTGATTAGATTAATTAGGTTAATAAATGCAAATGATATAATTAATTAAATAGCTAGGCAAATTTAATCAATTAAGTGAAAAAAGGATGGGTTTTAGGATGAAATGGTGCTAGTATACTTGATTCGAGTGCATGATATCATTTAGGACATTTTTTAGTGTCTACAGTCATAAAATCTCAAAATCCAAGATATTTGTATAGCTTGAAAAATATTAAAACATCAAAATCACATCAAAATCCCTAAATAGGTCTAAAAAGTCAAAAACATTTGTCAAACTATGTTGTCTTTGAGCTTGAACGTAGGCAAGACCATCATTGATGATCCCTCAAGGCATTAGGTTAGTCTTTAGGAGTCCATAATAATAACCTGACATCTTGATGCAGAGGGTATGGGACTTTAAGAAAAAAACACAAAGTTTCAGGACTACAATGATGCACTCTTAAATCTTCTTCTAGGCTCCCTTATGGAGATAAAGCCTCAATGGTTCACTTATGACTTAGATCCTTCTCTTATGGACCCAAACCCTAGGAATGCTCTTAAGGGAAAAAATTACACTTCTCTTGAATGATTACAAAGTCCCAAGCCTCTGTCTTAGTCACAAACCCACTTATTCACCTTAACTAGGCTTCTAGCCCAACTAGGTCTCTAGCAACTATTTTTTTGGACTTTTCTCTCAACTTTCCCAAATGACTCCCAAAAATAATGATTGATTCAAGTGTTTTTTATGATGATACACAACATATCAAAACCATGATGGCTCTTGTTTTAGACCAATCCTTCCAAAACCTGATGTTTCCACAAAATTAAGGCCTAATTAGCCCTTTTTTCCAAAGCAACCCTACTCAAATCTTATCCCCTGATTATGAAATTTTCTACAGTATATTAAATTGTCTCCAAACTAAGGATTTTCAAGGTCTTAGACTCCCAAGACACCCTTAACATCCTTAAACACAAAACCCTCAATTAATTCCTCCAAAACTAGGGCTTCTTGAAAACTAGCCTTCCAAACACTTCTAGAACCATTCCTTTGAATTTTCACCAATAAATCAACATTTTTAAACAACTTCAACTCAAAAAAATGCCCCTTATTCAGGTAGATCTCCTACTGCTATACCTTAGGCACCATTTTCATGCACTTTGCCTTGTCAAAACTCGGTGTACACCTTAGAACTCTTCCTTCCTGCACATTACCTTGTTAGATATGTATGATATATGTTAGAAATGATCAATTTCATAGGTCAAAGTAACATTCTTCCATGAAATGGATCAATCATTCATTGGAACTCCCAAAAAAATGAAAATATGCACTTTCTTAAGACAGTCAGCTATATTATACAAGAAACTGGTTATTAACATTTATCAGGACATACAAAGGTCTAAATACATGTAAAATAAAGTCCCTAGTTCATCCAATGGAACATATATTCAATAGAAATCAATAGTTCATCAAGAAAACACCAAAAAATGCAAGAAAACTGAAGTTTCTATTCTTTTTCCTGTAGCAGTCCGTACAAAAACTCCAATGTCATCAACTATTCCGTACAAATGACTTCTCCAACTTTGTATACCTATCTCCCAATTGCTCCAACCGTTTAGGATTGAATTTATTACATTATTATTGTTTAAACTCCTAAAACCTACTTACCCGCCCAAACTAAAACTAGCTGTTGGTTTTCAAATTTTGAATTTCCAACTTCTATTTTATTAACTTCTACTAATTAAAACCCTCCAAAACTTATTACATTTGATAATTCAACCTTATTTGACATAAATAAAACCATATACACCTATCTAGACTCTTAGGACACTATTGGTCCACTTAAAATGCATTTTGGTCCTAGGGTCCTTATCAGGACCCTAAGGACTTTTGATTCCTCCATTGCTTTTGCCCATTCCAAAAGCCATTATAGGTTCCAAAATTGCATAATTGATGCTCTGAGATGTGTTATAGGTATTCAAGACCCTTGCATGCTCCTGACCCTTCAGGTGATCCTTAAGGAACTTGGGTGCCCCTGCACCACATCTCATCAATGTTCATATGTCATCAATAAACGATCATTGGTCAAAGTCAATTGAACTACATCGTCTCTACACTTACGTAGGCAAAGCCATCATTGATGAGCCCCCAAGGCGTTAGGTCATTTTCCCCTTAAGTATTGGTTGATGCATAGCAGGATGACACAACCAAAACTCACTCAATCAATCATTTATCAAAGTCTTTAAACATCAAACAAATTGATTTTCTACACAAATTGACACTATTCCTTATAACATAACAAACACCTATTTTCTGTCATAATTTGCAAACCAAAATTCATAACCACAATATAAAAGATATTTTGGATACCCATTTGGAATTTCTAAAACATACTCAAAATTTAGGGGTGGTTGTTTTGGAACAACAAAGCCAAACATCTATTGCTACGCTTTGAATAAGGTTTGAAATGGAGCAGCAAATTCATGTTTTTGGGTCATAATTTTCAGACTAGAACTAATACCCAAGAAATAAAACTTTATTTAAATACCCATTTGACCATTATTTAACACATCTTGAAATTAGGGTAGGTTTTTTTGTATGGAAACCCTCAAAATTGGGCTGTTTTCCCTCAAATTAGGCCTATTAGGTTTTTTGGTTGTTTTCACCAAAATGCTTGTAACTTTCTTAATATTGAATAAAAATCAATGAATCACAAAGAAAATGAAAGTAGATTCACATAAAAACAACCTCCAATTATTTTTAGATCATTAATCGACCATAACATGCCATACCAAGCTCTGAAACAACAATTTAATGTTCAAAAATACAAAAATAGATGTCTTTTTATTGATTTCACTTCAAAATGTCATCACCAACCTTGGTTTCAACCTCCCCAAGGATATTTAAAAATTTTAAAACCATTTTCTAATGGTTTTCAACCAAATTTTTAAATTAAAACCATTCAAATTCTCACTTTATGCAAAATTGACCCTTCATATTCCACATTGTGTAATTTGACAACATTTGCAATTTTTTTGCAACAAGAACCCTAATGACCCAAAACTGACTCAAACACCTATGAAATGGTCTTATAAGATCTTATTACATGAAATAAACTCAAGCAAAAAAAAATTACAACATTTGACCCCTCTTGGGGCATGAAAGTTTGTGGGTGCCCCCACCATACTCCTAAGGGAAAGAAGAACTCAAGTCCACTTGAGTGCAGATTTTCTCTTTCTTCCTGATTTTCCAATTCTTCTGCAACCTTTCCTTCATCTCTACAACTTTCCCTGGATCCTTTTTCTTCTTCTTGCATCGTCTTGTACTGAGCATCTTTTCAACTTTTAGGTTCCAAAATTCTAGTTCTCGTTCATATGCCTCGGTACCATTGTTTATGTTTTCATCATCATCATTGGAATACAATTAATCAACATATTTATCATCTAAAAAAATAGAAAATACAACCACTATCTCAGTTGTTTTGGCAAAATTTTCTTCACCATAGTGTGTTATATTTGCATAGCCATCTTCATATGCTGTATGCACTTCTCCTCCTTCTTTAGACTCTTTTCCATCTTCATTTCCATCTACTGCACCTGTAAACACATACTCACACAAATGATTAGTTTCAAAAACACAAGATTTTCTTGGTTCTTCAGATGTTTCTAGCACCCTTCCTTTTAACATAGCTTGCAACTCATCCATCCTTGCTGCTATCATCTTTTGCCTTCTACTCCTCTAAATGATCTTCTTGATAGGCCATTTAACCTTCTTCCTTATTGGTAAATTCCAATCATTTTCTTGGTTTTCTTTCTCAAGAAGCTGTTGCATCTCAAGTTCCATTCTCTTTTCCATTTATTATAAAGCTTGGCTCAACTTTATTATCTCCTGCTGAATACTTACTAGTTCTTCCCTCTCATTTTTCTTCTTCCCCTCACTTTCCTCTTGTTTTTTTCTTGGTACCTCCTTACTTTGCAAGTCCCCATGGACTAATCTTCTCAACATTTCCATTCTTCTTTCACAAGCAAGTCTCTTTCATCTTGCTTCATTTTTCCTTCATAATACCTCACCTAGGTTTCCTCCTTTCTTCACTACCTATTCTTTTGGCATCTGGGTTCTTGCTTCAACCTACAAAAAGACAACACACAAAAACTCCCAAAAACTTATCTCGCTTAGATCATCGGGCTATTGTTTGGAAAAATAAAAAAATTGGAAAAATTGAAAACCCAAAACATCTCAAAATGGTCAAAAAACCCCAAACAACCTTAAATAACTTAAAAACTTAAACATCCACGTACACTTGAAAAGATCGAAACAACCTTAAAACATTGTAAAACATAAAAAAAACTGAAATATTCTAAAAATTTCAAAACCACCCATCTCATTTTGCTTTCACCCCGAAATAACTACCATCCATAATAAATAAATCATCATTTTCAACCTTTGATAATGCAAATGGAAACAAGTGTGGCAATTAGTGAAGTATAAATTTGAAAGGGTGGAAATCTTAAGTCTGGATCATGAGTAAACAAGTTGGTTAACATTTGTATCAATGATATATCAAATAGTTAGTTTTAGCTAAAACATATAATAACATGTCCTAGGATACATCTTTCTTACAATGGACATCATCATCAAAAATCATCTTAGTTAGGTTACTTTAAAAAGAGATATGAATAACATTGATTGTTTGTTCATTTTGATATTTTCTTATGATTTATCTTATTGGTCCACTCCAATGACCTCTCAATGATTTCTATCAAAATGATTTAGAGATAAAGGAATGGGGCATTGATCATTATCTTTTGTTTTCTATATGTTAGCAAAAAGATTGGGAACCTTGAAATTTAATTAGCTCTTTTCCTGGAAAGGTGCAATTATTTCCAACAACTCCAAAAAGATCACAATTTTATTTGTGATTTTCCTCTGAATTTTACTAAGGTGCAAATCCCTCGTATGATTTAATTAATTTTTTGGGTATGCTTTTAACCTGAAAGTAGGAAAGGAAAAACTAACAACTGTGCATAAGCATGACACAACTATGATTCATTAACTTGGAATAAATAGAATGTAATAAATGATGCAAAAATCACCCATTACACACACATGAATAAAAACTAGGAAAGAACAAAAAACATATCTCTCCAATAAATGAATTGACTGGAACTCATAGATTCTTAATCAACACATGCATAATTTGATATAACAGAAAATATTCCAAAGACTAATCACAAATGACACACCACAAATTTGTAATTACAAGGAAACATAATTAAATACACATATTTAAAGTATCTCCTCTCTTCTTTGATACAAATAATCTGTTCATAGACTCAAAATTATTTTGTACAGTAGATTATGTTGAAAAGAAAATAAATTTGCTCCTTCTTCCCCAGGAAAAACCATAAAAAAAGATCCCTTTTCAAGAATTCTTTACAATATATATAGAGTTTATCTTCAGGAGACTTTTCAGTTTCATAATTGTTCTTTAAAGAATCAGTTAAAAAAATGACCTTTCACATTTTGGTAACTGCCTCTTTGAAAATCCAAAAGAAACTGCTTCAGACGCTACTGGCGGGATTTTGAGTAATTCTGTTAACTCTCCACTTGGTGGGGTTTTGAGTAATTATGTGAACTCCCCATCAGCGGGGTTTTGAGTGATTCTAATAACTCTGGTAGGAAGTTATGATAGCCTTGAAAATCACCACCAAAATGCAACTGTGTAAAATTTTAAACTTAAAAAGACTTTGTAACCACCTCTTTGAGCCTGCAAATGAAAAATCACATATCTCCCAACTGAAAACTCCATTTTTCACAAAATTTGAACAATAAGAAGTATGACCATCATAGAACAAAACCTAGAAATTGTTTTGGATCCAGATGCATGAACTCCAGATTTTGACATGACTTGCAAATCACTAGTTAGAAACTTGAAACTTTAAAATATCTCAAAAGGTGAGGTATTTTTCCATGAAAATTGGCTACATTAGAATAAATGAAGTAATGTACAATGCTACAAAAGGATTTCATACTAGCTATCATGGATTTCCATAATTAATTATTTTTAGGATCAGGTAGATTAAAGTGTATAGGGGTGCACTAAAAGTTTAAAATCAGTTAGGTCAAAAACATGACTAACAATTGGCTCTGTCT
The DNA here is from genome assembly GCA_007258455.2 of Sequoia sempervirens. Lineage (NCBI taxonomy): Eukaryota > Viridiplantae > Streptophyta > Pinopsida > Cupressales > Cupressaceae > Sequoia > Sequoia sempervirens. The sequence continues at coordinate 186,935,120 of VDFB02000007.1, forward strand.
AGGGATGAGGACTGCAAAGGAGGAAGCAAGGAATCTAGGATATCAATCATATGCCAGTGGTTAATTTCCATTAGGTTATAGATTCAAAGAGCAAAGAGGAAAAGGATCCATAGCAAGCAAAAAATGGGACAAAGTAGGAAAAGAAACTAAGCTACCAACACAACAAAAATTCTTAATATGTACATGGTAGGAAGACCCTACCACAACTGTCCCCAAGATAATCATGCAAATCCGTGTATAGGCTGGAAGAAATAGCTATCCGTGTAAAGTAATGCTTGGTGAATGAGAAGTGTGTGCACAACCAACTGGTAGCTTGCAACCACTATGATAAAAAAATAAGACCAACACCCTGTAAAAACTTTCTGGATAAAGTCTTATGCTCAAAAAGCCATTCCTCATTGTATACTTCAACAATCAAATTACTCATATTAGCACTACCCTGTATATGGCTACTAGAATCTACCTGTACAACATTAGATTTAATATTTCTCTGCACTTGATTTCTAAATAAAAAGATACCAGCCTTCAAATTGGACATCCCACATAAAAATCATGAGATAAAGACCCTTCTTGGTTACTACATGTGTAAATAACTACATTATTTAAAAATTTTGGACCCCAATTTGTAACACATTCTTCAAAAAACTTGTCAGATTCAGACCTTGATTCAATTACTTCAACTTCTTTTCCATTTTTATCTATCCCATATACTGATTCAAATAATTGATTGGAAAAACTTGAATCTTTTACAATATTTTCTTGAAAATGAAAAGACTCAAAAATGGGATAATTTATTACCTCTTCATCTACTGCCCTATCTTCATGAACTTCATCAATAAACCGAAATGTTTCAAATTTAGGTTGCATGTGAGAAGAAATAATGCTTGATGATTCACTTGCCTCTTGAAGCTGATTTTTAATTTCACTTTCAGCTGCAGAATGTATGTTGATATCTTCAAAAATGAAAGCCTCCATCTCTGATAAATCATTTATGTCTTCTTTTTTTGAAAATTGAACTTCCATGTTCATGTTAACCAAATCATCTACTAAGTTTATATCAATATTTTCAAATCTGAAAATTTCAGTTTTTGAAGGATATAGAGGCATAAAAAAAAGTTCATTTTTGTTTGATTTTAGATTGTCCATAGTGGATAAATCCCTAGTATTTATTGCAGCCAAGGTAGAAGATGTAATACATTATTTTTTGTCCACAAGAAGAGTAATTTTCTTCATCATTGGAAGGATCAAAACCATCCACATCTATCTCACAATTGAGATTATATATTTCAACATTAAAAGATTTAGTCTCCACATTACTTACTTTATTTCTCTAAAAAGGATTTTGATAAAAAACTGTGAGATTTAAAAACTTAGCCGATGGGAATAAGATATTGGATGAATGTATATTTTGAAAATTCGAGTTTTATGCTTTTGAATTCAACAACTTTGTGAAAATTTTTGAACTTTATTTTTCTTCCATACCACAGATAAAATAAAAACATCCTCAATATTAACATCTTTTTTAGCAATCTCAAGACCACTTACCTTACTTCGCTTCAAGAGGAATCCAACATTAGGGCATAATGTTCCAACAAAAGTAATCAGTTACAACTCTTTACTTGGTTGTGTATTACGAGGAATCTTGTTTAGAAATCTATCAAACCATTCCACAAAATCCCCTATTGATTCATCTTCTTTCTTTTTAATGTTGAAGAACTAAGATAGAAGTGCACACATCAACTGTTGGTTTAAATCTTCCAAGAAAATTATTCTTCATTCTATCCCAATTCGTAATGTATCCATCTTCTAAAGATTGAAACCAAATTACAATAGCTCCAATGAGGGATTCAACAAATAATTGGATAAAAACATTTTCTTCTATTATCCCCTAAACTCTACAAGCTATGGTGAAGGCTCAAATATGATCATCTACAACCTATGAGTCTTCTCCATTAAATTTTGGAAAATGTTTTCTTGAGCCTGTAGGAAAGTCTAAATATTGTGGCAGTGCTAAAGGCCCAAATTGAGCACACCATGGTTGGAGTGAAACCAATGACATAATGCAGATTTAGAAAAATAATGGCTAGATCTTCTACCAAAAATAATATATGTGTAGGTTCCATATATCATAGTCACCAACCTCCATCCTTGGGGAGGCACTTTTAGATTTCTGAGAAAAGAAAATACTAGAAAACCCTTGTACTTTGATTCTTTCCCTAGTAGAGTCACCAAAAATTTGTTAGCAAAAAATTGGGCACCTTGAAGTTTTATTAGCTCTTTGCTCAGAAAGGTGTAATTGTTTCCAATAGCTCTAGAAAGATCACAATTTCATTTGTGATTTTCCTTTGAATTTTATTGAGGTACAACTCCCTCGTATGATTTAATTAATTTTTTGGGTGTGCTTTTAACCTGAAAGCAAGAAAGGAAAAACTAACAACTGTGTATAACCATGACACAACTGCGATTCATTAACTTGGAATAAAGAGAATGTAATAAATGATGAACAAATCACCCATTACACACCCATGAATAAAAACAAGGAAAGAACAAACAACATATCTCTCCAATAAATGAATTTACTAGAACTCACATATTCTTAATTAACACATGCATAATCTGATATAAAAAAATATACCAAAGACTAATCACAAATAACACACCGAAAATCTGTAATTATAAGGAAACATAATTAAATACACAGATTTAAAGTATCTCCTCTCTTCTCTGATACAAATAATGAGTTCACAGACTCAAAATTATGTACAACATACTGTATTGAAAAGAAAATAAATTTTCTCCTTCTTCCCCAGGAAAAACCATAAAAAGATCCCTTTTCAAGAAGTATTTACATTATATATAGACTTTATCTTTAGGAGAATTTTCAGTTTCATAACTGTTCTTTAAAGAATCAGTTCAAAAAAATGACCTTTCACATTCTAGTAACTACCTCTTTGAAAATCTGAAAGAAACTACTTCAGATGCCGCTAGTAGGATTTTGAGTAGTTTTGCTAACTATCCACCTAGCGGGGTTTTGAGTAATAATGTGAACTCCCCACCAAAGGGGTTTTGAGTGATTTTGATAACTCTGGCGTGAAGTTATGATAACCATGAAAATCACCACCAAAATGCAACTATGTAAAATTTTAAACTTAAAAAGACTTTGTAACCACCTCTTTGAGCTTGGAGATGAAAAATCCCATATCTCCCAACTAAAAACTCCATTTTTCATGAAATTTGAACAACAAGAAGTATGACAATCATAGAACAAAACCTAGAAATCATTTTGGCTCTAGTTGCATGAACTCCAGATTTTGACATTACTTGTAAATCACCAATTAGGAACTTGAAACTTAAATAGTGAGAAATTTTGGCATGAAAATTGGCCACATTAGATAAAATGAAGTAATGTGCAATGCTGCAAAAGGATTTTGTACTAGCTATAATGGATTTCTAAAATTAATTATTTTTAGGATCAGGTAGATTGACGTGTATAGGCGTGCACTAAAAGTTTAAAATCGACCAAGTCAAAAACATGACTAACACTATGCTTGTGGGATATTCTTGTAATACAACCTTGGCGAATACTTACCTTGCATGTGTGGGGTAGTCTCAAGTAAGGAAATGGCTAGGATATATCAGGTTCTTTATACCTTTTGTGTGTTAGTGACATTACTTCAATGGCTTATTCTTTCACATGGTCAAACAAGGTTTTTATATATCAGGAATGAACAAGGATACTCCTATCTATTTGTAGAGTTAAATTCCAATGTGTTAGATACAATGCCATCCTGGTTATCAATACCTTGATGTATTGTATCTATCTGCTTAATCAAAAATAAGGAATGATATGATGAAGTTATTCTAATCCTAAAAAGAAGCAAATCATCTCTCTCGACACATATCTAACAAAGTCTCAAATAATCATAGGCTTGTTGGACTTCCAAATCAATCTCAAAAGCAATGGCTAATCCATCCATCTTATTCTTCTATCTTATTTCCACAACATTTCCAACATAGTATCATGATAGTTAACAAAAATAATAAATCCATCCATCCTGCACCCACAAACCATCATCATACATACATCCTGCATAATCATAGCATATCACATAGAAAATACACAAAAATAAATGCATCTCATGGCATATTCATTGTGCATCATCATGGCATATTATAAGAGAAAATATATGAAAAATAAAACATCTATTACATATCACATCACATCATAAATCATATATGGCACATCATATGAATAATAAAGGAAAACATCATCATAAACATGTGCATCCATAATCATAAATGTCTGCATCCATGTGCATCCATCCATACATAAGCATGAGCATAGAATAAAGAAGCATCATATCATAATCGCATTGAAATTCATCACATATATATATCAAAATAATGGCTGTCATGATACAAATTGAGAGTAATGTATGGTATCATAAAAAATGTATACATGAGGCTATCAAAAATTAGCCGATGAATGGATATACATCAATACAATTGGGCTATACATAAAAAATGTGTCTACATGTATGATATAGAGCTATCCTCTACTATGTCCATTATCATGCTATGAAGGTTGCCTATGTCCACCTGAAGGATGTTAAACCAATGACCTACTTGCCAAACCACTAAGCGCAACCCTACTCCTATGTGAATAATTTAGTTGTTGTCGATGTGCTAGGATATCTCTTTAGTACAATGTCTTGCAATAGGAAGCCTTGGTAATAACATCTCTATAAAGTAGGGTTGATACTACCTGACCCTATGCCTGGGCCTACAACTGTGCAGTAGCCTCTAACTGTTGCCTCATGGTAGTCTCCTGTACTAACTGTAAGTTTGACTACTACGACTATTGGTGCTCCTGGTTGTGCTTATTCCTATATCTATCCTGATTGGTCACTAATGTATCTCACTCTTGACAAGTGGTATCTCACTCTTGGTGAGCGATATCTCTCTCTTTCTAAGGGCCTGAGACCTCTTAGGGGTCAATTCCTAAATCTATGTGTCCCAAGTATCAAGACCCTGTTGTTGTTGTCATGGTGGTGGTGGATGTTGTCATAGTAGATAAACTCTCAAGGGAGGTTGATGTGGTTGTTGCCCCACACCTTGTTGTTGTCTATCTCCTAGCTACTTCCCATCACCAAGAACTTACCCATCATGCTGTCAATCTTGATGCCCGTCTCTCAGAATCTGCCTACTATGAGGTGGCTGTTGATTGCATCCTCTACCCCTACCTCTGCCAAGTCCCCATGTTGGATTTGTAAGCCTCACCAAGGCATGTTGAGCAAACCAATCTGCATAAGCCTGTGTCATAACCGGATCATCGGGTCCTCTAGCATAAGCCCATGCAAATGGATGAAGGTGTGAAAAATCATGTATCATTTCTTGAGGGTCCATAGTGGCACCCCAATTATCTCTCTAGCTGTGTGTGTATAAATGGTTGTGTAACTAGGGGGTAATAGATCTCAAGGCTCACCAAACTGCCTTGCAACCTTTTCTAGCAATGACCTCTCTATAATGTGATGATATTGATCCATAATCCATCAGATCTGCCTTGTGTAGAATAATTCTTGTTGATCATCATCACATAAAGGGGTCAGGAGATAAGGTCACCATCTAAATGATATCATATCATTAATAACTACGCGCTAGTATGCAATACCCGTAACACCAGTGTGATGAAGAGTAATCATAGCCCTGTATCTTTACACCACTAGCTCATCATGATTTGTAGCAACCAATGCAACAACAGACCTTAGCACAACAATGTGCTCCCATGCCCATATGTGAAGAAAAGTGATCCCCGCTAACAAGTTGCGTCCCTATAGATAGACCACTTGGTGCATGTCATGATATAGAGAAGTAAGGATCACAAGTCCCCAAGCATATATAGTCATATCATCGACCATACCCTTGAGCACTAAGCCTCAGCCGACATTGAAACCATAGCTATGCCTATTTGGAATAAGAATGCCCATGACTAATACCAAATCAAGTACCCACCCTTTATATCATCACATGTTGATCTCATAGCTCTCTACCCATAGTGTATTTGCATCCAATACTCTGAACAGATCCTCAAAGTTGAGGTCTATGCCATGGATAAATCATGCACCATGGATCAAAAATCGTAAAATACACTAAACATCCTCTAGTGTGATTGTGGCATCCCCTATAGGAAGGTGGAAAGGCAATGTCTTAGAATGCCACCGCTCAACAAGTGTGGTCATCATGGCTAAGTGTGTCTTGATCTCAAGCATACATATTATGAATCCTAATCTAAGAGCTCCTAGAAATAAGTTTTGGTCATCCTCGAACTAGTCCACCCACCTCAAAATGCTAGGTCTACACTCTCGGGACTGAAGTGGATGCATAGTCTCCTACACGAGCAAAGCACATAGCATCAAAATTTCTAAAAACCTAAAAAATTCCAAGTTTGAAGTCTTAAAAATGCAAGTGCGCCACTTTTTTACAAGTGTGCAACTCTTTCAAACTAGCATGTGTGGTACTTTTCACAAGTGCACAGTTATTTTACAAGTGCATCGCTCTTTGCAAGTGCATGACACTAGTCCAATTTTTGTATACAAAGTCCTAAAACATGTGCGCCAACATTTACAAAAGCACGATGAGATAAAACCCTAATTAATGCACATCTATTTGAAAAATGCATCACTATCCTACAAGTGCACTAGGGTTCCTAACTAGTGTGTTGACAAACAAATGCACGGGTATTCTAGACTGTGCATCACACTTCTGCAAGTGCGTTGTTGGGTGCACAAGTGTGCCACTGAAATCGTAGTGCACTTGTTTGACATACTTTAACATAAAAAAATAAAGCATAAAACACATGCAAAGAAAAAGTTTTTGAGGTGCATATGGGGGGTCCTGTGTTGGCAAGGCATTGGAACTCACAGACTCGATCTGTGAGGTGCTGGGGGAGATCATGATCAACCATAGCACTAGGTGCTTAGAGAAAAATCTCTCCAAATCTTCAACTCAAAGTGTGTAAATGAATTGGAAAATGCCTCCAAACCCATATTTATGCTTGAAAACTAGGGTTTTTGACCTAATGGAAAGGTGGAAGTGTGGATTTTTGATATTTTTTATCCATTTTTGAGCTTGGAAACCTATTTTTAGGTGTTTTTTAGTATCTTGGAGCCTATTTCTCACATCTTTTTTGTAGCTAAACCTATATTAAATTTTTTGTTGCGATATCAACCTAAAAATCAAAATTTTAACTCAATCTCTCGAGGGAGCAATATACTAGCATAATTCCTTCCATTAGGGCACAGTGGGGCATCAAAAAATCATGATTTTTATTTTTTTTGATATGAGCAACAACATCAATTTGAAAAGCGTCAGTCTTTGAACTAATGTAATAGGTACCTCGCTTCAAAGAGTGGCAAAATGTAGACACTTAAAAACTGTTCAGATCAATATCACGCATTCGAACTGAATTACTAACATCACTTTGGTCCTAATTCAACCCCTTTCAACTATTTATTTAAATAATCCTAATTGTTTAATTAAATTCACCAAATTTTCTATTAACCGAATAATCAACATTATTAGGTTAATTCATTATTTTCATATTAATTTTCATCTTATTTGATTAAATAATGTGAATTATTTAATTGAATTCCCTAAATCTTCTCGTTTGATTAAATAATCTGAATTATTCAATTAAATGTCATTAATTCCCTCTTTTTAATTAAATGAGTTAAATATTTAATTAAATCTTTAAATTCTTCCATCTTGCACAATTAAATAATACTTTAATACTTTAATTGACTAATTTATTTAATCTCTCCAATTTCTCCCACTTGCAAAGGAATATTCTCTTAGAATATTCCTCCAATTCAAATTCAAACTTTTTCCCTCCAACATGGAAATATCTTGCATATTCCTCCTAAATTTTAGGATTTGTGTTTCTTTGAATCAATTTCATCCCTTGATTAATTACATCAATCCATGTGATTATTCAATCTCCTCCATGGATTCAAATCCTTGATCCATGTCAATTCTTCTCATCAATTTGCATCCATTGATTAATCAAATCAATCTTGAGCATTTATTCACTTAGAATTCCTATAAATATCCTTCATTTCATGAGAAATTGATCCCCATTCATTGAGAGAAATTAGACTATATCCATTTTTAGAGAAATTCTTAAGAGCATTTAGCATCGATTCTAGTCATTTTATACATTGGAGCATCATTAAAATCTTGTTTCATCAATGGGATTTGGAAAGGGTTGATCATTCCACATCAATTTAGCACTATTTCCCCCTAGGATCAGGTTTGCATGTGTCTAATTATTTTCCTTTATCAAATTGAGTTTATTCCATGCTTTCATGGCTTCTAACTAGTTCATTTCAAATATTTCATTAGGAATATGGTTTAATTAGTTCAATTGATTGTTTAATTGCTTAATTGAATTGTATTTGGCCTAATTCATAACCATGTTCACAGGTATGAAGAAAGGAATGGATGCAATGACCTAAGGCACACCCCAAACATAACAAATCCATGTAGACTATCTCAAATTGGTCATAAAATATGGGAAATAAAAAGGGGGCAACAAAAGGAAAAGAGAATACCATAAGAGAAAAATAGGGAAAAATAAGACAACAAAAAGTGGGTGACAATAGGTGTGATTCACAAGATCAAACTATTGGACATAGTTTCAACACATAGTGTCAATTTTAGGGCATGAGATTTATTTTTATCTAACCAATTGAATCAAGACCCCTAGAAACTCTATGTATTATTGACACAATTTATTTTGTTTGAGTTGTTTTTTCAATGTATATGCAATTTTTTTTTTTTTTTTTGTGTGTGTGCGTACACAAGCCAAGTTAGAGATCTATAGAAAGCCACACAATATCTAGGCCATGAGAATGAGATTATTGTATCCTATAGATGTAAATAAGGCAATTCTATAGGTATCCAAGATGAGAAATATGGTTATGATGAATGCATTTTCATCACTCTTGTAGAAAAATGGGGTTTAGATACCACCACCTTTCATTTTTCAACAAGGGAGATTACTATCACCTTAGAGGATGTATATAATATATTACATATCCCAATAAATGGTTGGTAAGTGGAGACTCAAAACATGAAGCAACATAAGGACCATGATTTACATCAATAATGCATAAGTTGCTCAAAGTACCATTGAGATGGTGTTCTATATAATGATATATTTGTTGCACGTGTTGTCAAATGGGTGGTATTGTGGAAGGTTGCATATGATGCAATCAATATATTGATTAGAAGTGTTATGGAGTGAAGAAGGTCATGAGCACGTTGTACACAATTGTACCACATCTCCCGTTGCTCACGAATAGGTGAATATTGATACGAAGAAATTATGGTTTCTTCATGTTGATGAAGTGTGTTGTAAATATTGTCTATAATGTTGTGAATGATTTTACTCTTTGTCCTTTGATGTAAAACATTGCATAAGATATGAAGGAAAGTATGAAATATTTTCTTATAATTAGTGGCTTAGGATGTTGTACTGAAGAATCTCCAAAAAATGCTTCACATTCCTCTGCATTTGAAGATACGACCTTGTGGTTTGGAAGATAGACTAAGATAAGTGTGAAGCATGTATGCTCCTAATTTAAGAACATATAAGTTACTGCAAGGATTTCTAGAGTTATCACAATGAAGACTATGTTGCTGTAGTCAAGAAGGATCAAAGGAATGCTTTGTCTTTCTTCGTATTTGTATTTGTGGTCTTGTGATTTGGAGGATAAGTTCATATTATCTATTTTTCTTCTCATTTCAATTTTTTTAGGTTAAGGTGTACTACAAGTTGCATTTTCAATGTTCTATCTAAAGTATGTTTTTTCTGGGTTTGCAAGAGATGTTGGGCTTTGTGTCTGTTTGTTTGTGCCAACATAAAGTAGAATGAAATTGTGAAAAGGGTGTATGAGAATGATTTTGAATATCATATAATGCTTGTAAAGTGATCCATATGATGTTGCTTGATCTCTCCAATATCTCTTTTGGTATGGAGATAATGTGTGGACAATTAAATGTTTGTTGGGACAACTTGGTTTGTAGAGGTGTTTGTGCCAAATTTTTAAAGTGTGTGTCAATGTGGGAATGTGTGCTAAGGTAAAATAGGTCTTGCTTATCTCTTGGATTGGACCACATTGATTTAGATACTTACAATAGATGTTTTGAAGCTAACTTATTAATAGTCATATGTTTCATTTTGGCCAACAAGGAGAAATGTTTTGAAGCTTGAAAAGGATACAAATGGAAGATCAAGTTTTTTGAAAATGATATAAGTGAGTGTAAATGTGCGTAGAAGTATATGAGATGTGCTAAAGGTAGTGAGCTGAAGGAAACACGTATATGTGTGAGTGAGGAAGTGTGCTAAAGGAAGTGAGTCGAAGGAAGCTGGGTTGTTGAGCAAAAGTATTATGGTGGTGATTTCTCAACAAATTTTATCAAGTATGTTGTACCGATTCTATAGCCTCCTTCTGTAAGTGTTGTAATTTGTAGGGAGTCATATAATTCCTTTGGTTGTAGCCATAAAATATTTTTTCAGGGAGTTGTAGCTTCGTTTGGGTTGTAACCCATAAGACCTATTGTAAATATTGTTTTATTTGTGAGGTTGGATTTAGACAGTAGCTCCAAGAAGTAAGAAGTTTTTCTTAATAAATTTGAATTGGATTTTTTTTTTTCAAATACTGATTCACCCCCCCTCTCAATATATCATCATGTTTTAAAAATTGGTATCGGATCTAAGTTCCTTGGTGCACCCTAACAACTGAAGGAAGATCTTGGTTTAGAACACATGGCTCAAAAAATATTCCTCCTCTAAAGAACCATTGTTTGATGGAAGCAAATATGCCTTCTAGAGTGTGAGGATGGAAGCCTATCTCACCTCACTAGGGTATGATGTTTGGAGAGTTGCTAAGGATGATTATATTGAACTTGATCATCCTATTAATTATGTTAATGTGAAGAAGGCACATGACAATAATACCAAAGCAAAGAATTCCATCTTGAGTGGTTTGAAAAACTCTCGAGTTTGTTAAAGTAGTGTAGTGCAAGACTGCAACAACCTCAGTGTTCTTCCATAATAAAATTTCCAATGTTTTCACCTTAAGTGAATAAAACATGATGTCATGACATAAAAATAATTTTTTTTCTTCCAATAATGTAAATTACATACATAATTGAAATAACTCAAATTCTAATTTGACATTGTAATCCAAAATAATTATACAAATCTTCCCAAAACATAGATATCATATTGAAAAAAGATGTTATACAATATTCAATAAAGATTACATTCCAATATAATAATTTCACAAATTACAATATTCCAAGAATGTACAGCTCCACTGAGCTTCTTAGCATAAGATATAGATGGTCCAAGAATCATCCTCTCAAAACATTGGTCTTTTGTTGCTTATTGAGGAGGAGAAGCATTACTCAAGTGATTTTCCACCAACCATGGACTCATATGCACCCCCTACACATCTATCAATGATAGATGGCCCTACCCTTTGACGAAGAGATTGGTTGGGTAACCCTGTACGACATACCACTCTGAGCTTAGTGTTGTGCCCTACATAACTAGGATAACCTACACTAGGTAGCCCTCATGCATTTAAATTGACATGGTGAACTAATAGTGGAGCCTTGGGCAATCACACTACTTTGGCCAAAGTGTTCTCACTTAATATAATTGAGTGATGGTCTACCATTCACTTACATTATAGCAAGCTCATTTTGACTTAAGGCCATTATATCTATGCCTAGGCAATCCCTCTCCACGGGAAAGCTACTCCCCAGGATAACCTATCTCTTTAACACAACCTAAGGAAACACAACTCATAAAGCAAAGTACTAGTTCCCTCCCTTCACTGGACAACAATCCCGAGTAACCTACTAGCCATCTAGCATAATTAAATATCTAGTTATGAGTATCCCTTAAGTTTTCTATGTTTGATCATATATAGTATAATGACAATACATATGACAAACAATCTATCCTACCCATGTTTAATCATATCGAGTATAATGATAATACCTATGATAAAAAATATCTCCCATCATGGAGTAATTACAAACATTACACAAAATAGAGTAAACAGTTTCCACTTTTCTTTCAAAGCAAACATTACTTTTCCCTATATGCAAGTAACTATAAAAGACTAATTCAAATAGTCAAGAAGCAAATCATTTAACACTAATATAAACAAGGGAAGAATATCCTCATGCCTATGATAAGCTTTCCAATCAACTGGCTGCAAACACAACACTTCTTGAACAACAACTAGCCTAGTATCAATCCTCCAACAAAGACAACAATCCACTATCTCACAAGTTGGAAAATACTTCTCTCAAAATAGTAATAAATCTCTCTAATACTCAAAGATCTCACTCGCTGTAATAATCAGAATAATGCAGAAAGGTATGTATACATAATGTAGAAACTTGCTCAAGGAATAAGCGTCCCAAACAAGTGAACTAGCTCCACTATTTATACAACGATTTGGTAACTACTTAGCCTATAGTTTAGGCATGAGTTTTGACAACAACTAGCATGCACAACAACACATATATCACAACTAAAAGGTGGCGAGCTGTTGGATTTCTGATTGTTTGTCCTTGATGTCAAAACAAGCTTTGGTTGGAATGTGATTTCTTCATATCAGTTGATGAACATGGTCTCAGGCTTCAACTTTTGGTACGTATTGATTGGCTTGGGTAATACATGATACACAGATGGTTTACATTGATGTTTGGTATTGGTTACATGGCATATCCACTTTGATACTTTTGGCTATTGGCATTTCAGTTGGCATATTCAATTCATGGCATATTTAGTTCATTTTCACATGCTTGGCTTCAGTATCTTGGACAATGTTTTGACATTTGGTTTACTTTTAGTTCTTGGTTCAGTTTGCTTGGTTGGACTAATTCTTTGGATTCATGTGTAGTTCATAGTCAGGGGTTTTGTCTTCATTTGTAGATGTTGATCACAATTGTTACATCAGGTGTCAATATGTTATTTTCAAAATAAAAGTTTGAAAGGGATAGTGATATTGAGATACATACTCTTGACACACTACAATGATCTCCAGGTTATCATTTTGCATATAATTATCATACTTCCATTTTATCTCTGTTTCATATTTCCATGTATGGTTTTGGCTTACATTTGATGGTAATCATGTTACTTATATTACACATGAGTTCAACATTATTTCGGGTTTCATTTTTGTGTTGCTCAAGTTATTCATATGTTATATATATATATACTTTGGCATCAGGTATTTCACATTGAAATATGATGTGTTGTTTTTATAGTCGAGCCGATCATATTTTATATAGTTCATTTGAACTTTATTGTTATCATCTTAGGCATTGGGAGACTTGGACAATCAATGACATATTTCACTTTGGCATTATTTATTTGTATCAGCTTTGATGGTTGACATTGGTTATTATATTGGCTCTATGTTAATGTGTGTCGGCCTAATCATATAGTATAAGATACTTTGTCTTGGACAGTCATAGGCAGAAAATGGTATTGTATTATTCGTGATTCACGTGGACAATAATATACATGTGGGAAGGATGAGTGGCAATTTGAGTGGGCCATTATTATGTCGGTGGTATGGATTTCAAATGATGTATATCATTGTTTTTTTTGTCGTATTTGAAATTATTGTAAATTTGGATAAAGTATTCGAAGGAAAAGAAGATTAGGGCGAAGACATTTTGTTGTTATCATTTTGTTTCTAAATAAACAAACCCTAGCCACCATATAAAGTTCCAGAGTCAGTTTTGAGGCGTTGGTGAATGATTTGCTTGACCCAACTGGAATGAAAGTCAGTATAGGAAGAGTGTTGGTTGACTTGCAATTGGAAATGAAGGTATTCTTGAGATTTTTGTTTGTTTCACAGTTGGAAATGAAAGTATTCTTGAGATTTTTGTTCTACATCTAGCCGACAGAAAAGAAGGTAAAATCTTGACAATATCTCTGTCATTTCAAAAATGAAGATTGAAAAATGGTTTTTTAGTTTGCAATAGAAACAAAAAGCAGTTGCAGATAATTCCATTTTTCAGTTTTGGTTACTCGAGTTTGAGCCCGAGAGTTTTGGTGATTTACACAAATTTCATTGTTTATTTAAAGCATGGCTTTCTGCCATTGCTTGGTGAGAGATTGAAAAGGGAATTTGCAGAGTTACAACTATGTTGTAAGAAAAAAAAGGGTTTATATTGTGTTATATCTCTGATTTCATACAAAGATAATACTCAAAATTTTAGTTGTTTATACATTGTTTATTGTTATGGGCTACATTGAAAATTATTCTATTGTACTCTATTGAGATTTTTTAATTGCACAAGTATGCAGTTATAAAGTCCTGATAGTTTACATTGCTATTTGAAAAAAATTGTAAAGGAGTTGGTGCTCCTATTGAAGTTGGTGCTTCAAATTTTTTGGTGTTGAGTTGGTGCTCCACCATTGTAACAGAGTTGGTGCTCTTTTGATGTTGGAGTTGGTGCTCTAAATAATAAAAGGAATTATTCGAGTAATTTTATACCCCATGAGGGTTTTTCCACTCAGGAAAATATTGTGTTATGTGATGAAATTTGTGCATTATGTTTTCAATCCATGTGCTTAAATGTTTATGTTTCTCATTTTAGTCACATGTCAATGTAAATGCTTTGATACTTGTATAAATGTATAAATCTATCATAAAAGTGTTCAAACTTATGCATAAAGTTGTGTGAAATTAAAGCATTGAAAAAGAATTGTTCAAGCAGTATTATATGAAAAATTACAACTATGCTTTGACATGGTTAAGTAAAGTCTTTGTGATCAGTCATTCTATTGTTCAAGTTCATTGACCTGTCCATGTTCACTCTACAATTAAAAATTTACATCCATGTTCACTCTGCAATTAAAAGGTTACATAAAATTGTTTCAAGATCTTAGTTTAAGTTGTAAGTCAAGTTAAAAGTGAAAATTTTATGATACTCTGATTCACCCCCCCCCTCTTAGAGTATTTCATCTTCCAACATGAACATGTAAGCACATACTCAACTAAAACAAGCTATAGATCGACCTTGTTGATTGACAACAAATAAAGACTAATTCAAATCATCACATGATAGACTTTTGTTTACATTTCAAAATGGACATCTACAGGTATAAGGATTCAAAGGTGGTTCCAAAGCTTCATATTCACATACAGAGTTGGTGCAATTTTCTTTACATTTGAAATAGTCAACATCAGATTTGCAACACCAAGCTTGCATTGACTTAGTCTTGGTATGAGTTGAATCACATAATAAATCGGTTTAACAAAGTCATCAACTTATTTACACACCTCTACAAATGTTGGTTTATGAAAAATAACATGGCACTTAAAGTTTACTAAGTCCACGAGCTTTCAACAAAAGGCGTCGACTTAGTATTTCACCTTTCACTGACTTAATGGTTGCTCATTGTTTGTAGATTACAAACTCTTCATATTTAGATAGCAAGAGTAATATGTGGTTGAAGAATACAATCACAATTATATCATACTTTGGCCTTGATTTGGTTTAGTAAATTGACCTCTAAGTTATTTATGATAATCGACTTCAAAGCCATATATGCAGACTCCCTACATACTACTGGATATGCTATGATATGATACACAACACACTATTAAATCTTTTCTAAACATGTTGATAACTCCTCCTAAGGTGGCGTAGCTTAACATGCCATGTAATTGGATATTATCATATGTGTCTATAACACACCATCATAATGCTAATACACATGGTTTATGCATTGCTGTGGTATTCACTTTTGATGTGAATAGCGCATAGTTCACTATGCCAATAATGTTGTTCTATGTTTCACTTGGCTTTGAACAAAGCATCTCATATACTTATAAATATATATATTGATAAATATACATATACTTATATACATGTATCACATATATGCATATATGTATATGTATATTTGAACTTAATATGTATACACCATGTCCATCTAGTAAGAGTACATTTGGTATTTAAATGAATACGAATAGGTTAGCAATCACATTGAAATAATATATATTATATATCTATATATATATGCATACACACTCCTCTATTAAGCATTACTGCTTATGAGTGTATTTGTTTATATATACAAGCATATATATATATATGTATTATATAGCAACATAAATGATCCATTCAATATCTCAAATGCATACATCCTTGTTTATCATTACCTATCAGACAATACACATGTACTCTTATATACACATATACATACATACACATTTTTAATATGTTTACACATATATATTAGGTTACCCTTTCTTATCCTATTCTTGTCGATACAAACATTCGTTAAGAGTATATATATATATTCACATATATATAATTGATCCCTTATGTGAGTATGTTTGTAAATATTTCTACTTATACATACATGCATATGATTATGCTCACACATGGATCAATGCATGAATATACTCATATACATGCATACTTTTGACGAGATATGTATCGACATAAAGCTCAAAAACACATAACATCATAATAACATTTATATACATATATGCATGTCTATACATATGTCATCACACTCGTATGGACATCCCATTATATCCATCATACATGCATGCCGACATATGCATAGATATGCATATATGCATATATCCCAAATACTCATTCAACCATACAACCAAGCACAATAACATGAGGAAGGACTCACAAGGTCTAAACAGATAAACAACATCCAAACATGCATTCTATAGTAATCAAGACCCTTACTAATGTAGACATAAAAAACTAAGGATGAATTACCTACTTCCCACATGATAATCCGACTTAATAAGATTATTCTATTGTGGTGTGTGTAAGCTCATATAGGTTACATTACTAGTTACCTGACCAAGACCTTCTCTTGAGTGATACTTCCTCTTCGCCTAGAGGAATGAACATATACCTGCATCCACATTCTCAAAACATGTCCAAGGTAGTTAGTTATTCAACAAAATATGCATTACATCTCCATAGTTAGATTATTAATTCAATAAGCATCCATTTCACACATATATGCATTTCTTCATATGAAATTAAATTAAATTACATTAATTCATAATGCATAAATTTTAATAAAGTACAAGCACATTTTATTCACCATCAGAATACAAATTACATTCACATTTACCCTACATAGTAATAATAAATAGTAATTACACAATTGAGGTGTAACATACTTCCCCCCTTGTGAATCATCGTGCCCGATGATCTATAACACTTTAACATACAAATAAAGTCAAATAAAGTTTTACTTACCATTCTCAAAATACGTAAGATTTATAAAACATTCATCCTACGTAGCACCACTCCTTGTAATCTTGTCCTTCTTGGACCTTGCATCGAGTGTCCTTGCTATTGCATAGGGAAAACTTGTATGTCTCACACATACTTACTCTCTCAAGAGCTTATGTGCTGTATTCATAATATTTCATATGTACATCCCATGTACAATAATATCTGAATGACACATGACACATACTATAGTGACTAGAAAGATTTTTCTCGTTGGTTCACAAATTAATCCTTAGTATAATCCAAATAGAAAGGGATAATGGTGCATTGTACATTACACTATGGGTCCCATCCTTCCCTTTGGTATTTACAATTTTAGATAACTCGGAAGTTGAGTTTTCCCATCTCTTACTTTTCTATTTACTTTATCCAAAAGTAATGTTCTTGACCACTTGTCTGTCTTGAGAACAACATTACTCTTGGACATCCATCAATTCTGATATTGCTTCATACTTAAGCTTTGTATCAAAAATTTTTCATTGATCTCTTCAATCTATTACTTCTTTTTGACAAAATATCAAGTCTAAAGTTAGCCCTATTCCCTAGCCTATTCCAACCTAATAGAGTTTCCAACCTTCCTTTCCATATAATGGATCAAATCTCGATGTTAGAAGTTTACAAGTACTCAACAAATCATTCAAGATTTGGTTTTCCTCTTCTTCCTATTTGGCTACAATAATATATTGTACATTTTTTCAATTGAATGTCTCGTAGTATGATCATGGTTCACACAACCCTATCATTGTTCACTTGTTCTCAACTAAGACAACATTCTCATGATTACTACACAACTACCTCACACAATATATTATTTAGGACCAAAATCCTGTAAATCAAGCTTCTAACCATGTTGTTTAACTTGATGAGTTTTTCCACCACAACATTATGTCAGTTCTGCTGACATAGACATGTTAAACTATCTTGCATTCTACCACTCCCCCTCTGGAATCTCAAGAGAGTTCACATGTCCTGCCAATGATGACATCCTGTCTTTATTTCTTGGCACACTGGACATTAACTTGCCACATCCCATGCAGCCTCTTACTCCATATTTTCTAGATTATAGTGGTTTCTCACCCAAAAAATAACTCTATCACCCCAATGTCTTATCTCTGACATCAACTTTCTCATTCCATCCGGGCTTAATTCTCAAAATTTTTGGGTACATAGGCTCTTTTATATAATGTATTAGTCTATTCTTTGACTAAGTGAAAACCTATTTTGTGGTCTCATTCCATATTTAATTTCCAAGTAATACTAGTTAGGAGTTTTGTGGAGATAAATTCCATTTATCTTAGGACATCCATACCATGGATTTATTCTATCCTCGGATTATTTCCAAAGATGTAATCCATCTTTAAACTCAATCTATTTTACCAATAAGAATTGGTACTAATTTTGAGTACTAATCCTCATTCAATCATGTTGGTCCCTAGAAGATATCAAATTTAATTGCATACCTAATTACCAAGCACAAAATTTTCTCGTTAGCTTAAGTGATTTACTTAATCACATAGGTGAGTCTCAACCACAATATACCCTAATCTTAGGATAAATTCATCAACCAATAACTAGTCTGATTATATAGGTTACTCTAACCCTATATGTTCCAATCAAGACCAAATGTACAACTCAACAAAGTAAGTTATTCCCAACCTATATGTGTTAATGAGTAGTCCAATACATATTCCAACCCAATAGGTAAAACTTAACCTAAGGTTTCTCTCTTTAATCTGTGCCATAGAAAAATGGCCCCTTGTCATTTTCATGGCATTTTAGGTCTTTTTTCATGCTGTTTGAACTATTTTTCTATGATTTTATGTTGTAACATGGCTTGAACATGCATATTTAGGTGCTAAAATTCAAATAATGATTTCTTGTGAAGGTGTTGTAAGACATTTCTACACTCTTTTAGACTCTATTTATTATAATTCACCTAAAAATCACCTTTTCATCACTTAAAAAGTCCTATTTTGAAGTGATGTAAAATCTTGTAACAATATTTCACACTTTTCTAGGCATAACTTCACTATTTATCCCTTTCTTATGTTTTATTTGGTCCCTTTATGCCCTCATATGCTTTAATTAAGTTTATTTTTGAATATTATCTTGAAAAACAACATTAAATACAACATATTTCCCAACACATATTTTTAGGTCCTAGGTGGGATCTATTCACCATGGGTGGTGAATGAGTCCCCCTTGGCTCCAAATTCAAAATTTTTAAAAATTTTCCTTTCGGGTTTTTATTCAAAACCACTTGATGGTGACCTGTGATGAGGTATGAATGGGTAACTAAGGCACAAGATTGTATAAATAAGTGATTTTCACCTCATTTTACATCCCCCACAATCTTCTCATTCATTCAAGCATTCAAGCTCACATTTCAAGCATTCAAGCATCCTACAACATCAATTCAAGCACTATTCAAACAATTTGAAGCATCCATTGACATTACTTCATATTTGCATCATCAAGAGTTTGGTAAGTTGATAGCATTTGCATGTTGTTAGTTTATCATTCTCTTTCATTTCATTATTTTATTAAGGGTTTGATTACCAAAAGTGAGGTTTGACCAAGGCAAACCCCTATTTGCTAACCCTCAACCATTTTCCCCCTATTGCATGTGTGTTTGCAACCTTTTGTTTGTATATTTAACAATATTTTTGGTGTTGAAGATTGGTTTACAAGTCAACTAGGTACTTCAAGTCAACTCAAGTCTATTTCAAGCTTGTAGAAGGTTTTCTGCCCATTTCCTGCAAAATTGACTTCATCAACCTGACAATTGAAGTGATTTCTAGATCTGGAGTTGTAGAGTTGTTTCTTGATTCTTTGATAAATTTGGGAGAGGACTTATTTTCCACTAGTGGCGAATGAGTCCCACCTTAGGACTAAAAATCTGAATTTTGTTAGATTCTAGATCTCGATAGTCAGAAACTTGTTTCCTACACTTTTTCACTAGGAGGAGGACTAATTCGCCACCCTAGGCGAATGAGTCCCGTTGTGAAATTTTAGTGATTTCAGACAGCATCAACAACATTCCAAAATCATCAAAAATTTCCTAGGTGCACTATGATTTAACTTATTTCTTTCTATTATGCACTATTTCTTCATTTACTTCATTGTTTGCATATCACAGTGTGTTTTCAAACATAGCATAAATCTTACTTTTACATTCATATTCACTCATTTAAATCAGTCAATTGCATTTAGTTTACTTTATTTAGATTAGAAAACATTGAAAATAACATAATTTGAATGAACCATTAGCATTTTTGGCCCTAACTCTCTCCTTTTAGGTGAAAAACCCTAGAAGTGTTAGAGAAGTGTTAGGAACCCAAAAATTAACAGTTCATTTTGATGAACCCAAATTTTGAACATCTTGCATTTTTGATTTCATTTGCATATTTCATCTTAGTTCACATTTGCATCAACATTCAATTAGAACATTGTTTTGTTTTTGCATTCTAGGACTTTTCATATTACATTAGTGAAAACTTCATTTAGATTTCATTTTTGGATAGCATCTCATTGAAAAAATTGAAAATCTGCATTTTGCATCTCTCATTACATTTTGTAGCACATTAAAATCATCTTAGAATTTCTAAAAAACACACAAAAACATCATACTGGGACTCATTCGCCACCCAAGGTGAATTAGTCCCTCTACACTTTTTAAACAACATTTTTGTTTTTTGTAGTTAGATCTCTATTATAGTTAGAATTTTTTTTGTTATTGGAATTTTAGAGCTCTTAGATTAGCTTGCATTTGCATTCAACCCATCCTTTGTGGTACTTGTATGAGTGTTTGGTGCCCTGTTGATAATACTTTAGTGAGAAGAAGTTCTAGAGTCATGGCATCCCACAATAGCACTTTTGTTTTGGACCTTGGGATCTCACTAGCTCCTACTCCTAGTATGGACAATGGTGCATTAGGCACTAACAATACCACTTCTATTCCTTCATCTTTCCATCCAATGAATGTTGACACTCAAAACAACTCCCTCCTACAAGAAAAGGTCATTAATATCCATCAGGATTTTTCACATTTACAACAAGACTTGTCACTAGAAAACATTTCCACCACTGCCATACCTACCATTGAAAATCTGCATCATTTGATTGAAAGTGATGATGGCTTGCAAGTGATGAAGAGAATTGCTGAGATTTACAATAAACATTCCTCTTCTAATACTCAATCCACAAACATTCCTATAAGCCAAGGAGGACCTTAGGCTCCTCCCCCTTCAACCATTGCATCCATACCAACTTATACCAATCTGCAAGTCCACACAACTATGCAACATGTTAATTATGAGGCTACTTCTTTTCTAATTCCAACTAGCATTCCTACTTCTCTTGTGGCATTGCAAGTCCCTTCCACCACCTTCACACCCCTTAGTATTCCTGTCACTTCCCCTAACATCACTTACACTCCATCACCATTTTCCCTTCCACCTCAACCCACTTACCCTGACCCTATTTTTACACAACTCCTTAATACAGTTTCATCAATGCAACACCAACTTTCCACCATTAGCCAAGGTGAAACCGCTCCACCCACATATCATGTCCATAGTAGCCCCTTATCCTTAGAAATATTATGTACCCCAATGCCACAAGTGATAGAAATGCCTCAGTTTAAGAAATTCGGAGGAAAAGGAGAACCTATTAACCATGTTAATGCTTATATAGCTTTGTGTAGTGACTTTGGCCTTGATGATAAACTTTTAGCTAAAATTTTCCCAAGGACCTTGAAAGATACTACATTAGAATGGTTTTCCAACTTTCCTAATCATTCCATCCGATCATTTAATGAGCTTGTGGATGCTTTTATAAGTGACTACCAAGTTCACATGACTCCTAAAAAGACGATGGATGACTTAATGAGATGTAGACAAAACATAGATGAAAAAGTTAGATTTTATTTCACAATACCAATCCTTGTATGCTCAAATTGATGTCAAGATTCTTGATGCACATTTGCAAAAGACGTTATCAAAAACTTGAACACAAACCCTCAAGATAAATTAACTATGATGAAATTCCCTTCATTCATTCATTCATTCATTTATGCACAACCATGTGTGAATACCATAACTCAGTTTCAAGTCATGATTGAAAGTCCACTTCTAATCGAGTTGAAAATATTGAACACAACAATCAAAACCAAAATAACACACAAAACTTTCGCAAACCAAATAGAGGATTTTTATAGTTTAATCTACCTCCTCAACCACAACCACAACCAAAACCAAAAACCCCACCTGTTCCACATCAAGTGGCAGTTGTTAAAGCAACAGTACCTTTTACCTATGGGGATCTGAAGAGACAATTTACACCCCTACCCGATACCCTCCATAACACAATGAACCAATTAATTCAACAACGCATGCTCACTTTTCCACCCGTTAGACCACTTGATCTGAATCAACCCTTACCACCCAACTTCAAACCTAACACTTATTATGATTTTCATCCCCAAAATGAACATGAAACTGAACACTACATGCGTCTAAAACATTTAGTTCAAGACCTCATTAATTCAGGCCATTTGTCCATTGCGGGTGTTAATGATCAAGGCAATAGGTCTATTGCACCCCCTAACCATAATTTAAAATTTTTCACCAATCCCATGCCTAAACACACAACCTCATTTGTTAAGGCTAGCGAACCTTCAAACACTAATATAATGACTATTGATACAAATAATGAGCATCATGATATACCTCCACTTGTTACTGAAGAAAGTCCTATGGATACCCTTGTGGCTACAATAGACATTATCCCTCGTAAGGGCCAAACCACTAAATCTCTTGATATCACTTTTTCTGCTAAAGACATACTAAAAAAACTTCTTGATGGTCCTCTCTACATAGTTTCCAGAATCTATGATAAGCCCACTAATGGGATATTAATAGATCCTGCTTGTGGTAAGAACGCGATCATAGAGGAGTTTCTAGTATTACATGATCTCTATCAAGATGATTATAATAAACCAACTTCATGGATTAAAACACATACTGGTTTTGCATGCCCTACTATTGGATCTATCATACTCCCCTTACAGATAGGACCTAAAACTTCAGATGTAACATTTTCAATTATTCCATAATCTGACCAATTTTGTTTGCGGCTAGGCCACCCTTGGTTTTGCTCAATGAAAGCGGTCCCATCGGTTGTTCACAAGTGTTTGAAGTTTCCACATGGCAATGAGGTATTCACCATACACCATAGTGGCTTTAACCCCTTATCTTCCAAGGGTAATTTTTCATTAGAAGCCTTTTGGCCTGAAAACATGGAGCCCATCACCCCTCGAAAGGACTTCTTTTTCATAGCTTATCAAAAGCTCAAAGCCAAAAAGATATCCGAATTGTCTCTTCGTAATGCATCCCCGTCCACTTCCACACCTCCTATCATAGATGAAACCATGCTTCAACCTGAGTCTGACATTGAGCAAACCATACAACCTCCTAAACAACCACCCCTAGATACTTCCCAACCATCATTTAAATGACCAAGGGAAAATGAAACAACCCCTGTCCTCCCTCCTCGTATTAAACAAGTGTATAAAGAAAAGAAGAAAGTGATTGACTCGTCTTCTTTAGTTTCTTCTGTTCTTCCCTATTTGGAAGCATAAGACCCTATGATGACTTAATTCGCTCTTACATCTCAACAACTCGAAAACATAATTAAACGAAACCGTGGTGCTAGGGAATGTAGGGGTTGTCGTCTCCTTGCTTGTCAATCTTGCCTAGAAGAAAATAAAGAAAATCAACCTCCACCTTTGACAGAAGTAATAGATGACCACCCTCCTTCTCCTGACCTGCCACAAGATAGTCCATTGCAACTTTTACAACAAAGTGAATGAATCCAACAACCACAACTTTTGCTACATCGATCCTTAGAAATCACCCTTCGTCCTCTCATCATCATTAATATTGATGATGATGATGATGCAAATATTTCCAAAATAGATGAAGTGCATAACAACCTAAATTCTCTATTTTCATCTACAATGAGCTTAAAAGATAAATCCTCTCCACCAAGTGAAGAACCTGGTACAACTCCTAGTTTGATGCTTTCAATTATTCCTTTGGACAATCAACCGCCCTCACATTACATTGAACATGATTGGGAGGCAGATGACTTTTTAAATGGCTGACTTGCATTTGCCTAGCTAGCCTTTTTTTAAATTTTTTTTTCTTTTCCTTTTTGGATTTCTTTTCATGTGCATATAGTGTTCCCCCATATCGTGCAATTGATGTTTCCTCTCTTCGCACAATTCTTCTATTTTTCATGCATTGTCTTTTTTAGTTTTGTTTTGTGTTCTCCTTTTGGGGATGACACAAAGCATAGAGACATATGTATCTTCCATGTTGACCCACAAGGTCCTTATATTTTTCTATTTTTGTTTTGTGTTTTCCTTTTGGGGATGATGCAAGGCATCGAGACTGAAATGTCTCCTTCATGTTGACCCAAAAGCTTTTCATTTTTTTTCTCCTTTTCATTTTCTTCTCTTTCGCTTGTGTTTTCCTTTTGGGGATGACACAAAGTGTTGAGATTGCAATGTCTCTTCCATGTTGACCCAAAATGGACTTTCTTTTTCTTTTTTTTTCTCTCTTTGTGTCATTCTTCTAGTTCTATGTGCTTTGGGGAATGATGACAGTTTGAGCTCTTTCATAAAAACATTGCAGCAACGAACATATTGACCCCAAATCCATAGATCCCTTATGTGTTTGGTGTGCTTTTTTTTGGGGGGAAACTCCTTTTTTATTTTTCTTTCATTTTCCTTGACATGACACAACCTCACTTTGAAACATATGACTTGGCATAGGGCTTTCCAAGTTGGCTCTCATGTCTTGTTTTCTTTTTGTATTTTTCTTTCTACTTTAAAGAAATTGCTCACAAAATGATGTGTAGCAATTCCTTTAAAGTGGGGGGCATACATTACCATAATTCATTTGCATTCTTGGTTCCTAGTGCAACCTTGTCATTTATGTGATGTTTTCTTCACTTTGTGGATGACATTGGGTGTGATGTCCTTCATAAGTGTGATCTTTCTAAGCATATTACATTCCTCTTTGGTGCCTGATGCGACGCACTGCATCCTCTAAGTTGTGAATATACTATTCTTTGATTGGTCCTCTCTTGGAGACATTAGAAACAATATTCCCTAAGTGACTGACCTTGCATGAACAAGACTCCTTTGAACATCTTTTACATTTTACATTCTTGCATTTTTACTACCTTGCATAACACAACTAAGACTGGTACCTGTTCATGAAATTTTTCAGGGTGCCTTGTTAAGCCCACTTTAATATGGTAGTAGGCATGGATTTTCCCCATAGCCACCTTTGTGTTTGTGAGTGCATACCAACTAGCGTATGTATCTTACCTTTTTGGGCTTTCTCACCCCACGGACAACTAGAATTTTCTGGCCCCAAAGTGAGGAAATTTGGGCCTTCGCACCCAACAAAATGTCATGTTTTTTGTCTCCCCAGAGTGAGTACACATTCTCTTTTCCAAACAATCAGCCTAGATCTAATCCACAACTAGTTGGACAGATGACCGAAGCTTCATCCGATTCTCAATACTTATGTGTTCCTTTGTTCTTATTGTTAGTTTGACGTGGGATCTTCATCCTGGGGGCTTGATCTTTTTTATTCCATCTTGATAATGTAAGTGCATTTGAACCCTCCTCTCGATGTTAATGGCTAATTTAGTGCGAGTTTGAAGCAAGTTCATCCTCTCACTAAAGTGGGGGCTAAATGTGCAGTAGAAAAATGGCCCCTTGTCATTTTCATGGCCTTTTAGGTCTTGTTTCATGCTGCTTGAACTATTTTTCTCTGATTTTATGTTGTAACATGGCTTGAACATGCATATTTAGGTGCTAAAATTCAAATAATGATGCCTTGTGAAGGTTTTGTGAAGTGTTGTAAGAAATTTATACATTCTTCTAGACTCTATTCATTACAATTCACCTAAAAATCACCTTTTCATCACTTAAAAAGTCCTATTTTGAAGTGTTGTAAAGTCTTGTAACAATCTTTCACGCTTTTCTAGGCATAACTTCACTATTTATCCCTTTCTTATTTATTTGGTCCCTTTATGCCCTCATAAGCTTTAATTAAGTGTATTTTTGAATATTATCTCGACAAACAACATTAAATACAACATATTTCTCGACACACACTTTTAGGTCCTAGGTGGGACCCATTCTCCATGGGTGGCAAATGAGTCCCCCTTGGCTCCAAATTCAAATTTTTTTAAAAATTTCCTTTTGGGTTTTTATTCAAAAATACTTGATGTCGGCCTGTGATGAGGTATGAATGGGTAACTAAGGCACAAGATTTTATAAATAAGTGATTTTCACCTCATTTTACATCCCCCACAATCTTCTCATTCATTTAAGCATTCAATCTCACATTTCAAGCATTCAAGCATCCTACAACATCAATTCAAACACTTTGAAGCATCCATTGACATTACTTCAGATTTGCATCATCAATAGTTTGGTAAGTTGATAGCATTTTCATGTTGTTATTTTATCATTCTCTTTCATTTCATTGTTTCATTAAGGGTTTGATTACCAAAAGTGGGGTTTGACCAAGGCAAACCCCTATTTGCTAACCCTCAACCATTTTTTCCCTATTGCATGTGTGTTTGCAGCCTTTTGTGTGAAAGTTTAACAAGATTTTTGGTGTTGAAGATTGGTTTACAAGTCAAATAGGCGATTCAAGTAAACTCAAGTCTATTTCAAGCTTGGAGAAGGTTTTCTGCTCATTTATTGTAGAATTGACTTTGACAACCTAACAATTAGTGATTTCTAGATTTGGTGTTATAGAGTTGTCTCCTGATTTTTCAGAAATTTGGGAGAGGATTGATTTTCCACCAGTGGTGAATGAGTCCCACCTTAGGACTAAAAATATAAATTTTGTTAGATTCCAGATCTTGATAGTCAGAAACCTGTTTATGACACTTTTTCACTAGGAGGAGGACTAATTCGCCAGTTTGGGTGAATGAGTCCCACTGTGAAATTTTAGTGATTTCAGACAGTGTCCACAACATTCCAAAATCATCAAACATTTCCTAGGTGCACTTTGATTTAACTTATTTCTTTCTGTTCTACACTATTTCTTCATTTACTTCATTGTTTTCATATCATAGTGTGTTTTCAAACATAACATAAATCTTACTTTTACATTTATATTCACTCATTTAAATCAGTCAATTGCATTTAGTTTACTTCATTTAGATTAGAAAACATTGCACATAACATAATTTGAATGAAACAAATGTAGCATTTTTGGCCCTAACTCTCTCCTTTTAGGTTGAAAACCCTAGAAGTGTTAGAGAAGTCTTAGGAACCCAAAAATCAACGGTTCATAATCAAATGAACTTCTCATCCCAAATAGGTTATTCCAAACCTAGGGTTTGATTCGAGTATAAAGTATGATCTCCAATAAAGATATTTTGATGTGGCTCACATAACATCACATTGTATATTACATACCTTCTCTATGGATTTATAGCTAAACCTTATCATCCCCAATTTTTTCTATCATAGTTAGATAATAATGCCAAGTCGCTTTAGGACATTGACATATCTCACGCTATACACATAGTCTAACTATCTAAAAATATATCAACAATAGATATTCCCCGTAAGGTAATAGGAGTAGTAAGACACTTTCTTACAAATCATAAGTAATCTAGATCTTCCCTTTCATGATCAAATTATCTACCTATCCTTTTTCTAAGGCATCAATGATAATGTTATTTGATCTTCCAATCAAATAAATATAAGGTATGGGATGATAATAGGTCATAATCCTTGATCTTTCCACTATTTTTGTCCAAAAATTCCAATACCTTATCCCTTTGTTCATGAAGTACATGACTTAATTGTGATCATAACTTACTAAGAATTCAAATTTCTTCCCAATTGAAAACATATCCACATTTTTTGTTGGGTGGGGTACTTTAATCTGAGTCAATCCACTCTCTTCTTTCCCCCCTTAATTTTTCCATGATATTTGTTCAACTCAATGGATTTATTGAATGATTTAACATTCCTTGTGTTGGCTTTCTATTTCCATTTTCTTGCTTCAATGGCATACCTTGAATATAATTTTTTTCCAAATTTAGATTCATCGTTAACTTCTATCCCATAGATTCAATATTTTGGATTGTCGGTGAAGAGATATATTGAACATCCAACAAATTTACAAGCTAAAATGCTCTCTATTATTTCAATTCTCTTTCCAATATCCTTTTTGTGGATGAATATCCATACTCACAAAGCCTCTTTTGTTGATGTACTTTTCAACTTTGAAGTATTTTCCCGTACTATTTCAATAGTTCTGACACATAGTGTCCCACTGTATTCCATTTCCTTTTGGAACCTCTAAACATAAGTTGGTTTTTTTGTTGAGACGTTGGTGAGTTCTAATTATACTCTAACCAATCAATGTACTATACAAACCTTTTCAAATAAATATGATTTACCTTTTCAAGCTTCTTTCTCACAATCACCTTTCCAAGTGACTTGGTCCCAACTGTTGCTAACTTATTCTCTCATAACCTTTAGAGATACCAAGGTTGTTTGGTTCCCTTCTCCTCATCTTAATTAAAACTCCAAGTTGTTCTCATCAACTTTGGTTGGTAGAAACATGTCCACTTCATTGATTACTTCTTTTCTGACCATTCTGGTCTTTTCCCTTACTCCTAAGGTACTATCTTCTTTATTACAAGTCCCTAGCCTTGCTCAAAAATTAGATTCAAGTCAAGAGTTCTCGAACCTCTTGGATACCTCCTTTGTTGAATTTCTACTTTGATCCATATTATGCCAATAATGCATACTCATGGATTCATAATATTCTTCCTAAATCCAAGAATCCTTGACTCTTTGAAGCTATAGGTTGCTATCAATAAGGGAGATTCTCTCAATCTTCTTTATCCCTCAGAGTTTTATATCTATTTTGTAGGATGAAGGTATATATTGGTTATTCTTCCTAACCATCCTACATAACCTGATTGTTTAATCTTCCACAAACCAAGGAGAAATAATAAAAATTTGTTGGTTTAGGAGTTCCTAACTCTAGGGATGACTCTTAACTAGTCCCAAACTTAAACAAGTTCCTAGGAATCTCATCTTCCTTTAATTTCTCCATGTTCTTTTCTCTTGTCATCTTGGTGTAAGAACATTTCAACCATTATCTTCCGATAAGGTTTACATAACATTTACATAATGATCTCATAGGTTCTAGTGCTGAACCTGGTAGCTCTGATACCACATGTAAGAATCCTGGTGTTCTTCACAATAAAATTTCCAATGTTTTCACCTTAAATGAATAAAACATGATGTCATGAAATAGCAATGAATTTTTTTCTTCCGATTATGTAAATTACATGCATAACTGAAATAACTCAAAATTCCAATTTTACATTACAATCCAAAGTGGTGAAAAAAAACACATATATCATAGCTAAAAGGTGGTGAACATGTAAGTACACACTCAACTAAAACAAGCTACAAATCGACCTTATTGATTGACAACAAATAGAGACATTCAAATCATCACATGATAGAATTTGGTTTACATTTCAAAATGGACATCTACAGGTATAAGGATTCAAAGGTGGTTCCAAAACTTCATATTCACATACAGAGTTGGTGTGATTTCCTTTACATCTGAAATAGTCAACATCATATTGGAAACACCAAGCTTGCATTGACTTAGTCTTGGTATGAGTTGAATCACATAATAAATCGGTTTGACAAAGTCATCGACTTGTTTACACACCTCTATAGATGTTGGTTTAAGAAAAATAACATGGCACTTAAAGTTTACTAAGTCCACAGGCTTTCCACAAAAGGTTTCGGCTTAGTCTTTCACCTTTCATTAACTTAATGGTTGCTCATTGTTTGTAGATTACAAACTCTTCATACACAGACATAAAGAGTAATATGTGACTGAAGAATACAGTCACAATTATATCATACTTTGGCATTGATTTGGTTTAGTAAATCAACCTCTAAGTTATTTATGCTAATCAAATTCAAAGCCATTTATGTACACTCCCTACAAACTATTGGATATGCTATGAAATGATGATAAACACACTAATATCATTTCTAAACATGCTGATAGCTCATTCTAAGGTGGTGTAGCTTAACACACCATGCAATTTGATATTATCATATGTGTATATAACACACTATAATAATGCTAATACACATGTTTTATGAATTGCTGTTGTATTCACTTTTGATATGAACAACACATGGTTCATTATGCTAATAATGTTGTTCTATGTTTCACTCGGATTACAAAGCATCTCATATACCTATATATATATTGATAAATATACATATACTTATATACATGTATCACATACATGTATATGTATATTTACACTTAATGTGTATACACCATGTCCATCTAGTAAGAGTACATTTGGTATTTAAATGAATATGAACAATATAGAAATCACATTGTAATAATATATATTATATATCTATATATATATATACATATACACACTCCTCTATTAAGCATTACTACTTATGTGTATATTTGTTTATATATATAAACATATATATATGTATTATATAGCAACGTAAATGATCCATTCAATATCTCAAATGCATACATCCTTGTTTATCATTACCCATCAAACAATACACATGTACCCTTATATACACATATACACTTATACGTACATACACATTTTTAATATGTTTACACATATATATTAGGTTACCCTTTCTTATCCTATTCTCGTCGATACACACATTCGTTAAGTGTATATATATTCACATATATATAATTGATCCCTTGTGTGAGTATGTTTGTAAGTATTTTTACTTATACATACATGCATATGATTATGCTCTCACACACGGATCAATGTATGTATATACTCATATGCATGCATACTTTTGACATAGATATGTATCGACGGAAAGCTCAAAGACACATAACATCATAATAACATTTATATACATATATGCATGTCTATACATATGTCATCACACTCATGTGGAAATCCCATTATATCCATCATATGTGTATACCAACATATGCATATATCCCAAATACTCATTCAACCATACAACCGAGCACAATAACATGAGGAAGGACTCACAAAGTTTAAACAGATAAACATCATCCAAACATGCATTCTATAGTAATCAAGAACCTTACTAATGCAGACACAAAAAACTAAGGATGACTTACCTACTTCCCACATGATAACCCGACTTAATAAGATTATTCTACTATGGTGTGTGTAAGCTCAGATATGTTACGTTACTGGTTACCCAACGAAGACCTTCTCCTAAGTGATACTTCCTCATCACCTGGAGGAATGAACATATAGCTGCATCCACATTCTCAAAACATGTCTAAGGTGGTCATTTATTAAAAAAAATATGCATTACATCTCCATAGTTAGATTATTAATTCAATAAACATCCATTTCACACACATATTTTTTCATATGACATTACATGAAACAACGTTCATTCATAATACATTGATAACAAAGTACAAGCACATTTTATTCACCATCAGAATATAAATTACATTGAAATTTACCCTACATAGTAATAGTAAATAGTAATTACACAATTGGGGTGTAACAAAGACAATCAAGGAGATATGGGATAAACTAAAAAATCTTTATGGAGGAAATGAAAATTTGAAGCAAGAAAAATTACAATCTTATAGAACATCATTAAAGAATTTGAGGATGAAAGAAGAGGAAAACATTGCTAGCTATTTACTATGGGTAGATGAAGTAGTCAATGGAATCAAAGGACTTGGTGAAGAAATAATTTATTCAATGGTTATGAAGAAAGTACTGAGAACTCTACCTCATCGGTTTGATTGAAAAGTCTCTATTATTGAAGAAGACAAAGATTTGAAAAAACTTACCATGGAAGAGCTATTTTGATCCATCACTATTTATGATATGAGGAATGAATTTGAAGGTACAAAAAAAAGAGAAGTTTCTTTCAAAGTTGTGAAGAAAGAAAGGACATCTGGTTCACATAGTGAGTGTGAGAAAGAAGAAGAAAAAATTGTGAGAAAGCTAAATAAAGGATCAAGCCAGTATAAAGGTAAAGTACCTTTCAAATATTTTAATTATGGAAGAGTTGGTCATTATGCTTCTAAATTTCCTTTTGGAGGAAATGGAAATAGCAACAAAGGTTTCAAAAGGAACAACTTTAAGAGGAACCTCCTTTCCCAAGAGGACTACAAATCCTCATAAGTAGATCACTGCTCATTGAATGATGATGGAGGAGAATCTCTCTTCATGGTAAAGGTGATATCTAATGGCTCAAAAAAGATAGTTGATGAAGAATAAGGTGAAGTTGATTATGAAGGTGAACTTATTTCTACTCTTGAAGACTTGGAATTTAGTAGAAAAGAGAACAAAGAACAAAAGGCCCTAGTCGAATCCAAGATATTTGAATGCACAAAGTTTGAGAAATAAATCCTTTTAATAAAAAAGGAATTGGAGAAAGAAAATTCTAGAAATTCGAAAGAAGTAGATATCATCAGACCTCAAGGAAGACATTTCCATGCAAGAAGCCTCTCCAAGAAGTTCACTAATACATATTTTGGCTATTGTTTCATCTGCAATAAGTATGGTCATAAGGCTATAGATTGCATGTTTGAAATGAACAGAAAAAACTTTGTAAGTATGAATTATCTCGCTTCACTAGTTGTCATCAATTTGATATGTCAAATCTACAACAATGTTGAACACATAGAAAAATATTGTAGAAGTGAATTGAAAAAACCAATAACTCAAAATGAAAATGTTGTCGAGAAAGTCAAGGAAACAAACAATGAGGTTGAAAATTCAATGGTTGTCCAAACAAAATTTCATGCTCAAGGGAAAATAAATATTTGGGTGATAGAAAGTCATTGTTCAAGTCACATGATAGGTGAAAAAAGTAAATTCATCAATCTTGTTAAATGGAATGATAGACCAGTCAAGTTTGGAGACAATTCATCTGCAAAGATTTATGGAAAGGGCACCATAAGCACTGATGGAAAATAAAAGACATAAGATTTTCTCAATGTTGAATGTCTCAAGCACAATCTTATCAATGTAAGTCAAATGTGCAACAAAGGATATAATCTCATATTTCATGATCAAGGGTGTGAAATTAGAAAAGAAAACTCTGGTAGATTGGTGGTAGAAGGATCTAGGACAAAAAATAATTTATATAATCTAAAAGGTGTTAATGGTAGAATTTTTCTTCTAAGTTAAACAAATGAATGTTGGTTGTGGTACAAAAGGATGAGAAACATAAAATTTGACAACATTGTGAAGATAATCTCCATGCAAGCAGTAAGAGATATGCCAAAGATTGTCAAGCCTACAAGCACTATGTGTAAAGAATGTCAAATTAGAAAGCATACAAGGATAAGATTCAAGACCAAGGAGTATTATTCTACCAAACCATTGGAATTGATTCATACTAATTTGTGTGGACCTACCAAGACAAAGAGTCTCTAAGGTGAGAGGTATTTCATGTTACTCATTGATGATTTCTCTAGGATGACATGGGTTACATTGTTAAAATAAAAATCAGAAGCTTTCAGTAGGTTTAATATTTTCAAGTCAATGGTTGAAAAATGAAATGAATGCTAGAATCAAGTGTTTAAGGTCTAATAGAGGTGGTGAATTCACATCAAATGAATTTGAGGAATTTTGTGAAGAACATGGAATAAAGAGGCATCTATCTACTGCTAGAACTCCTCAAAAAAATGGAGTAGTAGAAAGGAAGAATAGAATTGTTCAGGAGATGGAAAGAACTATGTTGAATGAAGCTAAGTTTCCTGATGCATACTGGAACTTGAAGTAGTCCATACTTCTGTCTATATTCTTAATAGAGGAAAAATAATGATGGAAAACAACAATATCTCTTATGAGTTATGGTATGGAAGACCAAAAACTATCAAGTACTTAAAAAAATTTAGAAGAAAATGTTTCATCAAAAGAGACAAGGAAGGTTTGGGAAAGTTTGACTCAAGATCTAATGAAGGAATCTTTCTTGGATACTCAACTAGATGCAAAGCTTACAAGTGCTATAATAAAAGGCCGAGGAAGATAGTTGAGAGTCCAAATGTCAGAGTTGATGAAGAGTCACATCAAATCACATACGAGCAAGAAGATTGTTGGTCTAATGAACCTACCTACTCAGAAGAAGAAGAATAAATTGAAGAAAAGGAAGAAACATAAGAGAACACCGAGACTCCTACCAAGTATGTTAAGAGAAATCACTTAGAAGATTAGATAATTGGAGATAAGAATGTGTGAGTTCAAACTGGAAGGAGATTTGCAAGAACAAATGAATAGGTAAATTTCTCTTTATTGTAAAAAATAGAATCTAATACTTTTGTTGATGCTAGCAAGGATGAAGGATAAATTCAAGCAATGGAAGAACTAAATCAGATAGAGAAAAATCAAACCTGGGAATTGGTGCCAATACTTGTGGACAAGAATGTGATAGGAACAAAATGGGTGTTCAAAAACAAATTGAATGATGATGGAGAAGTGGCGATAAAAAAAGCAAGGGTGGTGTGCAAAGGTTAATCACAAGTAGAAGGGATTGAATTCGAGGAAAAAATTGATTTGGTGGCAAGAATGGAGGCAATAAGAATGTTAATTACATTTTAAGTTCACAATAACTTCAAGGTATATCAAATGGATGTGACATCTGCCTTCCTCAATGGTGACTTAGAAGAAGAATTTTACATAGAGCAATATGATGGATTTCATCTATCAGAGGATCCAAACATGGTATGTAGACTTAAAAATGTTTTGTATGGTCTCAAACAAGCCCTTAGGGATTGGTATGCAAGATTGAACAAGTACTTGCTCCAGTAGGGCTTCAAGAAAGGTACCGTAGATAGTAATATTTACATCAAAATTGAAAGTGAACAAATTGTAATAGTTGTATATGTTGATGATATAGTCTTTGGTGGGAATGATGAAATGTTTAAGAATTTTGTAGAAGAAATGCATAATGAATTTGAAATGTCTATGATAGGGAGCTATAGTTATTTCTTGGACTCCAAATTGCTCAATAAAATGATGGTATTTTTATCTCTCAAGCAAAAAATGTCAAGATATTGAAGAAGTTTGGTATGGAAGATTGTAAACCAGTGAGTACTCCTATGGTAATAGGTTGTCATTTGAGAAAATATTATGAGTCACCTAAGGCTAATAAAACTCTATATAGGTCTATGATTGGGGGCCTACTGTACCTAACAACATCAAGGCCTGATATTATGTAAGTTGTCTTCTTGGTTGCAAGGTTTCAAGCTGATCCAAGACAAACCCATGTGAAGGCTATCAAAATGATCTTCAGGTATTTGAAGAACACTTTAGATCATGGATTATGGTATCAAAAGGGTGATGAATTTTACCTGAGTGCATATATTGATGTACATTGGGCTGGAAGTGTTAATGATAGAAGAAGCACTCATGGTGGATCTTTATTTTTAGGAGATAGATTGGTCTCATGGTTTAGTAAGAAGAATGATTCAATGTCCTTATCAATAGCAGAAGCAAAGTGTATTGTTGTAGCATCCTACTACAATCAAGTGTTGTGGATGAAGTAAGAATTGAAGGATATCAAAGTAATGCATGATGAGTCCATTCCTATCCTATGTGAAAATACAAGGGTCACCAATATTTTAAATAATTTGGTGATGCATTCAATAACTAAGCACATATCTATCAAGTATCACTTCTTGAGAGAAGGATGCAAATCAAGAGGTTAAATTGGAATATGTACCTACAAAAGATCAAGTTGTATACATCTTTACAAAGGAATTTCCTAAGGAAACATTTGAGTACCTCAAACAAAAGTTAGGGGTTATTGCCCCCCCTTCTTCTAACTAGACGCATAATTAGTGCATCTGTCTAGGGGGAGCAATTCAAGACATATTTTTATCCCTAGATTGATAAGGGATACCTCTCAGGGAGAGAAGATAGAAGGATTTTAAGGTTTTTGTGGACATGAGGATCTTGTATGTTGTTACGAGCATAGAGAAAAACCACTAGCCCTTTGCCCTTGATGTCAAAGGGGGAGAAATTGCATATCAAGTCAGTTTTTCCATCAATAGGTCAAAGGGGGAGAACACTACATGTGTTGTCATTGATGTCAATAGTGTTGTCAAATGGGTGGTATTGTGGAAGGTTGCATATGATGCAATCAATATATTGATCAAAAGTTTTGTGGAGTGAAGAATGTCATGAGCATGTTGTGTAAAGTTGTACCACTTCCCGTATTGCTCATGAATAGGTGAACATTGATATGAAGAAATTGTGGTTTCTTCATGTTGATGAAGTGTGTTGTAAATTTTTCCTATAATATTATGAATGATTTTATTCTCTGTCCTTTGATGTAAAATATTGAATAAGATATGAAGGAAAGTATGAAATATTTTCATGTAATCAATGACTCAGGATGTTGTACTGAAGAAGTTCAAAAAATGTTCTACATTCATTTGCATTTGAAGATATGGCCTTGTGATTTGGAAGATATATTGAGATAAGTATGAAGCATGTATGCTCCTAATTTTAAAACATATAAGTTATCACAAAGGTTTCTAGAGTTAGCAAAGTGAAGACTATGTTGTTGCAGTCATTAAGGATTGGAGGAATGGTCTGCATTTCTCTAATTTGAATTTGTGGTCTTGTAGTTTGGAGGATAAGTTCATATTGTTTGTTTGTCTTCTCATTTCAAGTTTTAGAGGTTGAGGTGTGCTACAAGTTAGGATTTCTATGTTCTATCTCAAGTATGTGTTTTTTGGGTTTGCAAGAGATTTTGGGCTTTGTGTCTATTTGCTTGCACCAAGATAAAGTAGAATGAAATTATGAAAACGTGTGTATGAGAATGATTTTAAATGTTATATAATGCATGCAAATTTATCTACATGATGTTGTTTGATCTCTCTGGTACCACTTTTGGTATGGAGCTAATGCATGGAAGGTTAAATGCTTGCTGGGTTGACTTGGTTTCTAGAGGTGTTTGCACCAAAAATTTAAAGTGTGCACCAACATGGGAATGTGTGCTAAGGTAAAATATGTCTTGATTATCTCTTGGCTTGGACCACATTGATTTATATTTATAGTGGATGTTTTGAAGCTAACTTATTAATGGCTGTTGTACATTTCATGTCATACGTTTCATTTTGGTTGGCAAGGAGAAACTTTTTGAAGCTTGCAAAGAATATAAATGGAAGATCAAGTATATGTGTGAGTGAGGAAGTGTGCTGAAGGTAGTGAGCTGAAGACAACAAAGGTTATTGAGAAGAAGTATTATGACGATGATTTTTCAGTGGATTTTATCAAGTATGTTGTATTGAGGCTATTGCCTCCTTCTGTAAGTGTTATAATTTGTAGGGAGTCATAATTTCTTTGATTGTAGCCATAAATAGTTTTCAGGGAGTTGTAGCTTACTTTGGGTTGTAACCCATAAAACTTGTAAATATATATATTTTTTATTTACGAATCTAGATTTGGGTAATATCTCTAAGTAGCTTTTTCATCATGGTTTTTCCCTTTTAGGGTTTTCCACATAAATATAGTGTTGTGGTTGTGCAGTTGTCTTTTTGATCTACATTTGATATTTTATTTGTTTAAGGTAGTAAGAATTTTTGCTTGATAAAGTTGAATTGAATAATTTTATGGATATACTTATTCACCCTCCCCTTCTCAATATATCATTGTATTATAACAATATTCTTTTGGTGATGCATCTTAGGAGTGAAAATGGTTACTCCTCATTATGGGTATCTTTATATTTCCAAATGGAGAGGTTTAAATATCTATAGGTTCATGTAGATTTATCAAGAGGAAGGGGAGCACCAAATATTATTTTCTTAGGTTTGGTTGACGTTGGCTAAATTGTATGATGATTTACGTATATTCTTGGATGAGACTAGCATCACCTTTAGGGTAACCTCCTACTTCAAAAAAGGCCTATTAACACATCTTTATTTCATATCTCATAGGTGTCCCATTTATATAAACAATAATATGTACAACACTGGTATCATATTGGGATACCAACAACATTGATAGTGGAGGGAGGTTTTCATATTGAGGGCCTAATGGTAGACATTTAAAAAATTATTAGCATTTGATAGCTAGCTATGTATGATGATGGTAGATTTCAATTTTTTTTACATTGGGTGACTATATGGTTCTTTAGTCAATAGATTATTATGGTGGATTTGTTTCAGTTTGAGTGTTTTTGCTTCAGTTTAGAATTATATAGATTGTTTCCTTTGACCCTATTTTGTATAGGTATTGTCAATATTTTCTCTATAGGAGAGGAGAGAGG
>VDFB02000007.1:186980210-187230727 GCA_007258455.2 Sequoia sempervirens
TTTATAGTTTGCATCACCAACTCATCATCATTCAAGTTGTTTAGATTAATATAGATATGTTAGTCTAACATCTTTTCTATTGTGACAATATAGATTTCTCATTTTCCCACTTTTGCGATATTCCTGGCATGATTGATCATGGACTTGCTACAACAATATCCAACTTTGATCCTTTTAGAGAGGTATGCAATAGATTACAACAATATAGATTGGTTATTCTAAGCGTCTTTTATAGTTTGCATTACCATCTCATCATATTTTGTGTTATTTAGAATAATATAGGTTGGTTATTCTAAGCTACCTTGATGGTTTTGTACAGTGTTTGCCGCAGAACATGAACATACTACTATTGTTGAAGACTAAGGTCCCTAATGCCTCTAATAGGAATTTTTTGTAAAATTTGAATTCTCAAATTGGAAACAATGTAAACAATAAGTAATTGTGTATGGGCAATAATCTATACAATGCTGATGTTTTTGAAATATGGGTCAAATGTCCGCATTGTATAAAGGGTACGTTTAAAATGTAAAGGGGTCTGTATTTTGGAAATTGATAGGTTTTGTAAAGGGGTCTATTTTTGTACTTAATCGAGCTACAATAGAAGGTTTTCTTCCTGGTTCTTTCTTGTCGGTATGCTCGTTTGAACCAGGTTTTGTAATATTTCCCATTTATATATAATAAATTATAGTGGCTTGCAACTTTTTCTCCTCAAACCCAATTCTTTAATTCACAAGGGTGACCTCATAGTCACAAACCTATTCCCTTTCATTTTAAAATTCAAAATTCAAACTTTTCACTAAGTGATGTCATTCACCCACTTTGAGTTGACTAAACACATGTTTGGCATAATTTGATGATATACACTAGCATTAATAACATACAATATATTCATTATAATCATGAAAACATTCATTTATCTTATAGCATTGGAGCAATTAATAGTGAGACATTTTGATTCAATGCAATAAAAATGAGTAACAAATTTCTAAATACCACCAAGTCCCTAGATATTCAAGAGTAGATGCAAAGATAAACATTCATACCCTTATCAACCCTTAATTATCCAATACCCCTATCAACCCTTAATTATGTTAGGTTGATTGTGTTTGATTGATTAGATTTTATACATCCTTGTACCTCATTGATACATTTTTCTATTCAGTTTTGCATTTTTATGTTAAGATATAGTAAATTATATTCACTTGCAATTTGAAGTGTAAATCTCTTGTATTGTTAGAATGAGTACTTGAATGATCATGAGGTGTTGAGGGAAATATTGTTTTCATTAGTATTCTTTGGAATGCTTTGGATATTGTTGTAATGGCATTGAATAAAGAAGGTCATCAATGGGAGTCACACAAACGTTGCCATCAATGAAATTGACCATCTCTCACATGTAATGCTTGGGAGTTACATTGGGAGAAGTGGATCATCTTTCCATAATGTTATGGGTTCCTACTGAGTTGATATGTTCATGGTGGAGGGCTATCTTGAGTGCTATCATAATTACACGTTGGGGTGGTTCGTGGTTTTAAACTCTCAATAATGGTTTTGGTGGCAATTAGTTTGGGGAAACCACTTACATGGTTTTATCTTCCCATTGCTTTGTATAAAAAATTTATGTAGAAACGTTATTAAATGTCTTGACGTTATTTCAAGAGCGGAAGGCGTGGAGAACTGTGTTTTGAAATAAAATGAAGAGTTAAAGGTCCAAAAATGGTGGTTTTTTTCTCTTGAAAATAGAGTTTTTACCCTAGGGTTTGCAAAAATATTTGAGATACCAGAAGTTTCTTTGTTTTCTAAGCATATTGTAGCCTAAATAAAGGTTTCTAAGGTGGTGGAAAATTCTGAAAGGTTGTGGAAGTGCTACATCCAATAAACCCTCAAGAATTACACTAAAAACATGGCCTTTTTTATTTGATGGTTACAGGTCCATACAAATGGAATCCAATTGCAGAATCTTTGTTTTCTTGGCAATTTATTTGCTGCCCCAAGGTTTTAGGGGTCTGTGTGGTGTTTGAAGGTATGTTGCTTTGCATTTTTGGGCTAATTGAGTAGCCTGTTCAAGGGTGAATGTATAGGAAGTCAACACTGGTCCAAAGGAGTCAATGTTGTTTCTCATATATGTTGTGTAACTTGGATATGGGTGCTTGAATCAGTCATGTGTTCATCTGGTGTTTTGGAAAATTGTGGAGTAACTGGACAAAAACTAGTTTCTCACTATTATAAGGGTTTAAGGGGGTTAAAGAGGGAAATGTGTATTTAGTTGCTTGTCAAGTTTTAAGGGAGTTTTGGACTGTCCAAAGATGTCAGAATAATCTTGTTAGATGCCTCAAATAGGTAGGTTGCAAAGAGTTTGTGATTGTGCCCTTGTGTCTGCATCAAATTTTCACCTAATTTGACTCGGTCCAATGTAGCTCATAGTGATTCGACATATTTGGGTGCAAGAGAGGACCATCTCTAGCGTAAACATACCCATTCAAACGTTTTGGAACAGTCTGTTTGGTCATATGAGCTACGGAGTGAAAGTTGCACCACTTTGCAACTTTACACTACTTGCATCTGGCAACTTTTCCCTCCACTGAAAAGTCATCACCACAAGAAAATGCCTCCGAGATAGCAAAAACTGAGAGAGGTTTTTGTAGATGGTCCCAACACGATCCCATAGCCTCAGACGAAGATTCTGTAAGCATCACGATCTTCGAGAAATAGACCTCCAAAGATTGCTATCTTTTAGCACTTTGGACTCTTAAGGGAAATCGTCGGTCCAATGTAGCTCAGAGTGATTCGGCATATTTGGGTGCAAGAGAGGACCATCCCTAGTGTAAACGTACCCATCCGAACGTGTTGGAATAGTCTGTTTGGTTGTACGAGCTGCAGAGTGAAAGTTGCACCACTTTGCAACTTTACACTGCTTGCATCTAGCAACTTTTCCCTCCATTGAAAAGTCATCACCACAGGAAAATGCCTCTGAGATAGCAAAAACCAAGAGAGGTTTTTGTAGATGGTCCCAACACAATCCCATAGCCTTAGATGGAGAGTGTGTAAGCATCACGGTCTCCAAGAAATATACCTTCAAAGATTGCTGCCTTTTAGCACTTTGGACTCTTAAGGGAAATCGTCGGTCCATTGTAGCTCAAAGTGATTCATCGTATTTGGGTGCAAGAGAACACCATTCCTAGCGTAAACGTACCCATCCAGATGTGTTGGAACAGTCCGTTTGGTCATACGAGCTGCGAAGTGAAAGTTGCACCACTTTGCAACTTTGGCACCGCTTTGCATCTAGCAACTTTTCCAATCAAAAGTCATCACCACAAGAAAATGCTCAGATAGCAAAACCAAGAGAGGTTTTGTAGATGGTCCCAACACGTATCCATAGCCCTCGCACGGAGAGTCCAGAAGCATCACGGGTTCCTCGAAATAGAACTTCAAATATTGTTGTCTTCTTTAGCACCTTTGGACCCTAAGGGAAATCGTCATCCAATCGTAGCCTCGGCGATTCGGGCGATTTGGGTGCAAGAGAGGACCATCCCTAGTGTAAATGTACCCATCCATATGTGTTGGAATAGTCTGTTTGGTCGTACGAGCTGCGGAGTGAAAGTTGCACCACTTTGCAACTTTACACTGCTTGCATCTGGCAACTTTTCTCTCCACTGAAAAATCATCACCACAAAAAAATGCCCCTGAGATAGCAAAAAATGAGAGAGGTTTTTGTGATGGTCCCAACATGATCCCATAGCCCTCGTGACTCCTGAGAGTCCGTGAAGACACGTTTCAAGAAATAGACCTTCAAAGATTATGCCGCTTTTAGCACTTTGACTCTTAAGGGAAATCGCTGGTCCCAATGTAGCTCTGGAGATTTGGCTGTGATTTGGGTGCAAGAGAGGACCATCCTTAGCGTAAATGTACCCATTCGGACGTGTTGGAACAGTCCTTTTGGTTGTACGAGTTGCGGAATGAAAGTTGCACCACTTTGCAACTTTACATTGCTTGCATGTGGCAACTTTTCCCTCCACTGAAAAGTCATCACCACGGGAAAACGCCTCCGAGATAGCAAAAAACCTAGAGAGGTTTTGTAGATGGTCCCAACACAATCCCATAGCCTTAGACTAAGAGTGTGGTAAGCATCACTACTTCCCAGAAATAGACCTTCAAAGATTAAGCGTCTTTTAGCACTTTGGACCTTTTTAAGGAAATCACAAATTCAATGTAGCCTCGGAGTGATTCACATTTGGGTGCAAGAGAGACCATCCCCTAGCTTAAATGTACCCATCCGACATGTTGGAACAGTTCGCTATCGACGAGGCTAAGCGGAGGAAAGTTGCACCACTTTTGCAACTTTACACTGCTTGCATCTGACAACTTTTCCCTCCAATTAAAAGTCATCACCACAGAAAAATGCATCTGAGATAGCAAAAACCGAGAGAGGTTTTTATAGATGGTCCCAACACAATCCCATAGCCTCAAACAGAGAGTCTATAAGCATCACAGTCTTCGAGAAATAGACCTTCAAATATTGTTGTCTTTAGCACTTTGGACCTTAGAAACTAGTGGGCAACATAGTTGACTTTTCACAAACTTGGTTTGAAGTAATTTCTCTCATTCTTTTTTGTGCATTTAAAATGGAGTTTTAAGCCTTCCACCCTAAAAGTGACCTCTAAATAACTTCAAA
Organism: Sequoia sempervirens; assembly: GCA_007258455.2. Lineage (NCBI taxonomy): Eukaryota > Viridiplantae > Streptophyta > Pinopsida > Cupressales > Cupressaceae > Sequoia > Sequoia sempervirens. The sequence continues at coordinate 186,984,883 of VDFB02000007.1, forward strand.
CACCTTAACTACCTCATTCTTATTCATTTGTTTTGCAAACAAGCATTTTCATTCGAAGAGGCTGAGCTTTGATTTTTGCTTGTTGGATTGAATGAAGACCGTGACACAACTTTCTTTTTTCTAAAATTGTTCAACTACTATGTTACTTGCATCATCTTAACTTTCTTGGCTTAGGATAGCTCCTACTACTATGTTACTTGCATCACATTCTACTATGAATGGTTTGTCAAAACTTGGTAAAACTAAGATAGGTTGGGTAGCTATCTCCCTCTTCAACCTTTCAAATCCTTCATTGGCTTCTTTGGTTCACACACTTTGTTTTTAGTCCTCCTTTGATGGTGTCAAGAACCGGTGCACAAATTTCACTAAACCTTCTCACATATTTCCTTTAGAACTGAGCTAATCCATGGAAACTCCTAACTTTTGTCCCTATCTTTCGAGTAGGCCAACTGAGAATGGGGTATCTTGATGAGTTTCAACTTTTGTACTACCTCCTCTGAGATGACATTATCAGTTGATCCTGAGTCTATGATGAACTTGCAAACCTTACCTTGTATCTTGCACTTGACTCTAAAAAGAGCTCTCCTTTGTTTGTGTTCATCCTCGATAGGTGCTTTGATCAAAATCCTTCTTAACATGAGTTGTTCTCCTTTCTTTGAATCCAAACTTACTTCTGAGTTTTTAGAGTAGTCCTCTTCTTTGACATATGTAATCTTCCTCTCACCTTGTGAAGATGTTGGCTTGTCTAGACACCTATAAGCCGGATGACCCAACTATCCACAATTGTAGCATTTCATGGAAGAAAAGTGTGAACTTCTCCCAAAGCTTCCTGATATGCCTCTTCCACCATTGTTAGAGCTTCTACCTCTGTATCCCCCTCTATTATTTGCCTCATGGGATAGTTCTCCAACCTTGGAATCCCCTTGACCTTTGTTCTCATGGCTTCTTCCACCAAAACCTCCTCTATGTCCACCTCTAGAGTCTCTACCTCTTTACCAATTTGATGGGGAGACTTACCTTTCAAGAGCACTCTTGCTCTTCCCAAGACCTATTCTCTGGTCTTCCTAGGGTATTCCTCTCTACCCTATTCAAGGATCTCTCCTAAACCCATCTCACCTCATAAGACTCCACCAATTTTAAATTCTTCTCCATTACTCTCAATTCGCCACTAGGCTTCCCTGGGCTCCAAACTGACCCAAAGTGTCCTAACCACTCTAGGGGCTAGGAAAGATTATTCTACTGTCTCTTTGTTGATTTGAAACCTCATTGATCCATCTCATTGGATTCTTTCACCATTCTCCCATCACTTTCTTGAAAAACTCTATTTTAGGCCTTGTAGCCTTTTGCCCCAACTAGGCCTCCTAGAACCCGTTTTCTTGGCTTTTCTCAAAAACGGTCTTAACAACCCCAAAATATTTTTTGATATTCTTTCTAGTGGTACCCTAGGATTCAATATTTACAAGGTTTAAGGTCTCCCAAGTGGCCGTTCATATGACTGTCCTCATACCTCCCTAATTTCAATGGTTTCAAGGGTTTCAGCTCCTTTTTCCAACTTTGAGGGCTTCAATGACCTCCTCAACTCTCCTCCTTGCAAAAAAATGTTTGGAATACATGTTCCCACACTCCCATTCTCTTTATTGGCACAAACCAATCCATTTAGCAGCTTTCTTTACTGCTGTCCTCTCCAAGCCACTAGCCAGAATGCACTTGCACTCGCCTAGTGCTTGATAGTTTCTTCGCTTCCCCTGCAAACAAAGACTCCTAAACCTTTATGTACATTATTTACACATTCCCTAGCTTTATTCCAAGTGGCCATGAGAGGAAAGACATGGGAACTCAAGTGGGACTCATTATTCACAAAACTGGCCCAAACCGGCAGTAAGTCCAAAAACCCAAAAACTTGCAAAACCTTAACCAGTTGGTCTAAATGACTAATATAATGCTAGGTACAGTAAGTAAATGAAATAAATGAAACACTCAAAGCATCAATTTATTCCTTTCAATCCATTCTTGACTGGATGAAGGCTCAAACACAAAAATGCACTCAAAAGTTGTTGAATTCCAATCACACAAAAATGCTCTCCAAGTCTCAATTCATGAAAATGAACTTCCAACCCAGGTATTAGGGTTTGGATGACCTTATATACCTTTCTCCCATGTGCTAGGACCCTTGGGTCAGACTTAGAACAACATTAATGCTATTTTTCAACTTTTAGGCCAAATTGCCAAGGCAACATTGCCAAAATGCTCAAATTGCCAAGATTTGTCTAGGAACTCATAAAGTTCAAGACTCTAATCCAAACCTACCCTAACACACTCTCAAAAACAACCTAGGTACTTTATATCATAGTCCTTATTCCCTTGGTGGTTGGCTAGAACCACCTACAAGCCAAAAATCACTAAGATCTTCCAAAAGACCTTAAGGTGCTCCTGCACCAGTTTGGAGGATGAAACTTGTTTGGATTTGTGAGGGAAATTTCACAGAAAGGTTGCATCTGTACGCCAAGCATAGTGGATTTTAGCATCCCAATATTTTTCTAATTTTTTTTTTTATCATTGTAATCTTGGTTATGAGCAAACAATTGAAGCAAAAAAATTGTAATAATCAAGTGAGTTATTTGAATTTGGTGCAGGAGCACCTAGGCTGACCTCCATTTTGGTTTGCACAATTTTGGCTTGTACTGACTTTAGCCAAGTCAGGAATGCTTATGTGTTTAGAGTGGACCTTTAGTAGGTGTTGTGTGTATGGAGAGTTAGTCATTAGGACTAATTTTATCCTAGTTAATCATTGTGGATAAAGGTTGTTAAATTTTGGCTTTACTAAACTTTGGACATCATATATTATGTTACAAAGCATTTAGTGTATTGAAACCGCATCATCATTGTTTAAAAGATGCCATGGGCAGTCAAGAAGCTGTTGGTACAAGTTTAAGGAGATCAAGGTCCTATAATTAAGGTTAAAGGCAGAGTGGAATGATTGCATGATGAACTGGTTAGTTTGCATGCACTTTACTTGTCTTTGAGAATCCCTTGAAATCAGGGAAATCCTCGAGCCACTGCCCTTGAATGATGGAATGGCATCCCAAATAGGGGGAATGGCTCATAGAAGAGGTAGTTAGCATGCTTTGTAATCACAGATTTCGGTTAATAGAAGACAGTTTTTAGTTTTTTGCATTTTTCTGTGTTTTACAGAAAACCCCGTGTGTTTTCAGAACTGTGATATTTATGTGTTAATGCATTAGTTTGAACGTGGAATCAGAGTTCCCTTAGCATTTTAAAGTATCTTTTCCTCGTAAATAGTCCATTGAGTAAGATTACATGCATTATAGTTAAGTTTTAGACAACAAGGAATAAATTATGATTGCATTTTCTGTGTCTGCCCGTGAGTTTTTGGAGACAGTGAAAACAAATACTTTGTAAATACTGTTTATTCATTGTTTTGGAGATTTTAGCATAGTGTTGAGTCATTTTCATTCGGTGTTCAGGTTACTTAGGATAGTATTGTAGTTTTAACTTCATAGAGTAGAGTTTAGGAAAATTTTTAATTGCAGTTTTGAACAGTCTAATAAAGAAATGGCTCCCCTCTAAGCTCTGTCCACGGGTTTTTCCTGTGATTAGTAGATTATGAAAGGGGAGCCACATATGTGTAGATATTTAGAATTAGTGATTTTAAAGAGCCAAGCAATGATTGCAAATTCCAAACCCTAGGCGAGCCTAAGATACCCGGTTAGGAGTTTGGAAAGGTAAAATTGTGAACTTAGGCAGGGGATGTAAGCATAGTACGGAATCCGTACTATTCATGGTAGGGGTAGGTAATATTTTTGACTGAAAAAAGGTTTGAAGCTTTAATCAAACCTTTGGTAGGAGTTTGGAGATAAAGAACAGTGGAACCCTAGAAGATAGGGCAATTAGGCCTCCACTCCAAGATCTTAGGAACCAGCTGTACGGAACAGGCAGAGGTCTGAAATCAAATGCAAGATTTAAAAGTCCCAAAAGGGTGTCAGAATATGTGTTTTTTTTATTAGGTTGTGTGGAGAATATTAGCAGAAAAATCCAATTAGTGACTGGTAAGGGCTAGTAGAGTTTAGGCCACATATAGGCAATTTCATGAAATCGGGTGATTTGAGGTTTAAACACCAAGCAAGATGCATCCATTTGGAGGTGAAATACAAGAAACCAGTATCTCCAGCTCCCCTGCAAGAAGTTCAAATCAGATGAAGAATTTGGCACTTAGATCCTTCTAAGTCCAAGCAAGATTGATCAAGTTGCAAGATGTGGTATTTCCAAAGGTAAGGCACTAGTGGAGAACTCTTTGAGAAGAGTTGGAGCAAGACTATGATGGTATTTTGAGCTCAACAAGAACCCTTGGTGGCAGGTTCCAGGCAGGAGACAGTGGAAAGTCTTCTATAAAATAGTGCAAGCAACCTTTGGAGTAAGAATACACCAGAATTAAATACTCTATTCCAACCAACTTATATGTGTAGATCTATTTATCATATGTGAATGTTTTAGATCTAAATATCTTGTTTAAATTTTTTGGCTGATTTTCATTGAATTATTCTAGATCTAAGAAATTTGTATGAATAATTTAGTTAAGGATCATTGAATTATTCCAAATGTATAAAATTTGTAGGGTTAATCATATGAGTATCTAGTTGTTACTTATGCAATGTGAAATAATGCTTTGAGTTTGAAAGATGTGCAATGCAATGTAATCAACAATATGAATATAAACTACATAATATTTAACCATTCTTTTTATGCTATTTTACATTGATATTTAACCATTACTTCAAAGAGTTTAATCATGCACATGAGGAGGAAACTAAATTTTGATTGTCAACTTCTATATATATCAAATAATCAAATAATTGAGTGTATTTCCATATACAAAAATGGCATCAACGCCAACTCAAACAAAGTTTTACAATATGTGGCATATGCCATCTCGGTATCTATTCAAAATTTACATGCCAAAATGTTTATCTCATCCTAAACTACTGGTGGATCATCAAAATGGAGCCTCTTTGAAGCACTTGTTGGCTCTAAAGGTAGCTACACAAGAAAAATTCAAACCACAATTGAGATTAGTTATACTATATAATTTAAAATTGAATAATTAACATAAAAATCAATACACATTGAATTATAATTGAACTCTAAAATTGAAATCTTGATTACCTGAAATATACGTCTCTTCGAAGGGTCAGGAGTCCTAGAATATACCCCTCTCAAAGAACTAACCAAACCAACTTTTGTAACATCAATCTATATATGTGAAAAAAAACATGAAATTGATCCAAGTTAGCATAGAATTGTTAGTAATAAGAACATATTTACCAAGCACAAAATAAAATAAATAGATACCTCTTTAGGTTGATCTTTTTTTGTATCTCCTTTAGGTGTCTCAACACCTCCTCCTTCGGCATTCAATACCTACTCCTTCTTGTTTTGGCACTTATCAACAATGATGTATAGCTCACAACTTCACATAAAAAATGACAAGTACATATGAAACTACGAATCTATGTCAATGTATGCATAATCAATAAAAGATCTTATAAATTTTAATTCAATCAAATTTGAGTTCAATTACCTTTCCCTTATCCAACACTGTGCCTCCATAGTCTGGAGAGCCGCACCTCACTCGCACTAGGTGTTTGCTACAAGCAGAGAGTAAGATAAACATATAAGTTAATATATAATTTCATTATTGACAATTCAAATGACAAGCAAATATACAGTAAAAAAATGTAAATGAGTGAGTGAGAAAATACATACTGTGTGCGTGTCGAGGCCAAATGAAATGGCCCTAAGAGTGCTATCTGTCACCTGTGTGAGCTCCTCCTCAGACATTAACTGTTAAATAGACCATGTAAATAAATATTAGTACTTGATACTATCTCTTATTAATATTCATTTTTAAAAAAATGCAAGTTATGAATTTACACCTTAAATGTTGCCTATGTAACTACTCCAATGTCCACCTCTCTAGCAGGAGAGGACTATGTAGGGTGTGCTCCACTCCCCTACGTGTGATCTTCTATAATCTCCACATCTTGGATGTCATAATCAGAAGTGTCTAATGGATGCTCAGGGGGCTGTACAATAGGACCCAAACATATTTGCTGGCACGTATTGCAAATATGTGGTACACAAATATGTGGACCTAAGGAGGATGATGTAGCAACACTGGATCCATCACCAAGATCACCAGACTGTGGCTGAGCTACTGAAGAAGCATGGGAAACCAAAAGACCACTCAAAGAGTGAATGGCCTGATAGTTTGTGTGGCTACATCCTCCGTAATATCTGGATGTTGTACTGGAGGTGGTGGAGGAAGGGGAGGACAGAATGTGGGAGCCTAACTACTCTAGTTGCCTCTGGCCTATCCTGAGGCATACCTCTACCAATGCCCTAGAAGGGTTTAATGTCAAAGTAATTGACATGATGCCCTAACAAAAACTCAGCATATAATTTTTTAATAAAGTAAAAAGGTACATCAAGATTATTGTTGGGTGGTTTATCAAAAACCATACACCAACGATCCCAAAAGTTATCTACTATGCCCCTATGCATGCACCATTTTATAGAAAGTTTTGGCTTGTTAACATTAACTGGAAAACCAATGTTGGGGTTAATAAATAAAGAGGCTATTTTGGCTTTTGTTATTTGGAGATCTTTCACATCATCATAAGACATTCCACATGCATAATATTGCCTCATGGTTTCTCGCCACGAATGAAATGCATTATGTTGGGTGGAGAGGGTTTCTACATTTGTAATTATTCCTGTCAATGTGGTTGACATACGGGATAATCGAGGGATTTTCCTATAAACATCACAAATGCCCCTCAATTGCTCCAATTTTTCATGAATTAACTGTTCAATTGATGGCTGCGGAGGTGGTGGAGCATTTGGAATTTCTGCATTTTGATTCTCAGCTGGTGGATTTTCATTTTCAACTGGTGGAATTTGTGCATTTTCATTCTCAACAGCCATAATGCCTGATTAAAGTTAAAAAATAATTAATCTAAAATTAGACAATATAAATGAAACACTATTTTTAAATCAAAATCCATTAAAAACATTCATTTTTTTATCAAAATCTATTTTGAACTCAATTGTTTCATAAAAATTCAATCAAAAACCCTATTTTGAAAAAAAATCCACAAAAAACATTCATTTTTTTTAATCAAAATCCATTCTCAATTCAATTTTTTCATAAAAATTCAATCAAAAACCCTATTGTGAAAAAAAATCCACAAAAACATTTTTTTTTTATCAAAATCTATTCTAAACTCAAATTTTTCACAATAACTCAATCAAAAACCCTATTTTTAAAAACAATCAACAAAAACCATATGAAATTATTCAAATCTAAATCAAAATTGAATCAAATCAAATGAAAATAAATAAACTTACCTTTCCAGATCAAATTTAGCCTATATCGGATATCCGTTATGCAAAGAATGGATGCACTGTGTGCCTGCGGGTTCTTCTCAGTTGAATGACTTCAAAAAAGTGACATAAGTGTTTAATATATACTTTTTACAAATCGGATATCCGATCCAAATTGGATATAAAGTAGCTTTGGTGTTTGGTATGGTGACACCCGAGCCTAAAAAAATTCAACATGTTCTTTTCGCATTTTTTCGATCGATGAAAGACATGTTTTTTTCCTCATTGCCACTTTTTGGCCCACCATTAACCTGCACATACCCTATGATCATGCTGTTGTTCTCAAATTTCCAATTGATAATCTTGATGAGAGATTCTGGAATGGTGAAGGCTTCTTCCAATACTTCTCCTTTTGTCAATATCTCAATTAATTGTTCTAGCCTGCATTCGATTATGTCCTTCACTTTCCAAAAGGTGTCAACAATCCTATTCCTATTGTTTTGAACACTTGTATGCTCTAACTGTAGTTCCTGGATCCTTTTCCTAATTGCACCATCTTGATCCTAAGACATGTTAAAGTTTTTTCCTATACTATTCAGCTTTGTTTCAATTCATTACAGCTTCTCTTTATACTTGTTGATTGCATGAGGCCATCAAAGACAATAGTTATAAATGTTGTTTGTTGTGCTTATGCATTTCCTTAGTTGATTCATGTGCTTTTTCAACTTGGTAAGTGAAAATCTGTACTGCTTCTTCAGGTGTAGGATGGCTTCTTCTTCTTCCTTGTTTTGAGACTCAGAGTCCATGATTTCCTTGATACATTCAATCATCTCTTTTTGGAAACTGGTTTTGTAAACTCTCTAATTTGATATGGTTGTGCACAAGATGAGTACTTAGTACGCTTAAGATCGTGTCCTGCTCATATGAAGGTCTCTTCTTTGGTTAAATCACCTTCTTCTTCTGTCATTTCCTTTTCTTGTTCTGGTTTAGCTATTTCTAGTTCTTTTCCTAGGGTGTCCTTAGTTTCCTTATCAGATTCCTCATCTGGTATGTTCACAATTACCTGTTCTTTTCCTTTTCCTTACACTTTTGGAGTCTTGCATGTTGGTGGAATACATACAACAATTTCTTTTGCTCTTTTCTTCTTTCTTTCCATCTCATCGAAGGAGGAACCAACTTCAAGTGCACTTACCGGAATGGGAACACTAATTGACCCAAACTTCCTTAGCAAACCCTTAAAGAAACTTTCATATACTTGATCATAGTTTTCCAAATTTTTAGAGTATATGTAAATCTGCTTGCAAACTAGTTCACTCTCTTCGGGCATATTGCATTGTTGTTTAGGGGTAAACAATTCAAAAAATACATCACAAGGCATATAACAAGAGTACCAAACCTGAAAGGGTAATTTGTCTTCTTTCTCAATTCCACATTCTCCATTAGATAATCTTTCAACAATCTGCAAAGATCAAAATCTTGATGTTCCGTTATCATCTTGTGTGAAATGTAAACAACACCTGTCGAAGTTGCACCTTCTCTTTTTTTGAAAAAGATTTTGTAGGAAATTCCATGCGTAATGTACCTTGTTACTGAATCTTTAATTGTGGATATTATCAATGCCTTTTGATCTGCAATTACTCCAGTTGGGGTTTCGACTTCTTTATTTCAAATTGATATATTTCTCAGCACATCCCCAACTTTGCATAACCTAGTTACAGCTGCAATCACTTCTTTTGACATATGATAGGGTTTATCCAGAGTCAAAATATCATCATTCAATCTGTCTAGAATAAACTCAATGATTTCTATGTTTCTGAAATAGGGGAATTCACTCCAAATATCCAAGCTTTTGTGCTTTTCTTCATTCAACCACTTCAATTCATCATGCGACAACTTGTTTCTTTCAGCTCTAAACTTCTCACTGCTATATTCATCTAGGTTTACCTTCCCTTTTATTTTTTCCATTTTCCCTTCCGTACACATGTCTTGAAAATAAGTTCGTCAATTGCACACCAAATTAGACTAAAATTTCTTAATATAACAGAAGTACCTGATGGACTAGGGTTTCACCATCAAATTCTCTTCACGCTTCCGAAATTCTAGTGCAAAGTGCTCTCCTTCTTCTCTTCGATACAAAGTGGCAAGTGAGGGTTTCAACATGATTTTTATAACTCACACGCCTAACTCTTGTTGTAATAAATGATTTTTCCCTAACTTATCTGGATACCCTATTTTCTCATTCATCAAACAAAAAATTTTGTGGACCCTCAACTTAGCATAGTATCCTTTCCAACTATTCCACCAACATCTGTACTGCACTCATCTACATCTCAGTGTCAATTGTCAGTAGGGGGTTTTAAGGATTTTCTTTGACAGCTCCCCCTAGGCCAAATGCCTAAAACTGATTCCCAAAGGAATTACCAGAAGCAGGTTTTGGTGTTGGCTCATTTCCTACAATAGAGGAACTCTTCTTCACCCATGTCTTCTTCATTTGATCTCTTATTTCATCCACAATTACTTTTCCTTTTCCTTTATCATTTCTCTACATGTTTCTTCCTTTGTATGCTAGACCTCTTCTATTCATATTCTTATTTCTGCATAATCTTGCAATGTGACCGTATTTGTTGCAATTGAAACACACAACATTTCCTTATCCAGACCAGTCATTCCATTGATTTCTTCTCAATCTGCATTGATTAGCAATATGCCCAAATCTTCCATAGGTGTAGCATTTTTCATTCCTTCTATTGACAAAGTTGTTTGAAACATTTCTATGTTCAATTGACTCATGACCAAACTTATTGCAATTGAAACACTGATCGAAGAATGATGAATCACTTGGTTTCATTTTACTTCTACATTGAGCAACCATATGAACAATTTTATTGCAAGCAAAATAATATCCATTAAAATTTTGAGCATTATGTTGTCTTACCAGATGCATTTTTGCTTTGTTCATTTGATTACCTTTCCTGAAATTCCTTCGTCCAGATCCCAAGCTTTCTCCTCTTTCATATCCAAGACCTCATTTGTCATTTCCATTGTTTTGTCCTTGAGTCAACTCATCAAGCTTAACTAAGCTAATCTTGACCTTTTCCTTGTATTCATTTGCAGTAGCCAGTTCATCCCTAAGAATAACAATTTATTTTTCAAGTTCTTCATTATCTTTGGATTTTTGCAGTTCCATCTCCAACTGAATGAATTCTCCATTATTTTTTTTGCATTCATCAAATCTCTCTTTTAGGGATTGGGCAATTTTTTCCTCATTCTTCTTTCTTTCTTCAATCTCCTTCTTCAACTTCATCACCATAGATTTCATCTCATGCTTTAGGGTAGCATTGTCTCTGGAAAGATTTTCACATTCTTCGATTATTTCCTTCACTTGGTTTGATTCAGGTGAACATCATCCATGCGTTTGCTCTCTTTCATCTTAATCTTATCACATAGATCCTTTCTCTTCTCTCTGGACTTAATAATCTGATCCTTTAACTTTTGAATGAATTTCTCTGCATCCTTAAGATTTTCTTTCAATTCCTAGACTTTTGCTTTAGACTGATCAAGGTCATCAAGTGCCACCAAAAGCTGCTGCTGAAGACTACCAGAGTCCATTACATTCCCAGATCCACCTTAAGCTATTAAACTTCTTCCAAGGAACTTAGCTCTAATACCAATTATTGGACTCAAGCAACAATCAAAGGGGAGGTAAATCAATGTTGTGCAATTTTTAACTTTATTAATATATGTTCTCTCAAGTGCATGTAACATTCAATCAAAAGAAATATGCATGAACATAAATCAATAAGCCAAAACATAATAGCACAAGGATTTTTATGTGGAAACCCTGTTAGGGGAAAAACCACAGTGGAGATCAATCCACAATTTGAGTACTCAAAATATAAGTGTTTTACAAAATGGGAATGCACTTGCATTCAGGCGCACTTCCTAGAGCTCTCTGCTCAAAATAAGGAAGGCTCACTACCTTAAAAAAGATTTGGATTACATCAAAAGGTTGAACTAAGAAGATAGCATCTACAAATGCCTGATTACAGTTCTAGTTACGCTCATAGATAAGATTCTGGACCTTCTATCAGATTCTACACTTTTCTCTGCTCTGCCTTAATTCACTTCACAAAATCCTCTTTTGTACAATTGAAAATCACTCATCCATTCTTATGATATTTGCATACACACCAACACATATTGAAATATAACACATACATCCCAAAATGAATTAACCGATCTCATATATATATATATCTACCACCAAGGATTCAATCGCTATTTGTCGGCTTCAATAGAATAGAAAATATTTTCCAAATGTCGGCTCAAATCATGAACATTTAATGTGCATCTATCAAAGTCAACCACAGCATAGTGAGGACCCAAAACAAAATCTCCAACACAAAAATACCTTAAGCAATTTTGCCTTAAACATCCACAACACCCCACATTTACTTAGTCAGACTTCAAGCACTGATGAAAAAAAGTTGAACGACTAGATCTACTAACTCATACGTCTATTGATGCGAAAACACAAAACTCAAGAGTAAGACATTTCATATTCCAAAAGACCTTCCCTGAAATCCACAACCAAAACTGATAAACTGGTAATGCAAACCACTTGACAGATTCAACTTCAACTGGATACCCTGTTCTTTACTCTGACTTCTGGTATGATTAGATACTAGAGTGTAGACAAAATCAATGACTTAGGTTGCCATTAATGACAACACTAGAAGCTATATGCCAAAAAAAGTGTTTTTTGCACAATTTCCCACTCAAATCTGGATTAGTTTAAAAAACCCAACAACCCACAACTGAAACCAAAGGTGATCAAGATCTTATACCACTTGTAAGGAAGCTAAAGTAGTGGAACAACTTCCTACACTAACCTTGAGAGGAGAATAATAATTTTTTTTTACAGATCTTTAATAGTTACAAAAACTTAAACACAAATATCATGCATACCACAACACAATGATTTACGTGGGGAAAACTCTTTCAAGAGGAAAAACCCACACTCCAAAAACTGCCCAATATATTATTCAGAAATCAAAAGATTACAATATACTTGTAGAGAAAGCTTCTCATAGGAGTATCACCACTAGAGATCAAGAGACAACATGACTTCTATCAAACTCTCAAAATACACCCATGCCTACATACAAACCAATTTCTTATAACAAGCTTTTTGGAATCTTCTAGAATTCGGGTTTTACAAGGTAGTTTTTCATTTGATGTGTTAATAGAAAAACCTTGGCGTGTTAGTGGGAAAAAACCTTGATGTGTCAGCGATTTTTGTCGGGTCGATGACCCAAACCCCATATCTTGTTACGAGTGCACACTATTTGCATGATCAATCGTCACATACCAACATACATCCTATCAATAATAAACCATATATAATTGAAAAGTTGAGACACATTTTCCCAACTGGAAGAAGGCATTTATGAATCCATCTATACTTGGAGCTTTATAAGCCAAGAAGGAGAGATCAATATTTTTTACCTTCTCCATAATTTACTTTACCATAGTTTTACTATCATCACCCAACACAACAATATGTATAATCTAGAACAATAGGTTGACCAATTAATCATTAAGTGGGGGGCCTAAAAAAAGGAGTTGTTGAAATAATTCATTAAAATTCTTATATCTTCTTCTAGAATGGCATCTAAACCATCCTCAACAACAAGTTTAGAAACTATATTAGTTCTCCTATATGTTTTAGGATAGATTGGTAGAAAGTTTAGGGTGATCCCACAATAGTGGTTTACAATTTTTGGCCAAACTGGACACTAAAATTATTATTTTTAACTAAATCTTTACTTTCGGGCACCTATAGTGGCTAAACTGTGAGGAATTTGAAGATGATGCAAACTAGAGTTTCATGAAATTTTGTCTATAGATTATAAATATATTTTTTTCAAAAATTTTGGAATCAGATTGCACTTCATTTTCCATCTCCCTCGAAAACTAGTTTTTTTCATAAAACAACATTTTAAAAAAGTGACTCTCACCATATAATGCATAAATTTTTTTCCATGAAGGATAAAATTACAATTATTTAAAATTTAGATTCATAACTCTGATATCTAGTGCTTCCACTTGGTTAGATAGTTTTTTATTGAATATTTTTTCTTTAATCAAGTTTTGAAGTCAAACCAATTATAATTCAGACATAGCGTGACCGTATAACGCGTAACTTTTTTTTGTATGCATCAAAATTCAATTTTTTTTCCTTTGTTGGATAAAGAACTTCAATATTTGGTGCACTCATATTTTTCATTTTTTTATAATCTATTATTTTTCCACATGTGCAGAACAAAGAGCTTTATTTTTGGTGAAAAACCTACATTCACAAGAAATAAAAAATAAATATAATAATAAAATTAAATTTATTTAAAATTATACTTTTTGGGAAGCTTATAATAAGGCATAAATACTTTTTTTTTTAAATTAAATGAATTCATATGATCCCCTAAAAGGTAAATCAAAAGTGGTTTTTTATCAGCATTGTGATAGGTGTAAAGGAGACTCTGTTATAGGTATGGTTTAAAACTAGTGAGGTTCTATCCAAGGGGGTTTGATTTAAGGTAGTTTGATCAAACCCTCCTCAATTGGAATTCTTTAAATGGAACTTTTTAAGGCTTAAATCATTATATTTTCTAAAAAATATGTAATTTCAGCAAAAATCAGATCCTCCCAAAAATTGTAAACCAGTTTTGTGGGATCACCCTTTAGTGTATTTATTTTCCTCAATGAGCTATTATATTCTAGACTTTTATTTCTAGAATACTCTCTTTGTGAAGGATCCAATGCTATTCTTCCCTTAAGGATCTTTCTTTCCTACAAGTGAACTCATCAACCATACTATAAACCATCTTCTATTAAATGGATTTAAGATTGTTTGAAGTGGTTTCCTTCTATTTTTGTATGCTTGCAAAGCAATTTTTTTTCCACCCTTTCATATGAAAGTTGATATTGATAAAATTTTATGATAGTTTGGACATCAATGCTCCTTTTGGATCAAAGGCCAACTTGTTATAAACATTATTTCTAAAATTTAGGTGGGAAGGTCATGCAATTTAATATTTGAAAGAATAGGCTCCCTTAGTTCTATTTGTTTCCCATTTTAGGAGTATGGGGTTATGGTTGGATCCCACCCTAGGAATAGCACTAAAGGAGAAATCACCAATAATGTGTTGGAGGAACCACTAATCAAGAATCTATCTAATATTACCTATATTAGGTCCTTACCCATACGTCTATTAGACCAAATGAAAGGCGGGCCTTTCATATCCATGTTTAATAGCCTAAAACTTGTAATGAAATTTGAAATATTTATGATTCTTTTTTAATCATCTTGTAGCATACATCTCTATGATCTTTTTCATCACAATATCCAATGAAGTGGTTACGACCATCAGTAAAGTATAAAACTTTATTGGTAGGTTTGTAGTAATCTTAAATATTGTGCAACATCTTATTTTATCTATTCAATTTAACCTCTTTTCCATGTAATGAAATATTATTATATATAATAGATCCATTTTTATACTACCTTCCATAGAATTCATCCACTTTATAGATAAAAACACACCCATTTTGGCTAGCCAATCCACAATGATTATATCCATTAAGAATTATTTGTTTGGCTATGTAGCCAATTGGAATTTCATTTTGTTCATAATTCCCACAACATTCACCTTTCTATAATTTATTACAAAGTATTTACTATATGAATTGAACACCTTTAGACACAAACAATTAATGACCTAAAAGAAGCATGAAATTACTTGAAGAGCTATGGATTCCAACATACAATTGTTAACTAACCATCCATTGCAAAACAATGTGGTATAGAAAGGGTCAATATTAATTTTTATATTAACTTGGGATCTCCTTAGGTAGACCTCAATGATTTATTCAACATCGTTATCATTGGAAAAACCATTGGGAATATGAGAAACTTGGCCCATTTCTTTTACAATGGTGATGTAGGACAAAATTATTTCCCTATGCTTATGAATTATATGGAGTTCTCCTATTACTAATAAGATTATAGTTTGACTTGAATGACTTGAGCTATATCAATGAAGATATAGTTGGGAAAGGATGCATCATATGATATAGTTAAGTTATTTACATTAAGAATGAAAGGCGTGACTTGACCACAAGAAGTGGAATCCTTTCCTCTTATTACTTTATTTGTCTCTACCTTGTCCTTTCAGTGGATGGGAACAAAATTGTTGTGCATTATCATTTAATTTTTCACCTTCTAGATAATTCATGGAATTTGAATATGTTGGATGTTCATGGGTCTTAGGCATAGGTTTCTTCTTGAGTATCTACTAATGCACTAGACTTTTCTTTTTCTCCATATCTTCTTTGTAAGGTTTTTATTCCTTGTTTCATTTTCTACCATTTTCTTCTCTTTTTCAATTATCAAGTCATTTCCATTTGGCATAAAAATAATAGCAATATCTCATGCAAGCACTTTCCCAATTCTTAGTTAATATCCACTTTGGAAATGTATCAATACTACTTCAATAAGGGATTTTATGTCTTCATTTGATGGTTTAAGAATTGTGTATATCTACTACATGAGTTCCCTTAAGTGTTCAAAGTCGTGAATGTGTAACTCATATTTATTTGAACTTTCACCATGATCATATCAGATGATTTGATTAGCTACCTCATAGCATGAATATTCAATTTCTTCATCCATGAACTCATACTTAAGTCTATCAAGCTTGTCAAGTTTATCCTCATAATATTTACTAGCACCTTCCTCATTTTATTTTTAGTTTTCTTGTGAACATTGATAAGAAAATTACATATTTTATTGGATCATGTGTGAGATCATAACTTTCATGCTATAATGACATTTTTTAGAAGTGTGCATAATCCCTTCTCAAAGAACTTGGAGTTTCCTTCTCTTGTTTCTTGAAATTTACTTGCATGAGAACCATTTTTCTATCATGATATTGTGGTATTTTGGATCAATTACTATTGTATGGTATGATATTAAAACTTTGGCCTTTATTGAAACATGTTGCAACATTATAAGGTGGTATCCCCTTTTTATTCCTTGCTACCATATAGGATAGGTCTTTCACTACACACATCAACCTATCTAGCTTTTCTTTAGCAATGAGAAGACTATTTGAGGCCTTTCTATCTTGTTGTGTAATTTTGATGTTATACCTCTTGATATGTTTTCTAGATGCCTTCATATTGATTTTAATATTAATAGCTATGGCCTGGCCTATCTCAAGGTTCGAGGATTTTTTCCCCTAAGACATTATCCAATCTTGGCATCAAAGGCATCATAATAGAGGACTAGGCACATGGACTCATTTGGTCTAAAATTTAGTTGTAATTTTTTCATATTCATGATGAACCTATTTTTGAAATCAACCACTTTTTCATTAATCCCTTTATTTATGGTTGTGAGATCATATATATATATATATATATACTTTTGAGATCCATGCTATCCCCATATTGTAATATGAAAAATCTCATGAACTCTTCCCATGTTTCAATGTTATTATCTAGGAGACTTATAAAGATGATATAAACAACTTAATCATTACATCTTCATGATGAATCTCATACTCATCTATTACATTTATGAAGTGGATCAAGTATTTGTTTCTTGTGACTACATTGCTACCTTGAAGTCCTGTTATCTTTTGGGTGATCCCATAATAGTGGTTTACAATTTTTGGCCAAGTTGGACACTGAAATTATTATTTTTAACTAAATCTTCACATTCGGGCACCTATAGCGGCTAAGCTGTGAGGAATTTGAAGATGGTGCAAACTAGAGTCTCATCAAATTTTGTCTGCAGATTCTAAAAATATTTTTTCAAAAATTTTGGAATCAAATTGCACTTCTTTTTCCATCTCCCACGAAAATTGTTTTTTTTTCAGAAAACAACATTTTTAAAAAGTGATGCACACCGTATAACGCATAACTTTCTTTCCATGAAGGATAAAATTCTAATTCTTTCAAATTTAGATGTGTAACTTTGATATCTAGTGCTTCCACTCGGTTAGATAGTTTTTTATTGAATATTTTTTCCTTAATCAAGTTTCAAAGTCAAATGAATTACAATTCAGACACAGCGCGACCGTATAACGCGTAACTTTTTTTGTATATGTCAAAATTTAATTTATTTATTTTTGTTGGATCAAGGACTTCAATATCTAGTGCACTCATATTTTTCATTTTTTTTTTGATAATCTTCTATTTTTCCACATTGAAGAACAAAGAAATTCATTTTCGATGAAAAGCCTATGTTTAATAAAACTTAAAAAACAAATACATAACAAAACCAAAACATATTAAAATTATATTCATTGGATAGCTTGTTCTGAGGAATACCATAATCATTTGAAATAAATTTTAAATGAATTCATTTGATCCCCCAAAAGCTAAATCAAAAGTGATTTTTTATCAGCATTTTGATAGGTGTAAAGGAGACGCATTTATATGTATGGTTTAAAACTAGCGAGGTTCTATCCAAGGGGGTTTGATCTAAGGTGATTTAATCAAACCCTCTTCAATTGGAATCCTTAAAATGGAACTTTTTAAGGCTTAAATCATTATATTTTCTAAAAATATGTGATTTCAGCTAAAATTCGTTCCTCTCAGGAATTGTAAACCACTATTATGACAGCACCGTTTTATGTTATGTCATTTGGGATTACATTAAAATATTAGGGATATCAAAGAAATATATCTATATATATCTTTAAGCTCCTAGAAGTTATCTAAATGGATGGAATATTTGAGCATGCCTTCTAAATTAGGGTCTCACATTTTGTATATTATTGATTTATTGGCTATGTTGTTGATTTGGTAGCTCTTTATTATGAACATTATGGACATAATTATTAATTATTTTGAATTTTGGGAAATCTAATTATAATCTATATATTGGGAATTTTAGGCAATTTTTGTTTGTTGTGGCTCAATTTGAGCTTGAATTTCATGCTACCTTTTTCCTAACGTTATCAATCAAAACTATCCTATCATCAAGTTCTTTATCTCTAGCTCCATTCTCTAATTGTATGACTATATCAACATGATAGAATGGAGGGTCTTGCTTATGGTTAGTTCTATGTGAAGAGGTAGAAAAATTACGATTGAAACCCTATTCTTGTGGTTCTTACATGTGGAGGATTGATTAGGTCTATGTAATGAACATTTACCAATGGGATATATTTCTTTTTCCTCCACCCATACTTCATCTCTAGGAATATCATATCGATGCCTACTATTTCTCCTATATTTTCTAATCATTTCATCACTTGAAACATCTAAAGCATATGAAAATTGATCTATCAAATTTGTAAGAATGCTAACACTATTTGAAGCACCATATTCATTTCTTTTAAGAAGGGGTTTAATAGATGTACCTTTATTTTTTACTTTTCATATTGCATTTTTTCCTTACTTGTGTTGTCATATCAAGTTTTTGGGTATCTCTTGAAAGAACTTTTTTTTTTTTTCAATTATTTTGATTTGCAATTTAGTTCTAGGTTTGTATTAGAAAAATATCACCACTCTCCATTTGGAAGAGACACACTTTCCTTTATCAGTACAAATATTCTAGATAAAAACCAAGATATTTTATCCCTAACAATAATGTCATTTTGTTGGTCCAAGTTGATGGGGTGCTAGCACTACACAAACAAAATACATAGCTAGATTTTTTTTGATTTGTTATGGTTTTCAAGATATTTTCCAATTTCCTCTTACCCAACAATGACTAAAATATTGCTAGTAACAATTTCATTTTGTTGGGTCCCAATATGATTGCTCACACTTCTAGAGGAATCAATTAAATTTAGGACTAGGGGAATACAATTCTAAGGGTGGAATGATCAACTCAACAAAATATGAATGATGATAGGAGTTAATCAAGGATATTTTTTATATGAAAGAAGTATGAGACTTCCTTGAGCCTAATTCAAGCCACTTGTTTCCAAAATTTAAATGAAAACATTTCAAACACACACACACATGATGCCTAGTTGGGAAATCTATATTGATAATGCATTGTGCTTTGGTATAAATACTCTAGAATGATGTTGATTTCTCTCAAATTATTATAATTTATGTTATTGGATGTGCTTAAGATGATTTTAAAATGCTTTAGGACTTACCTCTACATTTTTAACTCAAAGTGTTAATTTGGAAGGTTTCACATGTAAGGTATTTGGCAATGACCTATTTTTTTACAAAACCCAAATTGAGGAAATTGAAAAAGGAAAATGAAAATGTTCTTACATAATTTTTTCTAAGATATATAATGACATCTATAATTTTGATTGAAAGGACAAATAAAGTATGAGATTTTTTTTATGCAATATAGGATGAATAAGGTAAAAGGTTAGGGAAAAGGTTGGGTTTAGTCATCTTATGCACTAGAATCCATCACTTCAAGTAAAATATTAACATACATAATGAAAAAGCTCAAATGAATATATGGGAAATCATGTTTAATCTTTTATTTTTCAAGATTTTTCCACCTAGAAAATTAGTAAAATTTAATGTCTTAAAAAAAAAAAAAAAAAGTTCTACACTAATACATAATCTAAGTTAACATTCCATTGAATGGATTTATAAAATAATTAACAAAACTCAAAAAATAAGGAGATGCATGCTTGACCTTACATTAAATTTTTGAGACAAAAAGAAAGACCACTTTCTACACGATTAAAAATGATTCTCTTAATCTCCACTATATTTAAAAAATAGTATAGTTAAGAAACTAAATTTTTAGTACTAGTGTTATAATTTTTCATATCATCAAACTTTGAGCATATGTTCTCAAATTCCTCATTGAAGTTTAATTTTTGTTGATTTTAAGAAAAAAATTATCACATTTGATCTGCTCCACCCGCTCCCCATTTCCATACTCTTACATATCTCACTATATACACTAAGACTACACATCATTGCAATGCTATCACTGCTTATCATAATAAAATTATACAAATAAAATCAAAAGAATTTAGAAGGTATGCTAGATTTTTTTTTTAATATTGAAAGAAGGTGCAATTAAAAACTATAAGAAGTTGTTGTACAAAACGGACCAACTACAGATATAAACATAAAAAAATTACATCAGATACAAAACTAAAGTCATGATCAACTAAAGCAAAGCTTGAAAAAAACATTCAATTTTGCAAGAAATTAATAGATCTAAATATATCGCAAAACACTTTGTTTCACATTTCTTGTGATTATCATTGTAAAAAACAAATCACACAATTCAAGATCTTATCGATAAAATGACGATACTAAGTTGAAAACATTGATGCGACAAAAGAATACAACGGCTAATTAATTGACATGACAGTGTGAAAGTGGATTCAAAAACCTTTACAAACTTAGTGATGAAGAACATGATAATTGTAAGGCATCTAGAAAGAACATCACATGAAAATATTACACAAAGTCATCAGACACCATGACTATTTGACATTGCGCAGCAACAGACAAAATTAAAAGATTTCGTTGATTTTAGTGGAGAAAATTTAGCGCTTCTTTGTACAACAATGAACTGGAAAATGGTCGCTGATTGGCCTTCACTGATTGCAAACTGGCGTCATATGAAAACCCTAAATTATTTTTGACTTCGTTGGTGTAAGATGGACGGTCTCACACTTTTTACTCTTTCTTCATTTCCACAGCTCAAATGGAAGAAAAGTAGAAGAAAACGCAGCTTTATCAGGGATGTCACACTAGATGATTTAAAATAATAAAACTTTACTTCCACCATCTTCGCGTCATTTTGATGGAATTGCTTAATCTAATTATATATCATTAATTAGTAAATTTGTGTCGAGTTTTGCTAGTAGTTTGATATTTATTTTTAGTTGTTTTATTTTTTTAATTTTTAATTGGTATTTTGGAAATTTTTAGTCTCCTCCAAAGTCAGTATGAAGGTTATAAAGAGGGGACCTCCTTTTTGACATGAATGCAAATGAATAGTTTAAGCTCACAAGCACGATAGCTCAACAGGGGCACATAGCCCCCAAGTAAACCAACCTAGCGAGGAATTAGCAGCCTTAATGTTGCAATACAAGCTTACGAACATATTGAATCAATGGAGGCATAGTGACTGCAATCACAATGGCCTAGTGGAGGTTTGAACCCCAGTGGCAACAACAACAATGCCACATCTTAACCATTACACTATGAGATGAACCCCTTTAGTTGTTTTATTTTTATTTGCATATATTTTTCTATATTTGTTACTTATTATTCATTTATCTAATCATATTGATACATTTTTCCATACATTCATTCTTTATCTTTAGATCATCACTTCCCTATCTAAGTTTAATATTTAGTCACATGTGATGATCCTACGACACTCAAGATTGAATCTAGAATTCAAATTTTAAAACTCTCAGTCTTTCTTGCTAGCCATCTTGAACCAACTTGATACATATTTGTGTGACTCATTGACTTGTTTTGATATTTAAATACATTCATTTGTGCAATAAATTGATTTAGGAGATCACCTAGAAATCAAGATAATTTAGCAATTATAAGGAGAAATATGTAGAGCACACTTCAATTTTTGAAAGAAAGAAACTAATCACATTATAATTTGCATATATATCACTTGGTCCAACTAGGGCTCTAATCTAGGAGAACTACACTCTAGTGATTTGACATATTCCCCAAGGTGTTCACAAACCCTTCACTATCCTTACAAGTCATTTAAATCCCAATGATCAAAGTCAACAAGTTTTAGAAAAATGTATATGAGTAGTTTCTATTTTCACTTTAAAGATCAATACTACAATAATTGGGTTTGAACCTAAGGCTCTTAGGATTGAACCACAAAGAATTAGGGGTCTTCAAATATTTTGAGATAGTGAGCATATTGAGGGCATAAAATTCTATACTATACCAGATCGATTCTATGCATCTTCAATACCATCTTCTTCTCATCAATTTTATAGCTAAAAAATGCCTCTTTCTCTTATATTTAATTTCTAGAAATAGCATTTAAATTATCACTTCTAGCCTAATTAAATCTAGGTTAATTATGTACTTATTGATTGTATTTATTTAATTAGCTTAGAGTTGTGTAAAAGGGATTTTATTCCCTTACATGTGTGTTTTGAGGCTAAGGCCCTATTGACATCTACCCTAAATTTTGTAAAATGTCTTTACATTTATTTTTGTTGTCTTGACCCTACTGCTAATAACCAATTTGATAAACTTATTTTAATGTGCCCCACTAAAATTCTCTATTTGAAATAGCAATTGTGCTTAGTATTTGGTTCATTTATTTGCATTCATGTCCTCAATCCCCTATTTTATTATTCCATGACCCCTTATGTCTTGTAATTTTTTTAAAAGGGTTCCCTTGTGTCATAGCAGGGCCCTTTATATCTCTATGCTCTACTATGCTTCTACTCAACTCAATTTCCTATAAACTTATTGTAAAAACTCTTAAGTCCTATTTGACCCCTACTAGTTAAATCATGGCATCCCTTTGTCCTTTATTAGTCCAAAAAATTTACTTTTTTATTTATCAAATAGCATGTTTAGCTAGTGTCATGTGACTTAAGTGGTGAGATTCAAACTAAAAGCTAACTAATAATAAATGTGGGGAATTTCTCTTCATAGTTGATGCTAGGTTGAGGTAGTTATTCTTAACTCTTTGTTGGACTTTATTTCTCTCACTATGGGCCACATTCATAATATCTAAGGTGCCAAATTTGTCAGAAATTTTGTGGTAGGTTTAAATTGAGGTGTCAGACTTTGATTGGTAGAGGTGTGGTGTTAGTGGTTGGTGTGCCCATAGTTGTGAGTTGACACTGTGTAAATACTATAGGTAGAGGTGACACATGATTAAATATTATAGGACAATAGCTTCTTCTAATCATAAGGACATACAAGAGTTGAAAGGGAATTTAATACCACTTTGTATAGGCCCTAATAGATTTTTACAATAGGTTAATAATGTAGTTGTTACTTGTAGAGGGTGTTTCCATTCTTAGATGCCAAGGTTTTGAATTTTGGGGAACTAGATGATTGACTAGCCTATTGTTCACTTGTAGAGACTTTTTAGTTTAGAGCTTTTCAATAACATGTCATCAAGGATAGTTCTTTTGTCATTTTCATGTCTACTTAAGTTTGGAAATTATTTCTCAAGAATCTAAGAAAGAAGTGCATCCTTAAAAGGTACCATGTGACCCTTTAGAATGTTATTTTTGATCAAATAAATAGACCTTTCCCTATTAAAATTAAGTCCTTTATTTATGTCTTAATACAATACTTCAAGGTAATTTTAGAATTATTATTAAATATCTAGAATGGTACAAGATTGTATTGATGTAATGCATGGGGATTGAGAACCAGATATTTCATTGGTATCATATGGATTTGTGCATTAGGGAAGAAACCATGGGAGATATGAAATAATTTCATATATTATAATTGCAAGGTGTTCAAGGATTTTCTATACTATACTTACTTGGTGTTCTATGTTTTAGTTGATTCCAAGGTAGTAATTTTTACCATCAAAATTTCATATCCCACTATGTGATTCATCATTTATCCTAATAAAGGATCAAGGTGTGTGATCGAAAATGTTGATGACAAAAATTACTAGACAAGTTATAAAACTAAAAAACATGAGCCTATCCAATATATGCATTTTAAAAATTTGATGTCTTTAATTGATTTTAGGATGTTAGCTCTTTTAGTTCAAGCTCTCTTTTCTTACACTTACATACGTTTTAAGTAAAAATAAGGTATTGGAATTGGTCCCACTAGGCATGCCAAGAATTGTTATCACCTGAAATTGCACTCTTACCAAAACTAGTTCAATATTTAAATAGAATAAAAATGGGAATGATCTTGAGCTATGAGAACTTGCTATTGAGATCAAACCTCTAGGGAAAGTTGGTTCCTTTCTAAATCTAGATGCACCCTATTGATCCAACTCAACATAGATTAAACCTAAAACTAAATCCTATTCTACTAATTTACAAAGGAAAAAAGATAAGAAATATGCTAAAAAGATTTAAAGTGATGCACAAAGATTTAATTGATTTCTTCCTAGCTCACAACAGCACAAGGAATCAATCAAATTTTATATGAATCACATAGGTCTTTGGCTTACTAACCCATACAACTAGATATGGAGGTAAAGAGTTTGGCATACACTAAGAGTGAAGAAAAGATCCATAAATAATCCCTACAAAGAGGTTTTACAAAATATGCATATCCAAAAGTGTAACATTCATTCAAACATAGAGGTAAGAATATTCACATAGTATGCTAGAAGTGAGAAGAGGTGAAACAAACATTTTTTGTTCATTCAATGGTATTGAACCAATTTTATAGTGTCCAAAATATACATAAATTGTAAGAGAATAAATTTTCTTTTATTTTCTCTATCCTTTAGACTATGGAAACACCCTTGAAATGAATGTTGTAGGAAGCTTATCTCTTGAATGGGACACAAAGACATTAGAAATTATGTAGGTAATGTACATCGGATCAGATTTAATAATTGAGGTGTAATGAATATCGTTCTGCACCCTGCCATACCGGGGCATTAATGATCTGTGGGGGTCAATATATATGGCAAGAAAGTTGCCCATAAAATCAATTGAAAATATAGTTTTTGGAATAGCATTATCAAAAAAGGGGTATAGATGTACCATGGTCAAGGATAAAATAGTTAATTTTAGGTACCTAAAACTTGGATTGGTAGTTGGTGAATGTTGTAGGAATATTAATGCAATTATAGAGTGGTATGTGGAAGAAATAATGCCTTTATCACTTTGGACACCTAGAGCTTTTTCAATAATTGGAAGGGTTACCAAAACCCTATCAAAAGTTGATGGAGGTTTCAAAACCAATGAAAATCTCTAACTTCCCTTTCCCTTTCCTTTACTTTATTTTTTGGCACTTGGTGTCAGTGAATAAATATTTTTTTAGAAGTTTGTTGGGAGCAACAAAGGTTTCAAAACCTCCCAATTTTTTTGACAATCATAAATTTTCATTCCTTTGTTCACTTTTGGCTAGTTTCACTCTACTTTTAGTTTTCTTTTTGTCTTTCTTTTTCCTCCCTTTGGTTGTTGATGAACCTTGTCAACTTGAGAAACTATTTTGAGAACCTTGTCAAATTTTGACAAGGTTAAATTTCATCAAGTTTTGATAAGGTTAATATTAATTATAATTTCAGCTCACAATAGTGTGTCCCACTTTTTGGCCAAAGTGGCACATTGAAATCAATATATTAATCATATTTTTACTTCTAGATCACCCATAACTACTAGACCATTAAGAATTTGAAGATGATGTGAACTAGTGATTTTGATATTTTTATGTAGATTGTAAATATATATTTTTAAATATATATATATATATATATAGATGATTTAAGATTTTTTTAATGTAAGATTTAATAACTTATTTCTTATAGTTAATATCATTTTTAAAATAAATGTAATAATAAAATAAAATATATTTAAAGTTATACTTTTTTGAAAGCTTGTAATAAGGGCTAAAAACTTATGAAACTTTGGAAATTCTAAATGACTTCATTTTATCCCCCAAAAGGTGAAGAAGAAATGGTTTTTTGTTAGCATTTTTATAGGTGCAAAGGAGACTTCATTAAGGTTTTTGATTTAAGACTAGGGGGTTCTATCAAAGGGTGTTTGATCTAAGGGGGTATGATCTAACTCTCTTCAATTAAAATCCTTTAGATAGAACCCCTTAAGGCTTAAATCTTTATATTTTCTAAAACATGTGATTTTAGACAAAAATTAGGATGTCCCATAAGTGGGACACTATTGTGGTAGGTGAAAACCATGTTGAAGCTTGACACCAATCTTGAAACTCTTGAAACTTTTCAATGGCACTTAAAAATTAATTTTTATATGGGCACCAACCTTTAAGTCCAACCATTGAATCTTTTAACACTTCGAAACTTGAGAGTAAAAATAACCTATTAGCACATGGCATCAAAGCTTGAACCACTTTTGACAACTTTTTGGTGTTTGAAAAGGTTGTGAGAACCTTGTCAAAATATGATAGAGGTTTTATAACCTTTGAAAACTTTTGAAACAACTTGACACTTAGTTTATTTCTTCCCTTGAGTGGCTTCATCCTTGTGCCAGTGCTTGGAATCAAAGATAGAAATGGTTTTGAGAGCCTTGTTAGACTATTATGGAGGTTTCAAAACCTTTATAAAAATCCAAAATACCAACACTTAATAATTTTTCATGCTTTTATTTCTCCTCAACACTTGTCAATAAATTTTTTTGTCATTTGAACCTACTTTGAGAACCTCGTCAAGTTTTGACAAGGTTGTGAAAGCCATATCAGCTTCCAATAAAGGTTTAAAAACCTTTGAAACTTGCTAAAAAATATAAACTTAGTTGGTATGAGTTTTCCATGGTCCATGAAGTTACTAATATTTAGATTTTGGATTCAACTATGACAAAAAAATTGACACAATTGAATCCAAAAGCTAAATATTAGTAAATAGAAACTTGCCTTCACTTTTGGTTGGCAACTCTTAAACTTGTTTCAACAACCTTGTCAGCTTTTGACAAAGGTTTGGAAACCTTTGAATTTTTCCACCAACCCTTAAAATTAGCTTATTTTTCCTTCTCTTGCCTACTTCAACACCCATCGAAAAAACCTATTAGCTATCAAACCATTTTCAAGAACCTCGTCAGTCTTCAAAAAAGTCATGAAAACCTTGTCAAGAGCCAACAAAAGTTTCAAAACCTGTAGAAACTCTCAACTTCTTTGACACTCTTCTAACTTTGCCATTTTTTTACTTTGATAATTTATTGAAGCATGAAGGAGGAAAGTGAATAGAAAGAGGAATACCTTGAGCATGACTAGCCCATTTATATCTCTCATATAGGTTATAATCAATGGGATATTTA
Source organism: Sequoia sempervirens (assembly GCA_007258455.2). Taxonomy (NCBI): domain Eukaryota; kingdom Viridiplantae; phylum Streptophyta; class Pinopsida; order Cupressales; family Cupressaceae; genus Sequoia; species Sequoia sempervirens. Next base: position 187,012,245 of record VDFB02000007.1, read on the forward strand.
AGGGGCATGAAATGAAAATAGCTACATGAAAGAATTATAAATTTATAGTTTATAATAAATAATTAAGTAAAAAAGGAATTACTAAGTTTTAAAACATTAGTTTTTTATTATATTGATGTAAAAAGAACACTTGAGAGGTTTTTATAAAACCTTTTACAATCTCTAATAATTGTCTCCATTTTTTCACTTAGTCACATAAAATAATTTGGGAGAACTCTTTAGAACAAGAATTAGATATATAAGAGAATTTTATTATTTTATTGTTATAATAGTAGGAATTGGTATGCTCATTCAATTTAGAACTTACATTACTATTGCACAAGATATAAAAGATAATATTTTCTTCCATTACTTATAGAGGATTGACATGAAAAATGAAGGATCCTATGAGATAATTCTATTCATAAGGAACCATTGTTAGGAAAATGGTGTTTTACAACTTACAAAAAAAATAATTATTTTAATTATGTAAAATAAATATTTATCTTTGGTACACCTTTAGTGATATCTTTGGCCACATTACATATTTATTTGGGTCCACTTGTAAATTTCTATGTAACATTGGTTAAATATTTTATGTGTGGGTTGCACATGAAAAAAATATTTAATATTGAGAAAAAATAATACCAAAGAGTAAATGTTGGGGTCAATGGTTTTGTGCACTTATGATTTGAGACACATGATTTTACCTTACCAATTGGTTGTTTTGTGTGAGCTTGATTCTATAAAAGAAAGCACATGTTTAGTGGTTAATGTTGGTTGGTTTGAGTGAGTTGCCATTTTTATTGATCTCTCTTAAATTTGATTGCATATGTAAAGCAGGACATGGGATGTGCGGTTATATTCTTGGACACACAGAGGATGCATTGTAAGAGCTTGATTTTTTAGAAGCATTGGAGACTCTATAAGTGTATTGTAATATTTTTATTACTAAATAATATATTGAATTTGGATGCTTTTGGAGGTTGGGTTTTTCTTTCAATGGTTTTCCCATGGTATATCTTGTGTAATATCATGGCATATCTTTGAGCTTTACATAATAGTTGGTTTTAAAGTTTGTATACATACTTTTCTCTCATGGGGTTATGTAGAAAATGGTTTTATCAAGTTTTTGGAAAATTTTCCTAACAACCAATTGAGATGCGTGACATTGCAAGGACCTAATTTATTTAGGCTTTTGAATACGGTAATACAAAATAAATTAAACATGTTAAAATTGTTTACATATTTTTCAACTAAACAATGCTTGCATCTTTCTCCCTATCATCATAGCCTTATACAAGCGCATTAAGGTAGAAGGAACATTTTAAGAATACTTAAATGTCTATTTTCTATATGGATTATTCTAAACACTTGCTTTCACTCATAGAAATAATAATTTTAAATAATTCATCTACAAATAATGCTTAGATATATTATTCCACTATAAATAAAATTTGATTATGTTGCTAGTTATTTTATGGCCATACACCTCAAGCACTAATTATACTTGGTTCTTTTTCATGCTACAAAACTACAATTCATAGAATGAATGAATGTATTTAGTGTACCCTAATGATTATTTAACTATTATGTTATCGTCTAGCCAAAATATAGGGCCAACCTATTAGCTATGCTGAAAGCTCTACTTATGAATAAATGTATAAGATTGAGATTATTTTTCAACAAGAAAATGGATCCCTAAAATTCCTTTAAAATTTTGAACATATCAAACTAGAATATTTTTTTACAAGCAATAAAGAGATCCTACCATGTAAGATTTGTTTTTATAAATACTCATGAATATTTACTACAATCTACACTAATTGATTATTTCCCTTTCCAAAACTACTAGCCCATTTTCTTTTATCCTTACTTGAAATTTACTGGGTGAAATATAATGATAAGTATTCCATGTTGAATACATAGAACCCTTGTGCTTAGATAGCTCTTCTCACAAGGTGATCCGTTGAACTCCTTCACCTTGAATAAATCAATGTTTTCTCCAATACAAAGTTTTTTTGTTTAATTATTAATGGTCTAATTAATTTATCAACAACAATATCAATAGAGAATGAATATTCAAGATGAGTATTAAAAAAAATTGATTTCTATGAAACTTTTAGATTGTCTTCTTATTTAAACTTGGGATTATTCATCTTCTTAGCTAGTGAATATCCATTCAGTGCTCTTAGCATGTTCAACCTTACATTACCAAGATACTTTGGATTATCCTCTATTTTTATCATTGGGAAATGAATTTATTTCTAAATTCGTGGAAAATTTGTGGACCACCATCCAATATATATGTCAATTATTGTAGACATCTAAATTATCTAGATCACCTGAGAAAACAAACTTGAATACAAAAAAAATATGATTTACAAAAATGTAAAACATTAGTAAACACCTTTAACCTTTTTTATCACCCAACTCAAACTCTAGCAACCAATTGAGAGGGTCTTTATAAATATTTTTATCATTTAGATTCTTATATGTTTTTTCTAAGGACAATATCAAATTTTCCTAGATACGACCTTCCTCTTTCCTAATTTGTGAGAAATCATGTTTCTCTAACCACCTTCCTCTTTCCTAATTTGTGAGAAATGTTTCTCTAACCACCCTTGATCACCACAAAATGAGGACATGGTTTTAGAAAGTAAATTATTTATTTCAAAATGTGAAGACAATATTAAAATTTACATAGATATTAATTAACCAATATATTTTATATATCCATGAAGAATTATAATATGTTACATTCAATATAAACATGTTTTCACTTTGAGATTTTACAACCAATTTTAAAATACGAAGACTTCATTTCTAAGCAAATATATAGATTAAACCTCCAATTTTCATATTTTACTTGACCTTTTCAATTTGTCTTGACCTTTCCAATTTGTTACAAATGTTTTAAAAATATTGAATAAAATTTTCCAAATTTAATTGATAGAATAACATTTGAAAAAATCTATAATTCATGACTATTACTAATACTATTGATATCAACATAGACAGTTGGAAAACCATGTGCAGAGCATTCTAATTTATTATATATATTTCTTTCACAACTGTCTATTATTGAAAGAAAACAAGATTTAATATAAAAAAATTACTTTTGAATGATATTAGTAAATGACCTTTCAATCTCAAATAAATTAGGGCTTCCTAATTAATCGGGGAAACGTGATTCGTTGTGGAAAATGAACTCGAAGTCTTAGAAAAATATCTCTTCGTTGTGGAAAATTCATTGACTGTTGACGGACAAGCAGTATAAGAATAACCCAACTGAGGATGATCTGCAATTCCCTCCATCCCTCCATCCGCAATGGCCATCTCTTTACAGAAGCTGTGTATGCTTATCATTTCATTTTTTGTTGTCTTCTTCCCCTGTCCAGGCATTTCTCTTTCTCTGTCCAACACATGTCCTCCTCATGAATCTGATGCCCTTCTCCGCTTCAAAGCGGCCTTCAATGACTCTTACGGCTCACTCAGTTCGTGGATCAATGGAACTGACTGTTGTACGTGGAACGGCATATCCTGCAACGATCAGAGCAGCCATGTTGTTTCTATTGGAGTAAGCTTCCTTCACGGTATAATATCTGAGAGCCTGTGCCAACTTCGTTTTCTCAAATCACTGACGATGATACGAGTAACAGGTACTGCCACTCTTCCCCCCTGTTTGGGCAATCTCCCTTATATGGAATCTTTAGATTTATCTGAGAATGACTTGAGTGGGATGATCCCATCTTCCCTTTGTTTGCTCACCCGACTTACGTACCTTCATCTTGGTGACAATATGTTCAATGGAAGCATACCTTCCTGCTTGGCCAATCTTTCTTCTTTAACTGACCTTCACCTTAGTGGCAACCAACTTAGTGGAAGCGTACCGGCTTCTCTGGGTAGTCTTTTTTCTCTAAGTTCTCTTGAACTTTCAGGGAATCGATTAAGTGGGAGTATACCAGATTCCCTTGGAAGTTTCTCTTTGTTGACGAAATTAGACCTTAAAGGCAATCGACTGAGCGGGATCATCCCATATTCATTGGGCAATCTCTCTTTGCTGCAAGAGTTGGATGTTAGCAATAACAACCTAAATGGGACCATTCCTTCTTCATTTGCTCGGCTTTCCTTCCTCAAAGATTTCTATGGTAATGGCAATCGTTTCAATGAAACCATCTTGTCTTCGTCATTTCCAGCTTCTTTATTTTCTCTGTACCTGTCACTAAACCAGTCGATTCCAGAAACTTTCTTCACAACTTTACAAACCTTCGGTTTTTGTACTTATCCGATTGCATGTTAAATATTAGCCAAACCTGGATTCCACCCTTTCAGTTATTTGAGTTACAATTAGTGTCATGTATGATTGATGGTGAATTTCCACCATGGATTTCAACACAATTTTCGCTTGATAAATTGGAATTAGTTAACACCGGTCTTGTGGGACAGATTCCCTCTTGGCTATGGAAAACCAGTCCTCTGTTGAAATCTCTAAATCTTTCAGGGAATCATCTAGAAGGAAGCTTGTTCTCCAATACTTCAGCATGGATGCAACTAGAAAAGCTAGATGTGTCCAGAAATGAATTGAGTGGCCAAATCCCATCAACGTGGTCTCCTAATCTGACTATAATGCTGCTCAGTGACAATTTGTTCAATGGTAATATTCTGCCAAGCTTGGGCAGATTATCTCAACTTGTTCTATTAAATCTTGCAAACAAGTACTTATCTGGAGTGATCCCTCTGAGCTTGTCCAAATGCTCTTCTCTCCGTGTTCTAAATTTGAGAAATAATAGTTTGGAAGGAAGCTTACCACATGAATTTAGTAAGCTAAGTGAATTGTATTCATTAGTTGTTTATAACAATAATCTCAAAAGATCATTGCCCTCCTCAATAGCAAATTGTTTACAGTTACAGGTTCTTGATATTGGGAACAATTCATTTGAAGGTGAAATACCAACATCACTTAAATTTCTCTCAAAGCTGAGAGTATTGGTGATGAAGGAGAATAATTTTACAGGCAATATTCCTCCAGAGCTTGGTTTACTGATGAACCTCCAGATTTTGCTGCTTTCTTCCAATCACATCTCGGGTTCAATTCCAGATACAATTGTATTGTTGCAAGCAATGGCAATAGAAAATCAAGATGGTTTTGTATTATCTGCCCCTTTGCAAACAAATGACAATGATATTTTTGTTTCAGCTTCAAATGTTCTTTATCAAGAAGGATTGGATATGACTTTAAAAGGCACAGATCAGCATTACACATATATTCTTTCCACTCTCACATCCATAGATCTCTCAAATAATGAATTGGAGGGAGAAGTTGCTTCTAATTTTGGAAACTTGAAGGGGTTGAGACTTCTAAACCTTTCAATGAACAATTTGAATGGGACCATTCCAAATAGTCTAGGAGAAATGAGTCAGCTAGAGTCATTAGACCTTTCAAGAAATCATTTTTCAGGACAAATCCCTGCAGAACTTGAATTTCTAAGTTATTTGGGTTCACTAGATTTATCAAACAACAATCTTTCAGGAAGTATACCACAAGGACGACATATGACTGGCACATTTGGAGAATCCTCTTATTCAGGAAATCCAAATTTATGGGGATGTCCTTTACCCAAAAATTGTTCTTGGCCACAGTTTGTTGCTCCTCCTCCAATTTCAATTAACAAAGAAAAGAAAAGCATTGAATATCCATGGTATAAGATAGCAGTGGGATTGTCATATGGAGTAGCTTTTGGAGGGATAATTTCATTGATCACAATAAGAATGAGTTGGAGAAGGAAATATTTCAATAAAGTTGATACAATCTTGAAGTTTTTGTTTCCATGGATGAAGAATTGGACACTATGAAGAGAGACATCTACAACTTATTGAAATGTTAGAGGTAAACTTTAGATTTTCATATTCTTTGAATTATCTACCATAATTCAAAATGCTATAATGCTAAAATTTAAAAGGAAATTAGTATAAATTGTTTATGGAAAATTCTCATTTTCTTTTCTACCTATCAATTGTATATTGTTTATAGTATTTTTAAATTGAATAATGTTTTTTTTATTGTTATTGATATATAACTTTGTGTACAGGAATCTCTTTGGTTAGGATGGTGTTTTGTTTCTACATTACCAAAGACATGTCGGTGCTGGTGGCCTCGACATATTATCCTATAAAGTGTTTGTTCTAAATCAAAGCTACTACCAAATAATAAATTTGTGTATGATTTATTTTTTATAATTCTCTATTGTATTACACATGGTTTTGGGAACGACCTACCTACAATAAAATGTTTCTAAACTTCTCTAAAGAAAGGAAAGCTTTAGTATTTTTCAAATTGGCCATTTTGTTTAGAAATGTGGACACGAGAATGTTTGAGAGACACTTGATATACCACTAATAATATAGTTTTAAGAAAACATTGAGGTGTAAATAATATGCAAAATGTTAATGATTTTTTTATCACTAAAAAGATATGAAATATTTTTCTTCTTCATTCAAAAAGACGAGATATCTCTAAATTTTTATTTTCTCGATATTATACATGTATGGGTTCTCATTGCTCCTTGTTATGTTCAATGCATTTTTCCTCAAAATTATAGAACAATTGTATTGTGATACTTTAAGTTTGTGAAAGAATATTCAATTCACCACAAGCTTATACATATTTTTTCATTTTGAGATAATTGTGGAGATATTTAGATAGTCATTATGACTCAATATTACAAATCCACATCAAGATAAATAGTAATATCATATCCAATTTAATCTTGTTTTCATTTCTAAACTTATTATAAAATATTGTGAGCATATATTTGATAAAATTAATACAAATGTTTGAAGAAAATTATAAATAAAGTCATATAATTGAAATAAATTTATTTACCATTTGCTAATTGTTTAATTAATTATTATAAAAAAAATTAAAAATTAATTGAAACTTTATTATTTCAAAAATATATATATCAACAATTTAAAATAAATATTAAAAAAATAAAAAAGTAAATATTTAAGAGAAAGAAAAAAAAATTAATTGTAGAAGAACAATATAAACTTAAAGATTTTTATTTATTTTTTCTAACGTTTTCTCTATCTTTAAATTTTCATTTTTTTCATTTATAATTAAATTTAAAATAATAAATGTAAAAGAATATAAATATTTCCTTATGTATATGTTCCCAATAAAAGAATATAAATTTTACATTCTATTTGATAAAATAAAATATTTTTTTAAGAAAATAAAATAATTTCTAAAAATTAATAATTTTTAACTAATTTTTTTTATATGTGTGTGTAAATTAATATAGATATCTCAAATATGTATCTATTTAATATTTGTCACTATTTTTTAAATAGAAGATATCTATGCTAATTTTTTTTTATTTTTGTATTATCTTAATCTTTCTTTAATGTGGTGAGATATTAAAAGTGTTTGTATTTATGATTAAAATTTAATCCTTCTCATGTCATATGTGCTAACATATGCTTTTCCTCCTTATAATCATGATGGGATGTGATTTTGTTGGATTGTGTATTGTTTGTGTGGCTAGCTAAATGCACATCTGCATTTTGATTAATCGTAAGCAATGCTTAGACTTTCTTTGGAACATAGTTTTTTGAAATAGGATAGTTTTACTCATTCTTTATATTGTTGGAAGAGATTTTTTTTCCAATCTCTCATTTCATAATTATAGCAATTCTCTATGAAATTTTGTGTGTTATTTTTTTTAATCTAGGGCCCTAATAAATCTCTCTATTTGTATCAAAAGCTATTTTACATTTGTATCAAAAGCTATTTTACTTTTATATGTGAATATTAAATTTTAATATCTATTTAAACTACTAATAATACACTCAAATATATGTAGATACATTAAAAAGATCATAGAGCTATTTTATTTAATCAATTATTTTATTTATTACACACACATAGACATATACATTTTAATTATAATAAAAAAGTATTTTTATTTTTTTGAAACATAAAACGTAGGCAAGCTGCATGTATTATAGTAAAAATTCAAAATTTTACAATCGTTTCTTGCCCATAAAAGGTTGGGAAATTCAGTATCATTTCATTTCTATACAATCAAGCAAAAAACTAGCCATAGTTTTATCTACCACAAAATTCCTCTATATCGCTAACAAAGGCAACCTTGCACATACAAAAAAATAGCCACCCCACCCATACTCCCATCCTTAGTCCTCTGCACCATCTTCTTCATCATAAAACCTCATGGATTCCACCAAGTTTGCAAACTCTCGGCACCACTACAGACCCACTACCTCTTGCACCCCCAACCTACGGCATAAGAAATTATAGCCGATGGTTGCCCAACAACAATGTCGAGCCAGTCCAACCGCGTCCATGTTCATTATGAAGGGGTGCCAGACCACCTCCACCCCTTGCTAAAAAAAAAATCTATATCATCTGGCATCAACAGCCCAACTCCCAGCTCCACCACCGCAACCACATCCACATCACCAACCAAGATTGTTTCCTTGAACATTTTTCTCAACATCACTAGGAAACGCAGCTTCAGAAGGTTCAAATCCAACATGGAATCCAAGAAGCACAACGATATATCTGTGTTCACTCATACCTTTTTTTCTTAGAAGCATAAATCCTTTCCGATGACCATCCTCACAACCTCAAGGCAAAGAATATCTTTGTTCAAGAAATTTATCTTTAGCCTTTGATCGAGGATGTATCCTACAAAAGTTGATTGCTTCTTTGAGCTTCCCAAATTGATTAGAGTATCCATTTTCAGTGGTCTCCACTTATTACATCTTCTGTTGATATAGGTGCTCAACCAGTTCATCTCCCATAGAGCCAACCACACACATGTATTGCTCCTACCTCCTTCATCCACTAACGCTAGCAGCCATACGATTTCTCTGTTGGAAGAATTTATTTTGGATTATGTCTTCTACCATTTGATACGGTTGGCATCCAAACATTAGGAGGGATTTAAAAACTCTGTCACTTCTCCCGCTCTCCCATGCCACTACACACATTTCAACCCTCTCCCAGTTCTACAACTAATCTCCAGTGATGCAAACAATTAATGTTCACCTCCAAAATTGCACTTAGGCCTCATGCTTCCAAACTTTGTTCCATATGAAATTATGAGGACCAAGCCCTATGTCAGGGCAAGTCACATCCCCTGCTCTTGGGAATAGTGATGTGCCTAGGGATAGAGGACATAACAATGAGGAGAAAATTTATCTTCGCCATAACTCTGGAAGTGTGCCCATGTGCCCAATCTGATTGTTCAACATAAACATACCTCTCTCATGACACATGGGCAACTAACTTATCCATCCCTAATGTACCTTCATTTTTCCTCTCTATTACCTTCCCTATATATGTGATTTATTGTGTACCTTTCAAATGTTTGTAACAATTCCACTGCCTTAGAGAGCAGGGCTCTAAGCTTCCAATTGGGGATGGTGCCACTTCTAAGGGAATTGATTACCAACACTGAATCCCCTTCAATTGCAATTCTGGGAAATCTTAATCCTTGCACATGCTCATACCATGTATGAAAACCATGAATTCCACTTCGTTTTTTGTCCCTTCTGGTAGCCTCTTTGCAGAGAAAGAAATTATTTTTCCTTGTCAATCCCTAATAATATAGCTCACACTTGATGGACCTGGGTTGCCTTTAGATGCCCCGTCGAAATTCAGCTTGTGCCATCCATGAGGTGGAGGCATCCACTCTACAAAAGTTCTTCCCTGCTCAACCTTATTGCCTCTATTACCAACCCAAGATAGGATTCTAAGGGAAGGCTAGGTTTCCCTCAACTTTGCATCCCAATCCAAGAAATTTTTATCCTTCATTGCTTTTTGCTCTAGCTTGGCATTCAATGTTTCTATTAAGGAAGCCTCGATTTTGTTGATGAGGGATGCAGAACCCATCTTCTTATCCTAAAATAATCACCTATTTCTCTCTTTACATAGCTCCCATACCATTATTGATGGACTAAGGGTCCAAATGTCACCAAAAAATGATTTCTTCTTCAAGGATGGCCAAGATTGAAACTAGTTGAGAAACACCAAAGGCATGGCACAAGCCCAACCCAGTCTTGTGCACAACCACCTCCAACAATCTTGGGAAAAGGGGCAACCCAAGAGGAGATGGTCAACTGTCTCTTCTTCCTTCTTGCATAGGACACATCTCGATGGCCCCTAAAAACCTAATCATCAAAACTTTTCCACTGTTAGGATCTTATATTGAATTGTTTCCCAAGCAAAGGTACCCACTTTGGGAAAATAAGCGTTGCTCCAAAAAATATGTAAGGGGAGGTTGTCCATAATTCTGCCTCTCTCATTATGTAGCAATTTGTAGCCATCTTTTACATTATAACTCCCAGAATTATCCCCAACCCAAATCAATGAATCTATGCCATTTCGCAGGAAAAGAGTTCTATCTTTTAATACTTCATTCAGATGCTAGACCTTATCCAGGGGTAAGTTGAAGTTTGTGAAATCTCTCCATTTCTAACTTGAAATTGTCCTTGTTGGGATCTTGGACTATGTAATCATTTACATTCTCTCCCCAAATATTTTTAAGGGCCTGTTTGACCTCACACCTCAATTAAGCTATCCAAGCTTGAGATTCCCGCCCAGGATTCTTCCCAAAATAGAACCCTACTACCATCCTAAACATCCCAGGAAAGATAGTCACAAATTATTGGCTTACATTATTGGCCATCTCTTATTGAATCCAAAAGCTTCAAGGACCTTGATCAAGAAGTGCCAATCTACCGTACCATAGGCCTTTTTTATGTCCAATTTGATTATCATGCTTTCCTATTTATTTTGTTGAATTGAGTGTATGGCTTCTTGAGCAATAATGATGTCATCCATGATTTCCCTCCCTGGAACAAATCTTGTTTGTTCTTTTGCAATTACTGATGGAAGAACGAGTTTCAAACCGTTCACCATTGCCTTCATCCTGACCTTGTATATTGTATTGCAGAGGGAAATTGGTCTATAGTCATCTAGAGTGTTTGTAATGTCTTTCTTTGGGATCAATGCAATAAAGGTGTTGTTAACTTCCTTAAGAAGGCTACCTGAGTTCTAGGACGCCTCAATTGCATCTATCATCTCATCACCTATGAGATCTTAGAATTTTTGAAAAAATCATGTTGCAAGACCATCTGGGCTAGGTTCCTTGTCTGGATGCAACTAAAAGAGGGCTGATTTAATTTCTTCCTTCAAAAATTTCTCATTCAGCATCTTATTTTGGGCTTCACTAACTAGTTTGGAAATTCATCTTAGAAGATCTTGTTGGTGGCACAAATTCAAACCTTCATAGTTGTTTAATAGGTCATTAAAGAAGCTCACTACTCCCTCTACTATAGCCCTAGGATCATCTACTGTAGACCCATCTGACCGCTTTAAGCTTGATATTTTGTTCACACTTCTTCACTACCTTGTGTTGTTATGAAAAAAAATTGTGTTCCTATCCCCTTCTTTGAGCCAGACTTCCCTAGATTTTTGTTTCCAAAAGACTTCCTCTTTGGCCAAGATATCCTCATATTTCCCTAGCAGCTCTTTCTCCTTGAGGTAACACTGCAAATTCATACCATTCCTCATAATTTCCTCCTCCACACCTTGAAGATCTTCTTCAATGCTTTCTTTTATTTCAAAGATATCCTTGAATCAGTTTTAGTTCCACTCCTTGATTTTCTACTTTAGTCACTTTAGCTTTGATGTAAAACAATACAACTTTGACCCTTTTACATGTATCTCCTTCCACCAACCTACCACAAGGTTAGAGAAGCTTGGATCCTTGTACCACATGTTTTTGAATTTGAAAGGAGACCAAAACAGGTTGCAATCCTCCTATATCTCTAGTTGAATTGGGAGATGGTTTGAACTCGCACTTGGAGATATGGTGGCATCAAAGGTGCATTGAAAGCTATCTAGACCTCCCCAAAATAGGAATCTATCCAATTTCTCAGCTATCATCCATGAGCCTGCCCGCTTATTTGTCCATGTGAAAGTGTCATTCCTGAAGTCAATGTTCAACAATTGGTTTCTCATCACCCATTCTCTAAAATCTTTTTGTGACTGGTTTCCTTTTTGGATCCCACTTGATTTTTCCTTGTCTTCTAATAAGGCGTTGAAATCTCCTACCAATATGAAATTTTCTCCACTCTTTGTCCTTAGAAAATCTTCAATTTCTTGCCACAAAATTTGCTTCTCAATACATGAGTTGGGCCCATGTACATTGATCAGACCAAATGCTAGTTTGGACACAATGCTCCATACCTTACAACACTGCCAATATGGGTTCCCCACCACCATCTCCACCTTCACTGTGCTAGGCTTCTAGAAGGTTGCAATCCCACCTAAAGAACTGTTTTCTTGAACTTCGTCCTTATTCCAACCCCAAAGCTTCTTCTTTAAAGCCTCCATATCATCTTTATTTAGCTTTGTTTCCTAGACAAGTATTATGTCCAGCCTGGTCAAAGTGAGTCTTCTTTTGACCAAGCACTGCTTGTTAGGGGCATTAAGGCCCCTAACATTCCATGATAATAGTCTCATGGTGACCTGAGAGAGGGGCTTCCCTTCCCTAATTTCAGCATTATTGTGATCTTTTGTTGCCCTTACGCATCTCCATCTAGAAATATTAATTCCTACATTGTCTTTCTTCCTCTGGTCTTCCCTTTCCCACAATTTGGTTTGGATTTTGTGGATATTTTTTGTTTGATCCCAACTTTTCCTGTAGAGGAGATCTCCTCCTCTTCCTCTTCAAACTTTGGGGCAGCTTCCAACTTCAACTATTGTTCCAATGGAAGAACTGGCCCATTGATAACTTCATCCACTTCTTCCTCTACATTGTCTGGGTAAAATTGAATCTGGTATACTGCCTATGCCCTGTTTGTCTCTCCTTCACCTTGAGCAATTTGCATGAATTTTTCATTTATATCTTCCTTAAATTTGCATGCTCTCTTACCACCTTTGAATTTGAAGTCTTAAGTGGATATTTTAGGGGGACATCATGATTAGTGTCGTCCACCATATCCTTATTTTCTCCAGCATTTGTCCCTTGCTCTGAAATGACCTTAATGTTGTTGCTAATGTCCCTCTCCAATAATAATGTTTCCTTCATCAAGGTCTTGAGCTCCTCAAGGTAATCCAAACTTCTTATTCAGTTCAGATCCATTCCTTCCTTCGTTAACTGAGGAGTCGGGGTGTCCAATTTCTCCACTGCTTCTTCTTGAAATTGCTCTCTATCACCGTCTTCCTTCATCGATCCATCAGGGACTTCTCTTCAAGGAAACCTTTTCCTAGACCATTCTCCATCCAAGGATAAGTCCTACACTTTTCCTATTCCCTTCGAATAGCTAGCAATGTAGCCCTTGCTCAAAATGTAATTGCCTCCCTTTGTATCCACAGTTACCTTTTGGATCCATTCCCATTTCTCCGTTAGAATTTCCAAATTGTCCAAAAATCTATACTTTGTGTTAATTTCAACCAGGATCTTGGTTGTGCCCAATTTTCCCATAACGAAATCTTCTTCGAAGCCAATGATTGTTCCTAGGGCACCTTTGATCTTCCCTAGGGTTTCTTTGCACCAATATTCCAAAGGAAAATTTTCCAATGTTATCCAATGGGGATAATATTTTGGTTTGTGCTGCCTAGGGTTAAAGTTTGGTTCCCAATCTTTCTTATAGAAACAAAAACCCTTGAAAACCAATGGTTCCCCATGCAATATTTTCCCTTTGAGCCTCGACTTATCACATTCAAGCAAAATAAAGTTATTAGCTAAGGGTTTGGCTCTTACCTAGCCTTCAAAGTGCTCATTGATCTAATCAATAATATCCTAAGTCAGTGTATTGCTACTAGTACATTTGAAAAACAAGCCACACTCCTTCAAAAACTCCCATCAGGGTTACATATAACTATTTGGGATCGACAATATCTTGTTGCGGTGATCTGCCAAGGTAAAGGGTTTTCCCTTTTGGAGGCCAGTCTTCAGAATCCAGACCATGTTTGTGCTTTTAGGGCCCCCATTTCCATAGCTCTTCCCCAGATTAATGTTATTTTGGTTAGATTCCTTTGCCTCCATGCAGCATCGATCCGCCCCTTTAAGTTGAAAGGCGGTCTTCTTTTTCTTTGATTCCCTGACCACCCATACCTTTGCACTAGCTGCCTCCCTATCCTCCTAGGTTGGAATTGATTGTCGTGTGTTTGATGTCTTGACTCCAAAGGACCTCCCCTTGTTCGATTGTCACTTGTCTGCCAGAAAGCATAGTCTCTCCTCTAGCCATCTCCATTCTCTTGTATGCAACCTTGACCCCGCTCATAGATTCTCTTGTTGTCGTTCCTTTTTTCACTCCCACTGACGCTCCATACCTTTATCCTTTGTTATAATAAAAAAAAATATTATTTTATAGATATATTATCTTATTTTAGTTTTCTATGATTTTTAAAAAATCAAATGAAAATAAATTATTTAGTGCATATCTTAAGTACATAACTATTTTAACGAAATCAATCAATTTCTTTAGCTTTTAACATTCACTATTAGATAGATAAAAAATACATAGAGATGTTTTTATCAACTTGAGAGTTATTTGAATTTATCCATATTATTTAATTAGTGTTTATTTACTATTTTTTTGTTTCTTTAGCATACAACTATTTCAATAGGATTACTTATTCTCATATTTTATATTTAAAATCTTTATCTTGATATTTTATTTTATTTTTCATTTAAAAAGTGTAGTAAATTATATTTTATTTCCATCAAATTTTCTAGGTAAGGTTTCACTTTGGACATACATTAGATTTATGTGTTCCTTAGTTCCTACTTTCCCTTGGATTTTAGTAGGGGATTTTAATACTATAGTTAATATGAATGAGAGAAAAGAAGGGTTTGATCGCCTTGGACCATCTTCTACTCTATTGAGAGAGAATATATATGTTTTCTTAATTTGGTGGATGTGGTGTCAAGAAATGGAACTTTCATTGGACTAATAGAATATGTGGAGATGAATCAATTTCTAAAAGACATGATAAGTTTTTGGTCTCTGATCATTGGATTAGTAATATTTGGGCTTCATCTTCTAATATTTTATGTTGGAAGGGTTCAAACCACTTGCCAATTTTATTTTCTTTCTCATTTTTTTCATTTTCTAAGTAGGTCCTCCCTTGAAGTTCCAACTCAAGTGGTTTAGGGACCCAAATTTATATGTTCTTATAGAGATTTGGTGTTCTAAAGGGAGGCTTTATTTTAGAATTGATATGCGTATGACCTGGAAAATTATTATGAAATTGAAATACAAATAGAAAACAATCAAAATCCACAATAAAATTCAACAAAAGATAATATCAATGAAGCATAAAAGAATCAAATAAAGCCAATACCATAAACCTATGTGAATCCTTTGCTTTTCTCCATTGTACAAGCCTCTTTGCACTTTGGAGAAAAGTGTAATAGTGTACTTTCTCTTATATTTTTGGTAGTGCAATAGCATTGATAATACAAGTATAGTTTCTTTGCAATGATGAGAGAGAGATAATTGATGAATGATAGGTTTATTTAATAGAATTTTTAATATTAATCAATGGTTGAGATCTAAGAGATTTAGTAGATCAATGGATGAAAATCCATGAGAGGAATTGATGGATAGATAACTGATTGCATAATTTTAGTGAACTAAGTGCATGGATTAGTTAAGAGGATTTGATTGAAGAGATAAGTGCAATTGGCAATCAGTTAAGAGAATTGATTGAAGAGTGAACTCAAAGTGAGTGGGAGTTGACTAGATTGATTGAGGAGTGGATTGAAAGTAAGTCTTAATCAATTGATGAGGTGGAAATGCATGGGTATTAATTAAATTAATTATTTATTTATTACATGTGTAAGGTAAAAATAAATAAATAATTTTATTTATTTAAGGAGAAGATAATGTTGACAAATAATTGAGAAATAATTGGATAAATTAAATAATTAAAAGTAATTATTTAATATGATAATTAGAAAATGGAAAATGAATTAATTAAATAATAATAAATTATTTAATCAATCTAGGAAAGAGAAATAACTAGTAAATTAATTAAATAATATTAATTATTTAATTAACATTAAGTGATGAAATAGATAATTTAATTAAATAATAGAATTACTTAATTAAATGTAGTAGATAGATTGATGATACCTAATGATGGAAGATGGTGATGTTTTGGTAGAAATGTGTTAGTCAGATTTAGGTTTCTACATTTTTCCCCTCTTTGAGACAATATGATTTTACAGTGTTGTTTTAAAGAAAGTATGAAAGGATTTGTGATGACATGCCCCAATTTAATGAAGAAATGAAGGTAGGATGCCCCCTCAAGAGGTTGGCACAAAATAAATATTTTACCTATCAAACTCTCAAAAAGGGTTGGATAGATGTGATAGAGATGAAGAAAATGGAAAGAGTAGGATAAGAAAGGTTTGGATGAAGAAGGTGGGGTGATATAGGAGTTAATAAGATTGTGGGTTAATATGGTGGAGATAGTGATGAGATGGTTATTGTTGATCGATCACATAATTGGATGGATAATGAATAAGATGACTGAAAATAGATTGATATGGATAGATATTGCTAGATAGTGTGCTTTCTATTTTGTGGTTTTTTATCATCATAGAACTTATTGTGGAAAATGGATATATGTACACCATGGTATGATAGACCAAGGTGACTTTTGTATCCTTTGCATGGACATTGACACTTCAAACAAGAAGGATTATCCTCATTCATACTAGATATGTAATAGAACCTTAAGATCAAAATATGTGAGGGAAATGATCTTATAGCATGATATCCTGAGTGAAAAAATGTATTAGATTACCATATATACAAAGGAATTTTTTCAATGCTAGAAGTCATACTGACACACACAAGGAGCATACATACCCAAATAGTGTAATAATAACAATCCACAAACACAACAAATGAAAATAATGACCTTGCCCCATTCTTTCTCCTCTAATAATTTTAAGATATCCTTGAGGAACATTGCAATAGGATAATATGATAAGTCAAGTAATAAAAAGACTCACTGACCAAACAAATCAACCATCAGATTTTCTTGCCAAGAGATATGTGCTCAAGATGGATAATGCCTATTGTAGGAAGGATTCATATGTTAAGGCATGATAGGTTGGATAAGATGTTTAAAGCTTATTTGGCAATAGATTAGTAGATTGTAGATAGTCTAATAGGAGTTTTTTATTCACTATTATTTTGTGAATGCTCAATATATTTGGGTATTGCATAGTTTTTTCTTGCTTGGATGTCTTGTCTCTAAGGAAATGAAAAATTATTACGGATATAGTACAGATGATGTCATGATTTGAATTTTTAGAATTTTTTAATGTTTTTGGATTCTTGGGATTATTTGGATTGTGATGATAATGATGGGGATGAATGATGAAGAGATATAGATGTGTAAGTATATCAAAGACCTCTTGAGATCTTTTCACTAGCCAAGTTAAATTTAATTGATTCAATTGATTGATTGATTGATGATAGCATTGTTGAAGATAAGAATAACAAAAGGATAGCATTATTAAGATAGGAACAACACAATTATTGGGAAGGACACATCCTAATGATGATGATTGGATAAGATGGATCAAGATTTGTAGCAAGACTAGGAAGAAAATCTATTAGATGGTTTTATATCATGCTAAAGTGTAAGCGAGATGAGATTGATGGGGATTGTCTGAATTTGTATTGATAGAGGAAAGTTTGAACGAGAAAATGTATTCATAGAATGGTGGAAAATGCTTGAAAGTGGTTTTTTATTTTTTAAGATATATTATTTTTTGGATTTTGGAAGGTGTCCAAATCACAAAGTGAGCTAGAATACATATATCAATATTTGTTCCAAAGAAGGATGCAATTGCCTACCCTTAGTGTCTAGCAATATATGAGACGTTATGATTGGATGAATGGACTAGTGCGATGGAATAGATATGTGAAGGATAGGCATTATGCAAATAGATCTAGAATAAGGGATTTTACTTCCAAGGACTACCTCATAATAGGATAACATGTTTGACCCAAGCTAAATGTTTGGATAGTGCCATGTAGGTGATGGTATGACATGGGATAGTATGTGGTCAAAAGAAATGACTATGTCAAGATTTTTCCAAAAGCATGGTTTGAAGTATATGCCCCTAGTCTTTATCAAGATCAAGGTGGATAGGGAAGATGGACAAAAGTGGAATGGATTGGATAGATATTAATGTTAGGATAAAATGGAATGATGTAGAGATAAGATGCTCCCAACAAGAATGGTACACATAGATAATTGATTGTTACACATGATGCCTATTTTCCAAGTTTTCATCATGGTACTTTCTTAAAGCACCATAAGAATGGTTTTCATTGGAGGATGATTTAATTTCTTTTCTTTTTCATTTTTTAATTTTTGAATGATCATTCACTATGTGGGACCGCCTATTGGTGTTGATGTAGATGTTGTTATCATAATGTACCAATAATGTCCTACCTTGAGGACTTGTTTTGTCAAGATAAGGGCACTTGTATATAGCCCCTATATTTTATCGTGATCCTTGTTGATACTAGAGTTGGATTTCTATAAATGTGCACATCATTATAGATTTCCATAGAATCCTTATGATAAAGTTCTGCTACCAAAATACAGTGAATGTGGGATTTTGGATTTTTGGATTTTAGGTGAGATATTAGATTTTGGTGGGGGGTGTGATATGTGGATGAATTACTTGGTAGTTTGGATGTAGGATTTTTAATTTTCCAAAGTTGGGATGGTGGATGATGGAGTGTGGATGCAATATTTTGAGTATGTTTGGGATCAAAAATTCCATACACTTTGTTTGTTGGCATTCAACTCTACTTGGAAGTAGGTGAGGACTATTGATAGATAGAAGGAATTTTTTGAAGTGGTTTCATAGTTTCATTGAATTTTGGATTTATATTAAATTGATTAGATGCTTTGCATGATCTAGTTTTCCTTGGGATCCATTTTGACTATGTTTCCACTTTAATTTTTGGATTTATTAACTTCAATGGATTGACTTTGATCTTTTACTTTGTAAAGGTTTTTCTCTTGTTGGTCCCAACTAGTGGATTGGAGGATTTAAGAATGATGGTCTATGATGTGGATTGGAGGAGTGCTAGCAACAACCTTATTGTAAGGACTATTCATGCCCCCTATTTTGATGTTTGCACTAGATGAAGTTGGGCCCCCAATATCATGGAGGCATCACTAACATCTTTAAAGTTCTCAATCAATGAATAACCAATTCCTTGATATTTACAATTGTCACAAAAATGTATTGTCTCCAGAATACCTAGTTCATGTACAGGCCTAAACCTTTTCCTTTATATTGCATGCTTTGAAAAATCTTATTTGTAATAGGATATATGTTGTTCTAATAACAATATTCTAACTCTTATTTATGTTATTGGGAATCATCAATGATGGTTATGTTCTTATCAATAAGAAGTCTTGCTTTAACAAAAGTGAGTGATCCAAGTTGATAGGATATTGTTGCTTTCTCTACCTTCATGCTTGTTGGTTTGTCATTCTTGAGGATGTATAGAGAGAAAGACTCATGTTTTGGATGAACAAGGGAGAGATTATCTATGTGTTTAGTGGAATCAAGTTTCTTATTTGTAGAAGTGGAGGTTATTGGTATATGGATGGGGTAAACTTTAGTTTTGGGATCATGGATGGAATGGAAAGAGATGATAGGATGAGAATCAATAGTATGAGATTGTATGATTTGAATAACTTGATCTTGATTCATTTTGGAGATTTCTTATTTATGTTTTAGATTGTGTTCTTGACATATATGGTTTGAATAATGTGGTAGGAATAAGGGACTCTCAAGTATTCTCATTGTGTTGGCATAGTGGTAATGAAATTTGGATAAGAATCATTGGAGTGGATAATGATGGGTGACGAGATGGATGATTATTTTTGGTATAATATTTCATAATCATGGATTGGATTTCTATCAAAACAGTGGATTATCTATCTTGGATAGCCCTTAGGGAAAATCCTAAAGGGTTTTATTATTGGATGATTTGTTTGATGGGGATGATGTGGATTGATGTTACAAAGGTTCTGAGGATGAAGGATTAAAAGGAGATATGGAGGCTTCTTGTGGTAAATATTATTTAATATGGCCTATTATGGAATCAAATGAGGTAGATATGTTATGGCCATGACTAATTCAATTATTTTGGGATGTGCCATCACTAGACATATATGGATAGTTTTGATCATTCTTGGGAAAAGTGTCTTGATATATGTCTAATTTCTCACTATGTGATCTATTAATATTATTGAAGAGATTATTATGAGATGAATTATTAGGATTATCTTCAATAGTGATGTCACCTTGATCAATGAAATCATAGATGATATTTTTTAGCCTGAAAAAAATTTGAGTTGTATGTCCTTTTACCCTATGGTACTCAAAAAAATTAGTGTCCTTCCACCATGTGGGCTTGACTTGGTGTTCATACTACCTAATTTCTAGGAGTGTGACTAAATTTTATTGGACTAGTTTTTAGATTGTTGATTTGATGGGCTTTCCCAAAGGAGTATGTTTTCACCATGGTATGTTATTTTGTCTAGGAGGTCCTTTTTGTGAGTTATCTTGGATTGACACTGACATTTGGACATTGGGTGGTGATTTTAGGATTAAGGTGGGTTGAGCATGTTGGGACATATTTTTTTCAACCATTCTATCATTGACCACATTTTCATTTTATTCCGGAATTAGGGTTTTTCATTTGAAGAGATCACATATTTTTTGTTATTTTTGAAAATCTTGATGATTCCTTTAGCAATGAGAGTTTTTTCTATAGTGATTCCTTTCTCAATGACCTCGTTGAAATTATTAGATCATTGCACTTTTAGATGGAATCATATCTTTGTGTTCATATTCTAAATGAATATTTGTAGCAATTGTTTCTTAGGTATATGGAACAGATATTTATTGGCTAAGCTTCTTCATCTCTGTAAGAAATAAGAAAAGGTTTCTCCACTATTTTCTTGTAGTACATAGACCGATCATTGAGACTTCATGTTCTATGTTATAGGAGAAATGCAAGATAAATTTTTTAGCTAATTCATTGAAAGTCCTAATGCTAGTTGGAAGTCGAGAAAACCATGTCATGGCCTTCCCTCCTAAGCTTCTTGGAAATTGGCACATAAGATAAGTATCATTATGAACCACCTCTAAGAAAGCTACGTAGAACTCTCCAATGTGTTCCTAAGGGTCTCATTTTCCTTTGTACTTTTCAAATTTAGGCATCTTAAAATTATGTGGAAAAAATGGCATGGGTAGAGTCCTGACAGAAGTATAGCCCAGTATATGTCTTCTAGTGTCTAGCTCTTCTTCATTAGTCCCATGTGAATGTTAGAAATTTTTTGTTGTACATATTTTTTTGGCAATGCTAAATGATTCAGGTGCATGAAAGTGGGTATGTTGATGGTGGTGTAGTTGGATATAGAATGTGATGATGATTGATCTTGGGGGAAATTTTGTAATGATTTGTTTTGGTGGTTGTGTAAATAGTTTGGTGGAGTGTGCGTGTGAGAAGATGTGTTCGAGTTGGAAAAGTGGTTTGATGTGGCCAATTATTGTTGGGGGTTTATGATGTTTTAAGTTGGGTATTGTAGACATCTAAATTTTACCACTTCCATATGGTCAAATTCATCCCTTATTATTCCTCCATTCTATACCCCCTATTCGCATTAATTAAATAGTCTATTATTTAATTATTATTCCCCTTTTTCTAATATCCCTAAGGTATTTAATTAAAATAATTAAATACTTTATCCCTTATCCCCTTTCTTCTCTAAATTAAATAAATACTCTAATTTATTTAATTTAGTCATTTTTCCTTTATGAATTTAAATCGATTTTTAAATTCATCTTTTCTCTCTCCTTGTCCCATCATAATTATCTCTAATCTAGATTAATTTAAGTAATCTATGATTAGGATGTGTACACCCCTAATCATTATTGGGGTCACATCCTCCATAACTCTCCACTTGTCCCTAATTCCTCATTAACTGGTTTAATCTCATGTTTGCACAACCTTAATCATTTGATTAGGTCAACCTAATCCCCATGCTGGCATGGGTCCTAATTCAACTTCATTTATTGCTTTCTTCTTTCGAAGAAGGCAACCCTTTCCCCATGTGAATTTTTAATTCACTTTTAATCCCTCTAGGAGTTTGGAAGAATTTTTAATTCTTTCTCTCATTCTTATGTGGATATTTCAGGAATTTTTAATTCTTCACATATCCCATCACCCACATGAGGATAAGGACCTCCTTTATGAAAAGATATTGTCCAGATCCCTAGGTACTATGAAGTACCTCCACCTCATCTCCCCTTTGACACCTCACCCACCACATGTCAAGATATGAGGGCTTGTGAGTTCTCAAATCACCCTAGCCCTTGATCTTGTCCACTATGGCTCCATCTTGACCCTCCATTTTTTAGAGGCACCTCCCCTAAAAATGGAGGAATTTTCCCTCATTTGATCATTCATTTTTGCAATCAAACCTTAGCATTCTAGCATACAAGCACTTAACCAAGAAAAATCCACCATTGTTGCACCCTTTGAGCTCATACTTTGCATCCATTCAACTACCCATTTGCACCATTGCATTCTCCATCATCTCATGATCATTTAGAGCTAGGTTTCATGATATTTTTCCATCAAAAGGAGCACACATTCAAATGATCAACAAGGCCAACCAAGCAATCAACTCAACAAGGTAAAAATTTTCTTTTCTTTTCATTTTGTTTGAGTTCATCCTATGCCCAATCTTGAGTGTTTGTTTTGTGCTTTTGGTCTCTTGCATTAGTTATTTTTTACATTTAGGTAGGCCAAATTCACTTGTACACATTTCTGGCACACCCGGTGGGACCCATGTTACAGCTCTACACTTTAAAGTTTGTTGTTGTTTGAATTTTGTAGGTTTGAAATTTTACACGTAGGGGCGCCAATTACAAAGGCAAACCTACAGTCGACAAAGGTGAACATGAATTCGCCCTTTTTTGAAAAGAGGTGAATCTAAATTGAAAGTCAAAATTGCTTGAAACAAAGGTGGACACGTGAAGGTCTCCAAGAATAGGCGAGATTGACTTAGTCACAGAGGAAACTGCACATTCGCCCCTTCTCCCTCGACAGGCATTTTTGAATTCACCCATCCACCTGAACAGGCATCTATGCATTCGCCCATCTTCCCAGACAAGTGATCTTGATCATCAGAAATAGGCGAGTTCGTCTTACATAGAGGCGAATTTGAGGTACTCCCAAACTTTTAATTTCATAATTCCAACTTCAATTTGGTTTTGATTTTGGGTACTGATCCACTAATTTGTCTATCTATGAGTGTGTCATTTTACTAACGATTTGTGTAGCAATTGTCCATCATTTTTCCAAGACTAGTGGCATTAAATTACTAACATATTTTATGTAGGATGATCAGTCAAAGACCCCTAGATTAGCTTTGTGTGTTGTCTATTTTTCACACTAATCTAGGCACACGTAGATTAATTAAAGGGTCAATTTACATTGTTTGTTGTGCTTTGGAACAAGTTTTTGATATACCCACTCCCCTTGCACCTTTCATTGATCCTGGTGATGAGAAATCATATTTTGTTCTAGTCCAGTTCAATCTACCTAGGAGGTGCTAGTACGTCTAAGCTCTCCCCTTGCGCTACATGTGAGCCTAGGGACCAGCCGAAGCATCTAGTATCTTCTTCCCTTAGTGGGACCTGCCTAAAATTTCATCACCCGGGGGATGATCCCAACCACATGTTATTAGCGAGGTATATAAGGGGGGAGAACTAAAGTTGTACCCCAATCCAATCACATCATGTTTAGCGAAACGTCGAAGCTAGGGTGATACCTAGATAATACATGTAGAGTTGGTCCAATTTTCTAGTACCTCGTTGAGGCTCCTAATCCACACTTGTGATGGGTTGGTGTTCACGGTTGTGCCTCATGTACCTAGCATATATCGAGGACACACGAGATAGCCTATATAGCCTAGATAGAGACCCGTGTTTTAGCCACGGCTTGGTGTAGTGCAGGGGATGTGCACTGTACCCCAAAGTTACTCATCATGTACTCCCTTGGGTTGAGATAGAAATCCTCATAATGGACTATGATATTCTTTAAGAGAGAGTGTGAAGGTGAGCCCGTGGTGCCTGTTAATGACCTTGTGCCATTGAATTGCTAGTTATCTGCCCTCGCGAGAAAGGGTAATCTAAAGAACCACCCTGATATCATGGAGTATTAACCTTGGGTTGTCCACTCAAGGTGGTGGGCCTACATCAAGTTTACAAACCTTCAATACTAATTTTAGGATTGTACTACCTAGTGTGTCTTCATTGTGCGATACCAATGCTTATTTTCAGTTGAGTCAGTCCAGCCTTTCTGTTTGTTGTTTTATGTGTTTTTTTGTCCTTTTCCATTGTCTTGCACTGCGATCAAAGGTGAATTTACTTCTCACAAAGGTGAATTTTCTTTGTGGAGAGGCGATCCTTCCCTATAAAGGGGAAATTCCACATCTGAGTCTAGTTTAGGTCATCTCTTTAGGAAATTTCATCTCTGTCAAAGGTGAATTTGCTTGTGGGTACCTTTCTTAGGCGACCCCGTGTCTGCCTATCCCCTAGATAGGTGATTTCTCTCTTCCCTTAGACGAGTCTGCATCTTGTCTATATCCATTGAGTCTACCTATTCCCCTAGAATAGGTGATTTTGTCATCTCCTCAGGTGAACCTATCGTCCACAAGGGCGATCCCACATTTTTTCTAAGTCTTCCTCATCAGTACACCTCTTAGAATAAGAAAACCTATTGTCCATAGGGGTGAATCTACTTCTTCCTGTGTCATCCTCATCCATATAGTCCAAGACTTGGGAAATTTTGTTTTTCTAATAGGTGATCCCATTTTAGGTGAGTCTATTTCGTATGCATACAACTCAAGAAATAGGCAAATTTGTTACCCTTCGATAGGCGATTTTGATTATGTCCATACATTTCAAAACTTATGTGAAGTTTTCATCCCTGTTAGGCAATTTTGAAAATTGATTCCACTTGTTTCTCTATGGTATCCTGAGGATTTAGGTGATCTTGCTTTCCACAGAGGTGATTATGTTAGTGGTTTAGGAAATATTGTAGTTAGATAAGCGAATTTGAATCCCAAGTTTGCCCATTTTTATTTGCATCCCAATACATAGGCGATTTTGAGTCTCTGATATAGGTGATTTTGCCTAACATAGAGGCAAGTCTACTGACCTTGAATAGGTGAAGTTGTGACTTGAAAAGGTGAATTTTCACTACACAAAGGTGTATGTGCTGCCCATAAAAAATCCAGAGAGTGAATCTTTTGGGCCACTAAAAGCCTATCATTTTCTGATTCCTTTACTACAATAAAAAAAAAATTATCATTATCCATTCACCCGTAATTTCCACTTTAGTCCATCTTCATTTTCCAAAATTCATCACTTCATCAATCAAATCATATAGGTGCATCTTAGAACATCCCTAGATTGTATATCTATCATCAGTTCATCAATCCCAATCCCCTAGACTATGTTTTAGAGGTCTTTATCCAAGTTGTCTTAGGTGCCTGATCTCGATCATCATCCTTCACACTTACTTAGGATTGGTATCCATTCTAATTCAATAATCATCCATGACCCAATCAATCTACTTCCATCTTGAGGTAGATTTGGTGTTGTAATCATCCTTTTGTCATCTAATCTGATTGTTAACACCTTACGTCATCTAGTTCAACCTTTGAACTTAGTTTATAGTCAATCTCATCATCCAATCTAATCGATCACTCAATCCTATCAATCATCTCATCCCATCAATCAATCTAATCAAACCCAATCGTATCCTCTATCCGATCATCTAATCAATCAATTTGTCATCTAATCTAATCAATCTTTTATTCATCACCTAGATCCTTCATTTAAGTGCATCCTAGGGCATAGCATCATTTTAGTGCATCCTGGTAGTTTTTCATTTTCATGCCCCTTACCCAATCGCAAGCAAATAAACTCATGGTAGAACAACAGGCTCAAGGTACCCAACCTCACATTCCTCAAGATCCCACCAATGGTGGCTCATCACAATCCAATACTAAGGTCCATACCACTTCACCTCCTTCTAACAAGAGCATGGTTAATCAGCCTGAGGTCACAATGGACGAATATCTAAACAATCCTGTTAATGTCCAAATGATAAAATATCTCCTCATTGAGCATGGGGATAATATCCTCACCACTTTTCTCATGAAGGGTATCAAGCCACTATCTAGGTTTGACTTATCCAAGTATGTCAATATCACATCTTCTATGCTCCTAGTATCACAAGATCCTTAGAATTCACAAAGTAATCCAGGAAATTTGTACATCCCTAAGGGTCCATCACAAGAGGGTTGGTATCAACCTGGGTTTGGAAATTTCATGATCCATCAAGTCGTCCACCCTCCTCGAGCTCCAATTTTAGTTATGGGAGCACCTCAGCCAAACATTCCTCAAGGCCCCGATCCTAATCATCCCCTTGCCTTTGGTATGCCACAAAGTCTCCCTAATCTACCACCCATGAACATCACGCAAATCTCAACTCCCATACCATCTACACCACCTCTTCTGCCTAATCAATCTAGTCAACCACCAATGAATACTGGGGGTAATCCTTTTGTGGCACCACCACCACATCTAGGATCCACACCAGCATCCAAGTTACCACCACCTCCTTTCACATCTCAGCAACCACCCCAAGGAAATATCTTGTCTTTGCATCAACCTTAGGTTAATCCACAGCAAGCCACACCATCATAATAACCTCCATATTTGCCTCCACAACATACCTCAATTCCTTCACAACCCCCACATCAAGCAACACAAGGTACTTCCCAACCTTAGCAACAGTCTCCACAACAATCGCAAGGTGTCCCATCACAAACCCCTCAACAAACACAAATTCCCACACACCAACCAGCATCATCTTATTATTTTCCACCTCACCAACCACAGGTCCCTCAACAACATCAAATTCCCTCTCAACCCTTTTATCAACAACCACTTCAGGATACACAAGTCCTGACACAAATACAAAGCAACCCTGCTGCTCAATACCTATATCACCCACAAAGCACATATACTACATATGCTACCCCATTCAATCCTAATCCTAATCCCACTTATCACAATCCTCAACAATACAAACGACATCCATCTTACACAAATCCCCAGTAATCACAATTGCATCCTTATTACCAGTTATCCAACCCACAATAGCCTCCATATGCTTCACAACAATCAATTGTTGCCTACAACTACCAATCTAATATGTATTATTCCCTTCAACAATGACCATACCAATAGGGTGCCTCCACCTCTTATTACCAAACATCCCCTTTGTATCAGTAGGGTTCCTCCACCTCATATTTTCAAACCCCGCCATCCTATCAACCATCTTATACCAACCCATAATTTGCATATCCCAATCAATATCAGCAAGTCCCTTCATATCAAAATCCACCATCATACAATCAAACCATCTTGACTCCATCCACATCATATCAACCATATGCTCCATATAGTCAATCCAATCCAACCAATCCTCCCTCAACACCTGTTAATAAGGAATAGGAAGAGATAAAAGCTATGTTGAAAGACTTACAAGCAAGGACCTCCAAAAATTATTTCAAGTTTGAAGAGATTTGTCCCTATCTGTTTGATCCCTTGATCTCACTCATTCCTTTTCCTAAGAATTTTAAAATTCCAAAGTTTGAAAAGTATAAAGGAACTAAAGACCCAAAGAACCACCTTTAGGAATTCTATGCACACTGTCAAGAAGTCCTACATAATGACAATTGTCTCTTGCAGTTATTCCCTAGGAGTCTAACGAGGATAGCTCTCAATTGGTTTATGGGTCTTCCGAAGGGATCAATCTCTTCTTTTGCAGATCTTTCAGAGAAATTTTTTACACACTTCTCCTTCAATTTTTAGAAGGATATTGATACCCTAGACCTTCTGAAAGAAAAACAACATGAGGGGGAGACCTTTACAAGTTACCTGCAAAGTTGGCATGCTTTGGCTAGCCGAATGAAATCTTAGCTTAGTCAATAGTACATGGTGACTCTTTTCGTGGAAAATTCTCATGCAAATATGGCACATAATATCAACCTTCATTGTGTCACAATCTTTGTGAAATTCATAGAAAAAGGTCCTATCATTAAGAGAGCGCTCATTACTAATGGACATATCAAAATTCATAATCCAGATAAGGATAAGTCGTTTGGAGATAAATCTCGTTACTGGAACAAAAAAAAGAATGTTGTCAATGATGTTGTCACTGACACCAAGCATGTTCAAGTAGCTAACACATGTTAGAGGTCACAATATATCCCTAATCAACCATCAATTTCTAATGTCATATCAGTGTTGCGGGGGGCACCTTGTCCTCCTCAACAGTCCAATCAATAGAATCAGGGGAACAATAAAGGAACATTCACTCCATTGGGAGAATCCTTAAGTGCTTTCTTCAATAAACTCCTTCAAGTGAGCTATCCAGTCACCTATCATGTGACCAAGCCTTTCGATGATTCTAAACCAAAGCCTGCCTGGTACAAAGAAAATGAATATTGTGACTTTCACAAAATTAAAGGGCATTCCACAAACAAGTGTCAAGGAATTAAAACATACATCCAAGATCTTATAGATCAAGGTGATATCCAAGTGGATGCAAACTAGGCAACATCATCCAATTCCCAACTCTAGATATACCAAAATGATTTCCAAAACACAACCAAGGTGCCAGTACGTCCAATGCTAATCTTGGGTCAAGCAATAACAATAATCAAAATAATAGCACAAATTATGTCAGCTACAAGAATGTACCCTATAACTATGACAATATATTTATGTGCATCATTCAGGTAGAGCCTCATGTGTCCATGATACGCATTAAAGGAAAAGACCCACAATGTGTTGTCACAACCCATCACACCCACATAACCATTCCTAGAGCCTACACATCAGCCTAGCTAGCTCCTGTAAGCTCTCAATACAATATTCTTGATCACCCTTGAAAGACTCCAGCTCAAATTTCCAGCCTAGACTTTCTTAATTCTTCTCATATCCATCAAGAAATCCTCACTAAAGCTTTTTAGGATACTCATGTCCCTAATGATATAGATCCTACCCAATTTCAAGCCTTGGTAGGACACTAGTCATCCACGTATCAGTTGGACTTCAATCAAAATGATATGCCCTACATCAATTTGAATCATAACTGTCCCCTTCACATTGAGGTACTCATAGCCTAACATAAAGTAAAAAGGGCCCTGGTAGATAATGGCTCTACCCTTAATCTTTGTACATTAAATTTCATAAAAAAAGGTAGGCTAGACCCATGCTGAATTGAACAACCAGGTTATCACCATCAAAGCATACAAAAATGTAGAACAAGACTTTGAAGGAATTATTTGTCTTCCTATCTAGGTTGTCCCTATTGTACAACACACCATATGCCATTTCCTTTATCTGGACCTTTCATATAATCTCCTTCTTGTCTTCCCATGGGTCCACGCCATGTAGGTCATCCTGTCCACCTACCATCAATGTCTGAAGTTTTCATTCAATAGGATGGAAGTAACTATACATGCTGATCCACAACCCTTTGAATATTGTTGTGCATTAGAAGCTTCCTTCCCTCAATCTCACTATTGTCTAGGAGTTGAAGTGGGGACACCTCAGGCATCATCCTCCAATCTATCTTCAAATCCATAATCCACCACATCATCCATTCCATCTTCTACATCTGAATCCACAATCACCAAGGTCCAGATCATAGAAAAATTTTGTGGTGAGTACGAGATGTGCACAACTTTAAATTTGGAAACCATGCCACCATCCCCTTGTACTTATGGCCAACCTTCTCAATCCCCACCAAAAGAGGAAGAGAAGAAAATCACACTCAGTTCTAAGAATGTGGGGCCTAGCACTTTCCAATCTCCTAGGACATGACAAGATCAACCAAAATATGATATTAGTCAATGGCTATATTGAGAAGAGCCTGAACTTACTCCCCCTCTTAAGGAATATTTCCAAGAGACTTATCCTCATACCTCTAAGTTAGCTAAAAAGTATAATTATCAAGGGGGGCGTCTCAATGTAGAGGAACAAGGAAGATGGCAACCTGTCGATACTCCTATGTGACCAAGACATTTGGGCTTAGGCTATGACACGAAGCAAAAGGGTCATGCGCCATCAACTAGTACTTCCAATAATGTTAGTGTGGACATTGGTTTCCTTGAGGACATACCCAAGGAAGAGTCCATCATACTTGCATACGATGACATAGATCTCTCATCCATGTTTGACTGCCTATCTATCTTTTCCATCATCCTTTCCCTTCGCCATCCTGAACTTATTGACTGGGACCTACAAGGTTGTGCACCTATTGATGCCTTTCCATTAGTGGATACCTATGCTCATTTCATGGGATTGGGGGAAGATGAACACCCTAACCACAAAAGTAAGAAGAAACAAAATAAAATCTAGTGAAAACCTCTCTAAGGGACTTCCTAACTCAACAACAGTCAAAATAAAGGGTTTATCCAACAATGAAAACCTCAATTAGGTGCTCAAGGATGGGGATGTTCATCTTCCCCTTTTTGGAACTCAGTTGTCTGAACGGTCCTCTATCTTGATCGAAGAAACTCACGAAGTTAGTTTGGAAATAGAAGAAGACCCTAAGATCACATACGTAGCCAAATCCTTATTAGAGGAAGAGAATTCTATCATCATCAATTTGTTAAAATATGGAATCATCAATTTCACATGGACTTATTTAGACATGCCAAGTATAGATCCTTCCTTAGTGGTACACCATTTGGATGTTCAACCTGATACCAAACCTATCAAACAAAAACTAAGATGCATCCCTAGGTGGCTTTTCTTGTCAAGAAAGAGTTGGAGAAATTGTTAGAGGTTGGATTCATAAGACCTGTTGACTATTCTGACTGGATATCCAACATAGTGATCATGGCCAAGCCAAATGGAAACATCAAAATTTGTATAGATTTCTCGGATCTCAATAAAGCTCGTCCTAAGGATGATTTCCCTCTTCCAAATATTGACATATCAATGGATCTCACAACAAGGCATGAGATGCTATTCCTTATGGATGGTTTCTCTGGGTATAATTAGATTAGGATTGCACTAGAAGATCAACACAAAACTATCTTCACCACTCCTTGGGGCACCTTTTGCTACAATGTCATGCCCTTTGGACTCAAAATTGTGGGGGAAACCTATCAGCATGCCATGACTGTTATCTTCCATGACCTCATTCATATCATAATGAAATATTATGTTGACGACTTATTGGGGAAATCCAAGACTAGAGAAGAGCATCCTCTTATCCTAAAGAAAATCTTTGAGCGGTTAGAGCACTACAAGCTACGTCTAAATCCAAAGAAATGTGTGTTTGGGGTTACATCTGGAAAGATGTTGGGCTTCATAGTCTCTATAAGGGGTATAGCGGTGGATCTAGCAAAGGTCAAAGCTATAATGGAAATTCCCCTGCTGTGTGCAGTTAAGAAGTCTCCAAGGGAAACTACAATCCATCAAACAGTTCATAGCTCAACTAGCTAACAAGTGCCAATAATTCACATATCTTCTATTTAAAGATACTACCTTCAAGTGGGATCCAGAGTGTCAGCAAGGCTTTGAAATTATTAATGAGTACTTGGCTCATCCACCCATCCTCATGCCTCCTATTCTAGGTAAACCACTTTTGTTGTAAATTTTAGCTACATCGGTTGCACTGGGGGCATTATTAGCTCAACGTGATGAGTCCTCTAAAGAGCATGCAATCTATTACATCAGTCGAACATTGGTGGGATATGAACTCAACTACTCTCTAATGGAAAAGTCTTGTCTAGTCGTAGTCTTCAATTCGTAAAAGCTTCATCATTACATGCTCAATCATCTAGTCAAGCCAATATCCAAAGTCGATCCACTCAAATATTTATTATCCAAAACTTCTTTGACTAGTCGCATGGCCAAGTGGGTCATGTTACTAAGTGAGTTTGACATAGATCATGTGGATCATAAGACAAGCAAGGGACAATTCATAGCAGATCAATTGGTTGATGCCCCTTTGGTGGATGTATATCCCTTGGTAGCCGAGTTTCTTGATGAAGTCCTCACAGTCACAAAAGCATATACATGGACACTCTATTTTGATGGATCATACACACATAATGGAGTTGGTTTAGGTGTCTTATTTGTCACTCCTCAAGGTGATTATATCCCAAAGTCATTCAGATTAGCATTTCCATGCACCAATCATATAGAAAAGTCTGAAGCTCTTATCACTGGTCTTAGAATCACCATCTAATGGAACATCACCCATCTACGAGTCTTCAGCAATTCCCAATTGATTATCAAATAGGTCAATGATAAGTTTCAGAAAAAGGATGACAAGTTGTTACCCTACAAATGCATGGTGGGTGACTTTAAAAAATACTTTACCTTCATCCAATTTGAATAGATCCCCCGTGTCCAGAATAAGGTAGTAGATGCAATGAATATGATCAGTTCCCTTATTGATATGTCTAAAGATCGAACAGGCTTTGAGTTCCTTGTTGAACAACTTCTAATCCTGGCATATGACGTCCTTGACAATGAGATGGTGTGTGATATCCTAGGTCCTAATTGACCCTGGTACCATGACATTTACACCTATCCCTGTGATAATATCCTACCACCTGAAGTTACTCGAAATAAATGCAAATCCCTCATCCAACGTACTTCCCATTATACCATCATGGGAGATACACTCTATTGTAGTGGATATGATGGAACTCTACTTAGGTGTCTGAACAAATTAGAAGCCCACATTGTGTTAAACGAGGTACATAGTGGTGTCTATGGGGCCCATTCTAATGGCATGGCCTTAGCAAAAAGGATTCTCAGAGTTGGTTATTATTGACCTACAATGGAGCATGACTCATGTGAGTTCATGAAGAGATGCCTACCTTTTCAATAACATGTAGACTTAATCAATGCTCCCGCACAAGATTTGCAACCCATCATAGCACCATGGCCTTTTTCTCAATGGGGTTTTTACTTGATCGACAAGATTTACCCACCATCCTTTGACAACCATACTTTCATCATTACAACCATCAAATACTTTACCAAGTGGGTGGAAGAAATTCCACTCTTCCAAACCACATGTATTTAGATCTCCAAATTCATCCTTTTCCATATTCTAGATACAGGTATGGAATCCCTTCCACCATCATCACCAACAATGGAAAGCCCTTAAAAAATTAGTTTATGAAACACCTTTGTGAGACATATCATATCCAGCATCATTGGTCCATGCCCTATTACCCACAAGGTAATGGTCAATCTGAGGCCACCAACAAGACCTCATCAAAATCCTTAAAAAGGTGGTTAATAATACTGGTCGAGATTGGCATCTCCATCTCCATCCCGCCCTCTGGGCTTATCGCACATCCATTTGCACTCCCACTAGCACCACTCCATACTCCCTCATCTATGGTGTCAACACAATCTTGTCGATCAAATTTGAGATCCCCTCACTCCAGATATCTCTGAAGAACCTTGTCAATGATGAAGACACCCGGGTTGCACACTTAAGTTAGCTAGAACTACTAGATGAAAAGAGTATTAAGGCCTACAACCATCTCCAAGCATACCAACATTGTCTTAGGAGAAGCTACAACAAGAAATTTTTTCCTCACTAGTTTAATGTTGGTGATCTAGTCCTCAAGGAGAATCAACATACTCGACAAGATCGAGACAAGAAGGGCAAGTTTGAGGAAAATTTGTTGGGTCCTTATGTTGTCACAACTAAACATGGTTTTGGGGCATATAGACTTGCTATG
This sequence comes from Sequoia sempervirens, assembly GCA_007258455.2. Classification (NCBI taxonomy): domain Eukaryota; kingdom Viridiplantae; phylum Streptophyta; class Pinopsida; order Cupressales; family Cupressaceae; genus Sequoia; species Sequoia sempervirens. The sequence goes on from VDFB02000007.1 coordinate 187,046,206, forward strand.
CCTAAAGGGGAGCCCCTAAAGGATCTTATCAGTATCATGCACCTAAAGAGGTTTTATACCTAAGTCAACTAGGTTATCCTATCCTAAAAAATACCAAAAAAAGTAAAAAATTGTCAAAAATACAAAAAAAAAAAAGTCAAAAAAAAAATCCAAAAATAGTCAAGAGAAATACTCTATCCTATGGTGAAAACCACCCTTGGTGGCACCCTGGATAATTATGTTTGGTGAAAACCTGGCAACATGCACCATTCATAGAGGGATTAATCATTATCTACCTTGCATCCTGGTTATTTTATGCTTCTTACCATCCTATTCTCGCATCCCATCCTAGCATCCTATCGACCCAGCCCTTTCATCCATGTCTTCTTATCTACTACTTGGTATATTTTGGTTGAGCATTGGATGATTTACATCGGCTACCTACAATCCTAAGCTTTTATCCTAAGTTTGAGCTTTTTTCATTTATCTATCATTGTCGTTTGTTGATCTTGTATCCTCATCTAGGTTCCTCTCATCGCGTCGATCATCATTAGGTCCCATCTTGTCCTTTTTCCTTTTGATGAACTATGTTTCCCCTGCGCTTTCACGTAGGCAAGGTCGGTCATTTGACTAGCCCCCTAGGGCATTTTTCCATCTGGTATTTGTCATCCATCGAGGTCTCCATTGTCTTCTTTCCACTTTTATCCATGGTCAATCATCAATCTTTTATCAAACTACGAGGACTCTGTGCTTTCATGTAGGCAAGGCTAACCTCTGATCAACCCCTAAACCTCTAGGTCTTTAGGGTGTGTCTTGTCGTCATCACATTGTGTTGTTAAGTATGCCCCTACCTATCCAGTTCTTAACAAGCAAAATCCATTCGTATCAAGAGGTCCAATAAGTTTTGAATATCCTACATCATGTCGCTCATCTAGTCTCTCCTCCATATTTGGTCTTAACAAGATGCATCCTTCCTAAGCAGACTGCATCGATCCCATCCACCCTTTTGATCTTGTGGCAAAGGACATTTGAGATTTATTGTGATCTTTTGATGCTTTTGGCTTGTGTTTATCATTTTAGCTTCCTATCATACCTTGTTAGGGTCACCATGATCCATCATATCATGGTGCACTTATGACTGGTAAATATAGGGGCATATCTTGATCTTTTGTTTGTTTTTGTCTTCTTGGTTGTCTCACGTAGTACCCACCAAGATCCCTATGGTCTTTTGTTACACTGGGGCATCCTTTATGCTTGTGGTTATCCCAATACCTAGCCTGACCAAAGCCATTGCGACTTTGGGGTGTTGGGATAGCCTTCTTGTTTGTTGTGTTTGTTTTATGCATTAGAAAATAATCTACCTTGGTTCCTTATACCCTGGCGTATCATGTATTATGCTATAGAAAAAATTAGTGCTCCTAAAATGGAAAAATAGCATTTAGGGTTGCATTGCATTATCACTTCGTTGCATTTCCTTCATCTCCCATCCATTCTTTCTCTAGCCTATGGTTAGTGATTTTGGTTGTGCAAACACTCATCTCTCATCTTGTCTTCTTCTTAGGATTCCTGTGGTTTTGACAAGTGCTATATCACACCTATCATTTTTCATCTTGATATGTGACACATTATCACACCCATCATTTCTCATCTTGATATGTGACACATTATCACACCCATCATTCACATAGGTTGCATTTATCATTACGCCGGTAGTATCAAGGTCATCTCCGTTGTCAAATCCTTGGTCTATGACGTAAAAAATGAGCAAAGAAAATGAGATTGATACATAACTATAAGGAAAAGCATGGATGTCATAGAAACAAGTGAATCCAATCGTTCATTAATCTTGATTGATGACATATTAAATGTAGAGAGTAAAATTTCATCCCATTTTTTGTTTGTCATTATCATGATTCACTTTAAGTTGTTTGGTTTAATCTCAATTGGTTATTCTAAGCATCTTAAGTTCATTGCAAGTCATTTCATCTCATATGCATTTATCACTATCATTTTCATTTTAAGTTGTTTAGATTAATCTTGATTGGTTATTTTAAGCATCTTAGGTTCATTCGATTATCTTTTAGCTTGTTTAGAGTTATTATTCTAAATATATTAGTCCATCTCATTGCATACATTGCATTATATCACATTCATTTCATCCATCCATAACCTTATTGCATGTACGTATACCACATTTTTCATTTATTGCATCCCATTGCATTTTAATATCATAATCAAATCATAATAATATGCCTGGAAAATTTTCCCACTAAAATCAAGGGAAATTTGATTGTACAATGTACACACATACATCACCACTTGCATCACAAATCATTATTCTCATATCCATAGCATATAAAATCATAAATCATCCATCACATCCTGCATCACAAAGTGTTAGGCATAATGCATTTCATCCATGACATCTACATAGGCATAAAAATAAATCATCATAGACGTATGCATGTATCATAATCATTATCATCATAACCATTTGCATATCTCATAGTAAATCACATACATACACATGCATGCAATAATAATCATCCATCACATAACACCTCATAGTGTCGATAATTTCCATCGCATATCATATAAATATCAAAATATCATGTCCATCACAAGTCCATCATAATCCATAGTAAAACCACAATAAGTCCCCAATAAAATCATGATAAGTCCATCATAGAAGCATAAATACATGATCATCACGTCCATTGATATCCATCAAATAACATACAGGTATAGAGCTTTGATCAAATACAAAGCCCACATCAAGGAATGTAATGATCCATATCTCATCTGTGTTGTGGGACCTATAGCCCCTATCCCTGTCCATTGCATATCCACTCTACACCTATTAAAAATAGGGATCTTGTCAATCCTATCCTCTCTATCCTGAGCTTCCCTCCTCTGATCTCTGAGGAGATTCTACCCCTGATTCTCTACCTCTAGGAGGTGTCTCACGGAAGCTACTGTACCCTCATGTGTGAGTGGCTCCTGAGTGGGATGGTGTTGGCATCTGAGGTACACATCTAACATAGGGTGATACTCTCTATGTGGCATCTGGCACTACTTGATGGTATGCAAACATATAATAGGTTGCCTCTATCCTAGCTTCCGCCACCTCTGTCACCTGATCCCTGGCCAAATCCTGCTCGATCCTATATCTATCCCTCAACCTCATGATCAATCTCCTCTCCTACTCCCATGCATCTTGGGCCATCCTCATTTGATCCACCTATGCTTGTATCCATGACATCTCTTGTATTGTTGGGTCCCTCTCATCCCACAGGGCTTGTGCTTGTGCCTCGGCTACCTCTACTCTCTCTAACACCACTCATGCATCTCTCATTGTCATATCTACACACTCTTCTCTATCTCTGAGCTCATCCCTCCCCCTCCTTAGCTCATCCAGCCCCCTCTTCATCTCTGCTAGCTTCATCCTAAGGTCATCCCTCTCTTTGTCAACCTCCTACACCCTCTGTGCTACCTCATCCACCAAGGCCCCATAATCCCTGACACCCTCCACCTAAAATCTAACTACCTTGCTCTGCAATCTATACCAATCTACCTTTGACTCCTTGAGTCTATGCTCTCCAATCCTTAGTCTCACTAGAGCTCTGGTGAGTAATATTATTATAGTGGGATCATCTGGCGGTGGTGGTACATAGGGAACCATCACTAATGGATGAACCTCTGGAGCATCCTCATCCATAGCCTACACCCTCTCCCCTCTCACATGCTCCTCCCCTCCAACCTCTCCCATCTCAACATATTTGTCTCCTCCCCTCCTTTTTTGGTTGCCTCTCCTCCTCCATTTTCTGGCCAATCTCCTCTCATCCTCTAATCCATATGCTAGTGCCCCTACAATTGGGTGCATTGTCATGATCCATCCTAGCCTATGGTTTGTCCACCATGCCGAGTACCATACCATCATCTTTGCATCTGCCATCCCTCCTCTCCCAGGATATGGTACCATCTATAGGTCCTCCCACATCTGCCTCACAAATTTTTTCACAATCGGATCACCACATAAGTTCTCTCAAAAAATCTAACAAAATCTCTGAGGCCCCGTGGGGATATCCTACTAAACACCAAACTACCTTGTTACCCTATCTAGTCTGTAGAGCTCAACAATGTATGGGTCTCACCCGATCAAGTAGCACACTATAAAGAAGTAGCCCCTATGCCTCCTCTCATCATCCCTCCATCCAGAAAACTATCATCTCTAGTAGGGTCTCCATATAATATCCTCCCCCCTCAAATCATCTAATATCCTCCTCCATCCCTCTAGATCGCTCACATCTAGGTAGTGGAGTCACCAACTGTACTATGTACCATACCAGTATGATACTGGCAGTGTCTCGTCCTATGTACCCGCTATCAAAATTCTTGGCCTCGCAATTCTAATGTGCTCCCAGGCCCATACCTATAGCAAGGTCACATGTGTGACACTGAGGTATCCCCTATAACAAACCACGCGCATGTCCTAATATAGCTAGGCTAGCACGCATGCCCCCATTCAAAATCCCCCTCCCATAACTCAACAATGTGCCTCACAACCTTAATAACCTTGAGGCTACAAAAGCATCCACTCTTGTCTGGCAGTAATTGTCCACTAATCAAGTTGCAAAGGTATAATGGAAATGTAGGCACCTCCAGTCCTAGGCATGCATCCAAATATAACTCCTTCCCCTAGATGGGGAGCTCAAACTGTTCAAAAGTCACTCACAGGCTACTTTCTAGATCATGGCTCCATGTCCAGCTAATCAAGTTCCCTTTGATCAATAAACACGAGATCCTCCAAACATCCTCTAACGTCACTGTCATCTCCCCTGTCGGGAGATGGAAGGTCGATGTCTCCAAACTCCACCTCTCCATCAGTGCTATCAAGAGTGCCTGATGTGCTCTAATGTTGGGATACCCCAACATGTGCAGTAGCCTCACCTATGCCAACATTTCATGGTCATGGGAATTCATTTCCCTAGTTGTCACCTCCAACACCATTGAATGCCTCTTGTGAGTCCTCAATGTCTCAAAGCTCTGCATCCACACAGAAGTCTTCCAAAAATTAATTTTCTTTTTCCATCATTCCCCCTACCTCTGATTTTGGTGAATTTTCCCCTGTGTAAGATGAATTCACCTATTTTCCTCCCCTTGTGCGTTTTCCTATCTAGCTATGTGTTCACCCCTCTATTACTCTTCTATGAATTCACCTTTTTTCTTGGTGAATTTTCCCTTTTCTCACCTAAGCACGAATTCACCTATTTTCTTGGCGAATTCGCCCTTTTCTTGTTTGAGCGTGTATTCACCCTTTTTCTTGACGAATTCACCCTTTTCTCGCCTAAGTGTGAATTCACCTATTTTCTTGGAAAATTCACCCCTTTTTTCTGTCTGAGCGCAACTTCACTTATTTCCTTTGCTAGTTCGCCCTTTTCCTATCTAGGTGCAAGTTCGCTTGTTTTTCCCTTAGAGGCAAATTTATATTCGCCTTTTTCCCTTGAGGAGCGATTTCCTATGCATTTTTTCCCCTAATGAGTGAGTTCGCTACCCTTTTGGGAGAAATCGTATTTTCCCTTTCTCATCTTGAGAAATTACAAAATCACTTGTTCCTTTGCACCCTCACCCCTACGTCATGTAGAAATGTCCTTTTTTAGGAGAGGTGATTTCACAATTTCCCCTCCCCTAGCGTGTCCACCCTTATGGATCACGACTTCACCCCTTTCCTAGCTCACCCTTTTGGACGGGTGAATTTTCCCAAAGGATGGGAAAATCCTCCCTTTCATGGTGAACTCATGCCCTAGGTCTACCTGAATCCCCAGCTAAATTATGCATAAAAATTCAAACAAAATTACATAGTGGGATTTTGAATCCTACCTAGCATGGCGCTCCTTAGTAGTAGTAGTATTGGCGCACCTCCTCACCTCTATGGATGAGCTCATCATCCACGAATCCCTCATCCTCGCTCAACCCGTCAACCATCCTCATCACTCTTTTTCTCTCTCTCTTGTTTAGTTAGTTGCCAAGTGTGCAAAAGGTAAATAGTAATTTTCAAATTTACTATTTATAATTTTCAAATTTTGCACCTATTTAGCCTTTTAAATTTTGGGTCATTTTACCCTTTATTTAACCTCTTATTAATTCATTTCCTCATTTTCTTCTGTGAACCACCATTTGCACCCCGTTTGTTCATTTTCCTCCATTCAAAAGTCATTCTTCATGGTTTTTTGCACTCTATTGTGTGGTACCCTTCGTTTATCCATATCGAGAAGTCGCTCGAGGCCCCTTTTTCTTCCCCATTCTCCCTCTTAAGGGGGAATACTTGTCATTTTCCTCCATTCTTCCGTTCTACCCACTTCCTTGTGACACTGGGGCATACTCCATCATTTCTTTATGATTAGACAGCCTACACAACTTTTCTTGCACTCAATGTTCCCTGTGACACTAGGACATCATCTTGTATTCTTTTCTTCTATCGAGTTGTATATATTTTATTTTTCTTTGAAACGCTGTTATTCTAATAGTATTTGAAAGAGGGGAAAAATTTAGACATCTGAATTTTACCACCTCCATATGGTCAAATTCATCCCTTCTTATTCCTCCATTCTATATCCCCTATCCGCATTAATTAAATAGTCTATTGTTTAATTAATATTCCCCTTTTTTCTAATATCCCTAAGGTATTTAATTAAAATAATTAAATACTTTATCCCTTATCCCCTTTCTTGTCTAAATTAAATAAATACTCTAATTTAGTCATTTTTCCTTTATGAATTTAAATCAATTTTTAAATTCATATTTTCTCTCTCCTTGTCCCATCCTCCATAATTCTCTCTAATCCAAATTAATTTAATTAATCTATGATTAGGATGTGAACACCCCTAATCATGATTAGGGTCACATCCTCCATAACTCCCCACTTGTCCCTAATTCCTCATCTCATGTTTGCACAACCTTAATCATTTGATTAGTTCAACCTAATCCCCATGCCATTTATGGCATGGGTCCTAAGTCAACTTCATTTATTGTTTTCTCCTTTTGGAGAAGGCAACCCTTTCCCCATGTGAATTTTTAGTTCACTTTTAATCCCCTAGGCATTTGAAAGAATTTTTAATTCTTTCTCTCATTCCTATGTGGATATTTGAGGAATTTTTAATTCCTCACATATCCCATCACCCACATGAGGATAAGGATCTCCTTTATGAGGAGATATTGTCCAAATCCCTAGGTACTATGAAGTACCTCCACCTCATCTCCCCTTTGACACCTCACCCACCAAATGTCAAGATGTGAGGTCTTGTGAGTTCTCAACTCACCCTAGCCCTTGATCTTGTCCATTGTGGCTCCATCTTGACCCTCCATTGTTTAGAGGTACCTCCCCTAAAAATGGATGAATTTTCCCTCATTTGATCATTCACTTTTGCAATAAAACCTTAGCATTTTAGCATCCAAGCACTCAACCAAGAAAAATCCACCATTGTTGCACCCTTTGAGCTCATACTTTGCATCCATCCAACTACCCATTTGCACCATTGCATTTTCCATCATCTCACGATCATTTAGAGATAGGTTTCATGCTATTTTTCCATCAAAAGGAGCACACATTCAAATGATCAATAGGGCCAACCAAGCAATCAACTCAACAAGGTAAAAAGATCCTTTTCTTTGCATTTTGTTTGAGTTCATCATATGCCCAATCTTGAGTGTTTGTTTTATGCTTTTGGTCTCTTGCATTAGTTAGTTTTTACATTTAGGTAGGTCAAATTCACTTGCACACAGGTATTATTTATGAAAGTTTTTGTTGGATGGCATTCACATTGTATTTATGATGAAGGTAATTTGGTGGTTTGATTTTTTGTTGAGAGGGTTATGTTGATAGACTTTTTTGTTAGATGGATTTATGTTTTCATTATGATTTGAGGTGAGATTATTGTTGGTGTGAATATTAATGTCTTGTACCTAGTAATTTATTCCACTAGGTATTTAGGGGACTTATTCACATGATTAAGTTTACTTAGGATATAATATTCCTTCTAGAAGTCTTAGTTGGATTTTCTAGAAGCCTTATCTTATCTATGCATCATTTTCTAGGTAGTTAGTTGGTTGTCACATGTGATAGGATTGAGACACTTGTCGTGATATTTTCTAATCCTATCTCACTCCTTGCCTATATAAGCAAGGATTCATATGTACTTTTTCATATTCATTTTGGCATTCTTGCATCCTTAATGATAGCATGATATTTTTTCAGTTTATCTATTGAGGAAGTTATTTTGTCTTGCAAGGATCTTGGGGTGTTTGAGGAGTTCACTATAAACTGGGATTTTGTGATGTGGGATTGTAGTTTTGATGGGTGATGTTATGATTGTTGGGTATGTAAGTATGGATGTTAAGTGGTTGAGAATTGTGGGGTGCATATGGAGGTGCTTGCATATTTTTCATTGGAGTGGAGATCTTGGAGTTATTAAGTGGAATTGTATGTTTATATAGTGGATTGGTGTTTCAAATTAGGATATGTTCTTATGAAAGTTGAAAGAAGGTTCTTGGGAGATGTGAGATAATATCAATGATCTTTGTGGATTTATTATTGAAGTGGATGTAATAGTATTACTCGATGTTGTTTTATATAATGGATTGGTTATTTGTATGGTGTATGTGGGAGTTTGAGTGTGCATAGGAGGTAATGATAATTGTGTGAAGTTAGTGGGTATGATTATTTGTGGGATAGTAGTAGCCATTTGTTGAGGTGTGACATTAGGAGAATGTGAAGAATAAATGGGAGTGATGTTATTAGGTTGGATGGTAAGGTTGTTATGTTGTGATATGGAAGGTGGTATGATGTTGGATCTCATTTCCCCCAAGGTTTGGGATGAATTATTATTCGTGATGTCTTCTAAAGTAGGAATAACCCCTAATGAGGATGGTAGTGGAGTTTGGTAAGAATTTGGGTTGACCAAAGAAGGCATTCCAAACTCATGTTTAGTATCACACATGGTTATGGTAATGTTTAACTCACTTTAATTAGACTCCACAAGATTTCTATGTAGATACCAAGTATCAAGACCTTGGTGAATGATGTGGGATAAAAAAATTAAATAATTGGTGGTATGGTAGAAATTTAGAAGCACTTGGGTGGTGTTAGCACAAGAAAAAATGAAAAATATCAAAATTTATTTTTTTCAATATTTTTAGGTTTTATTAAATTGGATTTTTGGAGGCCTTCAAAGTGGAATTTTGGGTCAACAATATCATCTATCCACTAAAATAAATAAAATTATACCTCTCGAAGATCTTTCCAATGATGTAAAGAAGTCATAATTTTGACCACCGAGCTAGGAGTTATGACCCTGCCAAGTTAGGGTAGTAATGAATGGTAAAATTTATGGATTTTGACCCAATATTTTGATAATGGACTCATTTGGGGTGCCTTAGTTTTATTTATTAATGCTAGTAGATCTCAATTTTATTGTGATTGTAGATCTATTTTGAGGAATGTAATATCTTGTGATTGTTGAATGCACAAGATAACTATGAGGGGGAGTGAATCTATTGTACCTTAAAACTTCAAAACCCTCATTAACATTCAAATCCACATTCATTCATTAAACCCTTAAATCTATTATGATGAATTAGCATGAAAAGAAAATAAAAGAAACTAAAACAACTAAACACCAAACATAAGAGCACCAAATTTATGTGGAAAACCCAAGAAGGGAAAAACCACGGTGAGGATTAGCTCACAATATAAGTAATATCAACACCAAATACAATAGGGCTCACTTCTAGAGGGATCACCACCCAAAGAAAGAAAGACTCACTGCCAAAATAGAGAAGAATATAGAGAAGAAATGTTACATAGAGAAAAGCATTTTAATGCAACAGAGAATCCATCACAATGTCACCAACACTTTTGCAGGATAATTGAAGAATTGTAGCCACCTTCTGCTCACTACATCTAGCAGATTAACACATGAAAGTTCACACTACACTTCTCAATTTTGTACTATAATACTCTACAATTCACATCATTTTCATCTCTCGCATCTATCTTGACATCCCTCAACAAATCAAGTCTTATTTATACCATCTTAAACCTTGAAACCCTTCTCCAAGGTCAGTTATGCACATCAGTTGTGTAAATTCAAATTAGGTCGGCATCAAAACACTTTTTTGGTGGATAGAAGTGAAATTGGACCACATCATATGTTATCTAGGACCATAGAAACAACACCACACTACAACATGCTTCTACATTTAATAATTATCCATCGCGAGTAGTGTAAACACCAAGTCAATTGTTATCCATGCAAACACCATTAAAATTTTAATTGCATGCTTCCTTAAATCCAAGGATGACTTAAAAACCACACACCACACTATAACATGATCTATAATATTCCAAAAACACCCTAAAATCCAAAAAATACCTTTGCAACAACTTCCATTTGAAGAATGCACACATCCAGTACATCCAGACAACTCTGCCATACATTGTAACTTGAGAAACTGACTTCCAAAGCACCAAACCACAAACCACCTTGATTAAATGAAGATAATAACATAATAAATACACATTTATAACTACAAGACCTAAAACATAGCTATGGAGAAATGTGGAGCAAATACATTTCTCCCTAACACCTCTACAATGCATAGTTCACACATTGGTGAACACAACTTATGTACAACGATATAGCACACCAAATACTAGATATAACACCTCTAAACATCTCTCATTAATATATCTATAATGAATAGGTAGATCTTCAACCTAGAAGAAATGTGGAGAAACACAAAAGCACATCTTTGCAACCCAAAACACCACTGCAACACATTGTTTCCTATTTTTATCAAATTTTCTGCAAAATCACTTGGAAACTAAGGACCAAATCATCCTCATCATCTTCAATACTTCCTCAATCATAGAAGCTTGTCAAAGAAACACTAGAGGTTGACACCATTAGCTTTACTAATGAAAACATAATGTAATTAATCAAATCATGGATAACATCAATGGCTCATACTCTTGCAACAATCTTACACATCTATAGACATCAATGACAACACAACCTTGTTGACAAATCAATGACAACACCAGCTACTCATACTTGCAACAATCACCCCCTTTGTCATTGATGGCAGCACATGATGTGAAAAACCATCAAAGATACAATAGCTCTAGATACCAACATACTGCAACTCTTCACATTACTTCTCCCCCTTACTCAACTAGCTTATTACTCTCTCTCCCTTATCTTTCTACATGACTCTTTCTCTCCCTAGGATAATAACTTGTTCTTTTTCACATGACATTCTCTCCCCCTTTAACATCAATGGAAAAGGAACAAAATATTTGCTTTGTTTATTCTCTCCCTTTGACATCAATCAACTTGCTTACTACTGCTCTATAGCATCTTTCCCTTCCTGCTCTGTATACTCCCCCTTAGGAGCACACACCAAACTATACCAAATAAGAAACCATTGTACAATGACAACACACACTCTTTTGACTGCAACAACCTATAATGTTACAACCTACTCCCCCTAAGAGATAGCCACCAACATCAATCTAGAATAAAGAATTAATGTTGAGATCCGTTGGACTGATGCAAGTCCTTATGCATCTAGTTCAAAGAAAGAGGGGCAATAACTCCCAAATTATACCAAAGAAACTCAAAAGTATCCTTAGTGAATATATCAGCAATATAATCCTTAGTAGGCACATATTCAAGCTTTATTTCATTCTCCACAACCTTCTCTCTCAGAAAGTGATATCTAATTGAAATATGTTTTATCCTTGAATGCATTATTGGGTTCTTTGAAATATTGATTACACTTGTATTGTCATAGAAGATAGAAATAGGCTCATCATACACCACTTTGATATCCTTCAATGTTTGCCTCATCCATAGCACCTATGTGTAGCAAGATGTTGTTGCAATGTACTCAACCTCTGCAGTAGATAAAGATACTTAGTCTTATTTCTTGCTCAACCATGATACCAATCTACATCCAAGAAAGAATGCACCCCCACTTGTACTTTTTTATCATCAACACAACCATCCAAATCAAAATCTATGTAATCACTCAATGTGAAGTTAGTATCCTTTGGATACCATAAGCCATGATCCAAAGTGCCCTTTAAATATCTAAATATCATCTTCACTGTTGCAACATGTGAATCTCTAGGATCTTCTTGAAATTTATCCACAAGACAAACTACATGCATGATATCTGATCTAGTAGCAATTAGATATAGCAGTCCATCAATCATTGATCTCTACTTTCTCTAATCATCCTTAGGAGATTCATCATTCTTGCTCAAATTTCAACCAGTAATCATAGGATTACATATTGGTTTAGAGTCTACCATTCCAAAAGAAATCAACATTTCTTTGACATACTTTGATTGTGAAATGAATATATCTTTGTCTATTTGATTGATTTGTATCCCAAGGAAGAAATTCATCTCCCCAAACATATACATCTCAAACTCTTTTTACATCTCTTCTACAAACTTTTTACACATCTCTTCATTGGCTCCAAAAATTATGTCATCAACATACACAACCACAATCAAAATTTGATCTTTTTCAATTTTAAAGTAGAGATTACTATTTACAGTACCTTTGTTGAATCCTTGTTGTATTAGATACTTACCCAACCTTGCATACCAAGCTTTGGGAGCTTTTTTTAATCCATATAATGTCTTATTCAATTTGCAAACCATATTTGGTTTGTCTAATAACTGAAATCCTTCTGGTTGTTCCATGTATACTTCTTCCAATTCTCCATTCAAAAATGTAGACTTCACATCCATTTGATAAACTTTAAAGTCCTTATGTGTTGCAAAAGCTAAAAACATCCTAATAGCCTCCATTCTTGCCACTAGAGTAAATGTCTCTTCAAAATATATTCCTTCAACTTGTGAGTATCTCTTACACACAATCCTAACCTTGTTTCTTACAACTTCTCCATCTTTATTCAATTTTTTTTTTAACACCATTTTGTTCCAATTATGTTTTTTTTTTGTAGGCCTAGGGACAAGTTGCCAAGTCTTATTTTTCTCAATCTACAGTAGTTCTTGTTCCATAGCCTTCATCCTATGTTCATCTTTGCATGCCTCAATCACTATTTTAGGATCAACTTCAGAAAATAAGCATAGATTTACCTCTTCTTCAGTAGCTTTCTTTCTTGTTAACACACCTTTTTTTTGTCTCTAATGTTTTTTTCTTCATAATGATTCCTCTACACATATTTAGGCATTCTCGGGGTCTTTTCCAAAGCTTCTTCCTCTTCAATATACACTTCCTTTTCCTTAGCTTTTTCTTTTTCTCTGAAATCAGGTTCATATGATTCATATCCATCTATAACCACTGAGCTTTGAAAATCTTCATCAACCTTGACACTTGCACTCTCAACAATCCTTCTTAGTCTCTTGTTGTAGCACCAGTAGGATTTTCTTTTAGTAGAATATCCAAGGAAGATTCTTTCATCAGACCTTGCATCAAATTTTCCCAAGTTTTCTTCATCTCTCCCAATATAACATTTGCTTCCAAACACTTTGAAGTACTTGACAATAGGGATCCTTCCATACCATAACTCATAGGGAGTCTTTGTGTTGTTTCATTTTTCTTGAACTCTATTAAGTATATAGAAAATAGTATGAATTTCTTCTCTCCAGTAAACTTCTAGTAGATTAGCTTCTTTCATCATAGTCCTTGCAGCTTTGTGAACAATCCTATTTTTCCTTTTAGCCACTCTATTTTTCTAAGGAGTCCTAGGGGAAAACAAGTGCCTCTTTATGCCATGATTCTTACAAAACATGTTAAATTCATTGGAGGTGAACTCTCCACCTCTGTCACCCTCAAACATTTGATTTTCATGTCCATTTCATTCTAAACCATAACTTTAAATGTTTTGAACCTATCTAGGGCTTCATATTTTTCTTTAAGAAAAGTAACCCATGTCATTCTAGAATAATCATCAATAAAAGGCATGAAATACATGTCACCTTGAAGACTTATTATTCTTGTAGGACCATAAAGATCTATACAAACCAATTCCAACAATCTGGTAGTAGATTGTTCCTTTCCTTTGAAACTTCTCGTTGTTTTCTTTCCAATCTGAAAATCCTTGCAAATAGCAATGATAAGCTTTGAAATCTTTGGTAGATCTCTCACAGCTTGAATTGAACTAATTATTACTAGGTTATCAAAATTAATGTGACACATCCTCCTGTGCCATATCCAGATTTCATTAATCTGAGTTATAAAATAGTGACCATTTGTACCCTTGATCTGATAAACATTTCCATCTATCCTTCTAGAAGTAATCATAGTTTCAGACCCTTTTCTCATCTCACATCCATCATCTTGAAACATAAGATTGTATCCTTTGTTACACATTTGTCCAACACTCAAGATATTATGCCTTAAACGTTTGACATAGTAAACATCATTAGTATTATGCTTGCCATTAAAATTGATTGAACCTATTCCACATATCTTAGCACTTGAATCATCACCAAATCTAAGAAGTCCTCCTTCATACTTTTCAAGTTTAACAAACTTACTCTTGTCTTTGGTCATATGGTTAGAGCATCCTGTTATGATCTAATAGTTCTTATCATGTCTAGCATGAAAGGAAAATACCAAAGTACCTTCAACCTTATCCTTAATCTCCAGAGGAAATTCCTTCACACATCTTTCAGAGTTGGCAGAAATAGATTCATCTTTTAAATCCATGAACAAGCATTCATCGTCAGCATCTCCATAATCAAATTCATCATTAGAAATACTTGCATATTCTCTAACATAATAACTTTTCTTAATCATTAACTTTTTTCTCCTTGCTTTTGTCATTCACAACTCTATTTGGACATCTTGAAGCATAGTGACCTATCTTTCCACAAATGAAACATTTGAAAGGAAACTTATCTTTGTACTTACCAGTACCCTTTTTCATTCTTCTTAAAAAGTTAGCATCCATGTCATCAAGATCCTCCTGATCTAATTCTTCAGTCTTCTTTGATTTTCTAGCCTTAAAAGAAGTCTCAACTTTTTCACCATTATTTGTTCCAAATTCTCTCATTTAAAATGGAGTTAAAGAACCATACAATTGATCTCTAGAATATTGATCTAGATTTGCAAATTCCTTAATAGTAGAAACTTTATTACTGTAAGCTTTAGGTAGGGTTCTAATAATTTTCTTAACCACTTTCGATTCTTTGACTTTTCCACCAAGACCTTTGATGGAGTTGACCACTTCATCAACCCTCTGCATGTAACTTGTAATGTTTCCATATTTAGACATTTACAAGTTCTCAAATGTGATCTTTAGATTCTATATTTTTACTTGTTTAACCATATCATCTCTTTCATAAATGCTTTCCAACTTTGTCTAGATTTCTCTAGTAGTTTTCAAATTCATAACTTTTACTAATTCAAAATTTGTAAGATTACTTAAGAGAGCATACCTTACTTTACTATTATTTTCTTAGTCCTTGATTTCAGCTTCGGTGCTTGGGCCATTTGTAGGTATAGTATATCCATATTGAACTAATTTCCAAAAATCATATCCCAAATAACTTAAAAATCCTTTCATCCTTGTTTTCTAGAATGCATATAGTCTATTCCATCAAACATAAGGATGTCCTTCTTGTGCACCATCCCATATCTACCTTAAGAGGTTAATATTTTCTCCAAGGAACCTTGCTCTGATACAAATTGTTGAATGCACAAGACAACTGAGAGTGGGGGGATGAATTAATTGTACTTTAAAAATTCAAAACCCTTATTAACATTTAGATCCATATTCATTCATTAAACCCTTAGATCTATTATGATGAATTAGCATGAAAATAAAATAATAGAAACTAAAACAACTTAACACCAAACACAAGAGAACACTAGATTTATGTGGAAAACCCAAGAAGGGAAAAACCACAATGAGGATTAGCTCACAATATAATTAATATCAACACCGAATACAATAGGGCTCACTACCAGAGGGCTCATTTCCCAAAGAACGAAAGGTTCACTGCCAAAATGAAGAAGAAGATAGAGAAGAAATGTTCCATAGAGAAAACCATCTTAATGCAATAGAGAATCCATTTCAATGTCACCAACACCTTTACAGTTTGATTGAATAATTATAGACACCTTTTGCTCACTACATCCAATAGACTAACACATGAAAGTTTGTACTACACTTCTCAATTTTGCACTCTAACACTATAATTTGAATCATTTGCATATCTCAAATCTATCTTGACATCCCTCAAAAACTCAAGTCTTATTTATACCATCTTCAACCTTGAAACCCTTCTCAAAAGGTCGACTATGCACATCAACTATGAAAATTCAAATTAGGTCAGCACCAAAACACTTCCATGGTAAATAGAAGTGAAAGCGGACCACATAATACCTTATCTAGGACCAAAAAAAAACCACTACACTACAACACACTTCTACAAATAATATTTATCCATCGCAAGAAGTGTAAACACCAGGTCAGTTGTTACCCATGTAAACACCATTAAACTTTTAATTACACACTTCCTTAAATCCAAGGATGACTTGTGAACCACACACCATGCTTGAACTTGATCTAGAATATTCCACAAACACCCTGAAATCTAAAAAACACCTTTGCAACAATTTCCATCTTAAGAATACAAACACCCAATACATCCAAATAGCTTTGACATATATTGTAACTTGAGAAACTAACTTCCAAAGCACTAAACCACAAACCATTTTGAATGAACAAAGATACTAACATAATAAACACGCCTTCCAAATTACAAGACCTGAAACATAGTTGCAAAGAAATGTGGAGCAAAGGCATTTCTCCCAAACACCTTTGTAATGTATAGTTCACACACTGGTGAACACAACTTCTTTTGTACAATGATCCAACACACCAAATACTGGATATAACACCTTTGAAAATCTCTCATCAACATATCTAAAATTCATAGGTAGATCTTCAACCTAGAAGAAATGCAGAGAAACCCATGAACACATATCTACAACCCAAAACACCACTGCAACACACTATTTCCTCTTTTTATCAAATTTTCTCAAAAGCACTTGGAAACCAAGCACCAGAGATGCATCCTCATCATCTTCAATACTTCCTCAATCATATAATCTTTTCAAAGCAACACTAGAGGTTGACACCAATAGCTTTACTAATGACAATATAATGCAACTAATCAAAGCACGGATAACATCAACTTCTCACACTCTTGCAACAATATTACTCAACTATAGACATCAATGACAACACATGCTTGTTGACATCAATGACAACACATGCTTGTTGACATCAATGACAACACCAGCTTCTCATACTTGCAACAATGAAAATAATTAATCTAAATGATAGAACAATTGCATTGAACTGTAGAACAATTGCACCATAGTAAAGGACAATTGCAACAATTAGATATTCAACTACATGATTCTAAGGAAAAATGGATATCAGTTCAATTTTTAAAGTAGAATTGGTTGTGTAACAATATAAGATAAATTTTCCACTCTTTGTTGTAAGTGTGCCAAAGTAAGTTGTAATTGTGCCAAAGTAAGCTTTAATTGTACCAATCTACTCTATAAATGCGCCACTCTAGGATAATTGTGCTAAAATGGTAACAAATGCACCATTTTGACGTAAAACTGAGTTTCTAAGTTTTCTATGACCAATAGTTGCATAAAATGATAAAAAAATTGCATGATAGGATAGACAAGTGCGAGTTTTTAAGGTTTAATTGCATGATTCTGAGTAATTTAAGTCTAATCTAAGTGTTTTTGGCAAAGTTGGCAAGAAAAAAACATCACATAGTAGGCATGATAGTTGTTGACATTTCAAGGTGATAGGTTGAATGATATCATTTCTTTGAACAAACAATACGTAATACACTCCAATAAGCACAACCTAATTAGTGTTAAAGGTGTGTCCCACTAGTAGAGGCCCATCAATAAAATACCATAGAAGACCACACATATATGGCTTTTCTCTTGAAGGGGGATAGGTAGGTCTCCAATGGCACAAGGGCTCACCTTCCTCCTTCCTTTGTAGATTTTTACACCTCCAAAATAATTCTACCTCACCCTAAGATGGTACATGTTGGGTAAATTTGTGCATGATGTTGTACATTGTACCCCACTAGTGGTAATGACCAATGGTCTTAAAGGCTTCTAAAAATAATGGTTTGTAGTGGAATTAGTGAACAATGATCCTGTATGTAGTGCCTAAGATTGGATGGGTATCCTTTGCTCTCTTCACCTATACATGTCTCAGTGGACCGAGGATCATGAGGCTCAGCTTGAATGATGATGGTCATACCTTGGTGTATAACTTTCATTCTCCCCCTTTTATATCCCACCCAAAAATGTGGTTGAGGTCAACCTTAGGGTGATGAAATCCCCAAGAATGCCTCCTACTAAAATTAAAAATGAGAATGATGTTTTTTTATCCCCAAGTTCACACTAGATGCAAGGGAAGAGCACACAAATATAACCACTTCCTAGGATAAAGAATAAAAATGTGAATTCTAAGGTCTTTCTAATCCCCATGTTCACACTAGGTACGATGGGAGAGAATACATACCATAAAATTAACCATAAACAACATATAATTCATTTACCTTGAGAAATTAAAGTGTCATTTACTCTAAAAAACATAAGACACAAGACCCAACAATAGATACGTTAGTAGTTTCAATGTTTGGTCTTCTATCCACAAAAGCCACAACTATGCAAGAAAATATTAGTAACCCATAAAATTACACAAAATAATTATGCAAAAGAATATTGAAATGCTCAAATAGTGAGTTATACCTACTCAACTTACTAAAACATTGTGCCAAAAATCTTGATGGATACACTAATAACTCATGAAATTGTACCAATATCTCATGCAATTGCACCAATATCTTATGCAATTATGTTAATATCTCCTAAATTTTTTCCAAACTTCTCTACAATTACACCAATATCTCTTGTAATTGCACCATTCTACCTAAAAATAAGAAAAATTGCAAAAAAGAGGTAAAACCCTAATCTAAGAAATATTTTTGTTCTAGGGTTAGAAACCTACAAAACCACAGTCAACACTGAAGCAAAAAACACCAAGGGGGAAAAAGAACTGCAAATAATAATTTCACCACTCTGTGTGACAACTACACCAATATCTCTTGTAATTGCACCAATATCTCCTACAATTGTGCCACTTTGTGTGACAATTGCACCACTTTGGAAAAATTGCACCAAAGTAGCCTAAAAATACTTAAAACATGAAAAATATTTAAATTCAAGGACTTGAGTATCCCACCAGGCATGCCAAAATGTATGACCTAGAAAATAATTATGAAATTGAAATATAAATAGTAAACAATCAAAATCCACAATCAAATCAACAAAATACCATATCAATGAAGCATAAAATAATCACATAAAACTAATACCATAAACCTGTAAGGAAAACTAGATGCGGAAAACAATTCTCCTAATGTCAATACCTCAGGAAAGAATGCAGAAGTACTTTTAAATTTTCAATTACAGTTAAGTTGAGATGCACTATGAAACAGATTACAGAAAAAGAGTATTAGACAAACACACATGAACACCAGATATACGTGGGAAAACCCTTACGAGAGAAAAACTCACCACACCAAGAGAAATCACTTTGTATTACAGTAATCAAAATTATATACAATTCCAGACTTATCTTTCTGGTGTCATTATACAGCAGCATTCATCATGAACCTTCTTCAAATAGAAAACATCCAAGTTATAGCCTTTACAGATTTTAAATCCTTTACTGATACAGTTTTAATTCTTCACACTTCATTGTTGATCGAACTACTATCCAACCCCCAAGCATCTACAACTTCCAACTATATCCATGGTGTTTCCTGACTATTGAGCTTTCTCACAAAACTATTGCAACGAACCAACTGCTAATGGTTCACTTTCGGCTTCCTTTATTCATCCACGAGATTCCACGTATGACAGTCAGACAGTCAACAGAATTCGTAATGTACTGGCATCTCGGTGAGACACTAACAGTGTCTCGCCGATGCCACCTATACATCATATCGATGTCACCAAAAGCCTCTATAGTCGCCAAGATGTTACATCAAGCTCCAAGAGATACACTGAGTCAACACGTAGTCACCCTGACTTATCGCTTTCGCTAGAAGGTCATAGCAAACACTAAAGTTACACCGAAGTTCCTAAGCCTACCGAGCACCAAGTAGAAGTCGGCAAGACTCACATCTATCGCCGAGAGTTCATACCGAACAACTTGAGTTACACCGAAAACATACACCTGTCGGCCAGACAATTGGCTTTTGTCGAGACATCATACCGAGATCCATATGTTTCACCGATGACCAACTATCGCCAAGAGCTACCCCGATAGCCATCGGCTATCGGCAAGACATTCGCCATCGCTAAGAGGTTTCTCCGATAGCTTTAAGTTATACCGAAGGCTTCCAACACAACGAGCTATCAGCGAGACATTTAACTCTCGCTAGGACTTCTCACCGAGCCTGCCGAGTCACTCTGATGATCTACCTTTGAGTCTCTGACGGTAAGAAATTTGTATATCTCCCAGACTTCATAACGAAGTCTTAGTGTTACACCGATAACTCCCGAGTGTAACCCTGTCGGTATGTCATTCACTGTTTGCTAAGACGTCTTCCTGAAACATTAGGGTTATCCCAAAGACATCAATACATACACTGTCGGCAAGAGAACAACACTTCGCTGAGACATCTTAGCGAAAACCTTTAGCTTCACCGAAGACCACAGTCGCCAAGAGTCTCCCCGATGCACGATTGAATGGCCTTTTGGCCAGAGGTCTGTCGAGCGCTATAAGGTCATAGCGAATACATCATGCTATAACGATAGACTCCGCAATGTAACCTTTCAGCAAGACAATGGCAAGGTCACAGCGACCAGTTCAAAAATGAATAAAACAAACCTGCTAGTCGGCCAGACAAATAGAATGTCACACCGACTTGACTCTAATGGAGGTTTCAGCCTATATAGTTTGAGGCACATATTTCCAACAATCTCCCACTTGACGAAGATCATGCAGGCACCTCCAGAGCACATCATAACTTACTGAAAATCATGGGCACTAAGGCCCATTGAACTGGCACACCACCTGAACTTGTCTGTGCTCACTGGCTTCGTCAATGCATCTGCAACATTCTCTAGAGTATCAACTTTTTCTAGACTGATCTTTCCATCCTCAACCATATCTCGTACAAAGTGGTATTGTACATCAATATGTTTCATCCTGGCATGGAAAGTTGGATTCTTTGCCAGACAGATAGCACTCTGACTGTCACATAAGATTGTTATTTCCCCTGCATCAAAACCAATGTTAGAACACAAATGTTTCAACCATACAGCTTCTTTAAAAGCATGAGTAGCTACCATGTATTCAGCCTTTGTAGTGGACAAAGCGACCACAACCTGCCGCTTGCTCATCCAACTCACTGCACCACCATTCAACATGAAAACGTATCCACTGGTGGATCTTCTGCTGTCAATGTCCCCTGCCCAATCAGAATCTACATATCCCCGAATGCTGAGAGTTCTCTGTGATTCAACCGAATTCCCATGGTAACACAATGCAAATCTGAAGTTCCCTTCAAATACCTAAACACTCTCTTCACAGTATCCCAATGTATTCTTCCTGGATTAGCCATAAATCGACTAAGTACTCCCACTACTTGGGAAATGTCTGGTCTTGTATAGACCATTGCATACATGAGACTGCCTACAGCACTAGCATAGGGCACACTAGTCATGTCCTCCATCTCAGTAGGATATTTTGGATAGTCCTCAATAGATAGCTTTGTTCCTTGCATGACTGGAACAACTAACTGCTTGCAATTATTCATACAAAATCTCTCAAGAACAGTCCTTATATACTTACTCTGACTGAGCCAAAGCTTTCTATTCATCCTGTCCCTGGTTATCTCCATCCCTAGAATATACCTTGCTGCACCAAGATCCTTCATTTCGAACTTAGCAAACAACTGAGACTTAAGATCAGAAATCATTAGCTTGCTATTTCCTATGAACAACATATCGTCAACATAAAGAGCAATAACAAGTACTTGATCACTCTCAACTTTATAATATACACAGTGATCAGATTTTGATCTCACAAATCTCAAAGATAATACAAATGTATCAAATTTCTAGTACCACATTCTAGGTGATTGCTTTAACCCATAGAGAGACTTCTTTAATTTGCATACCAGTTTTTCTTTACCTTTCTCAACAAAGTGCTCAGGCTGGGACATATAGATTTCTTCTTCAAGATCACCATGAAGAAATGTTGTCTTCACATCCATCTGTTCAACCTCTAAGTCATACAATACTGCAAGTGACAATAGAAATCTAATGGACGTCAACTTTGCTACAGGAGAAAAAATTTCCCCATAATCAATTCCCTCTACCTGGTAATAACCCTTTGCAACCAGTCTTGCCTTGTATTTTTCTACACTGCCATCTAGACCAATCTTTTTCTTAAATACCAATTTGCAGCCCACAGGTTTTCTGCCTTTAGGCAAGGGCACCAAACTCCAAGTTTCATTTTTATCCAATGACACCATCTCTTCTTCCATGGCTTCTAACCAAGAGTCTGAATCAGACATTTTAAATGCCTCTTTCACAGTCCTAGGCTCATCAGTACTAGAAATCAAAGCATAGGCACAAGTAGAATCAATTAATGAGAACCCATACCTATCTAGTTGTTTCCTTTCTTGGGTTGACCTCCTCACTAGCTAGGTGAGGTTCTTCTTCTTCAGAACTTTCAGAACTACTTGAGCTCTCCTCAGTTTCAGGTACGTTTTGAATTTTCAATTTCTCTTTCTCTGGTGTAGGAGGAATTGATGCTACATCCTTACTATTTTCAGACTTTATCTCTGACTGCAGATCCAAGGTGGAAGGTTTCAGCTCTCGAAAGATTACACTCCTGTTGTATACAACCTTCTCTGTAACAGGATTCCAAAGCTTGTATCCTTTAATGTTAGCACTATAGCCAATGAAAATACATTTGACAGCCTTTTTCTCCAGCTTAGATCTTTTTACATCAGGCACATAAGCATATGCTTCACAACCAAAGACTCTAATATGTCTAAGAGAGGGCTTCTTACCAGACCACGCTTCCATAGGTGTCTTATCAACAAGAGCAGAATTTGGAGACCGATTAACTAAGTAACATGCAAGTAGCAGTAGCTTCAGCCTAGAACTTCTCCTCCAAACTAGCACTACTAAGCATACTTCGTGCTCTCTCCATCACTATCCTATTGAACCTTTCTGCAACTCTGTTCTGCTGTGGAGTATAAGGTGTAGTCTTGTGTCTTTTGATTCCATGGTCTTTACAATATCTTTCAAATTCATCAAAACAAAATTCACCGCCATTATCAGTCCTTAAGCATTTTATTTTTCTACTAGTCTGATTTTCAACAAGATTTTTAAACTCCTTAAATCGACTGAACACTTCTGATTTACCTTTTAAAAAATAAACAAATGCTCTCCTTGAATAATCATCAATGAACGACACATAGTATCTTGATTTAGACAATGAAGGGACATTCATTGGACCAAACACATCTGAATGGATATAATCTAACAAACCAGAAGATTTATGAGGACTATCATAAAATGAAACATGGTGCTACTTTCCATATATACAATGTTCACAGAATTCAAATTTGAAATTACAATCTTCAAGCCCCTCAACAAGATTTTTGTTCTTCAAGGTTTTTAAACCTTTTTCTCCTATGTGGCCTAGCCTATGATGCCAAAGCATAGTCTTATCTGCAGGAAGTTTTACTTCCGTAGAGTTTACATAATTAGGGATATTTCCCTCTTTACCTCCATGAGCAGCTTTCAGTGACTTCAAAGTGACACTGTTACATTGAACAGCTTGTGCATCCAGCTTGTACAGGGTACCAATTCGAGCACCTCTAGCCAGCACCATTGAACCTCTAGTCATCTTGCAGCCACTTCCCGAGAACAAGACTTGTACTCCGATATCATTTAGCATACTTACAGACAATAGATTTTGAGCCAGACCTGGTATGTGCATAACATTATTGATCCCCTTTATTCTGCTATCAGGGAATTGGATTCTGACTCTTCCATGGCCAACAATTTCCAAGGTTGAATCACTCGCCAAGTACACCTTTCCACCATCATATTCTTCATACTTTGTGAACCATTCTCTATGAGATGTCATGTGGAATGATGCTCCAGAATCAATCAGCCACATCATCTGATGCCTGTGTAGCCAAGGCTGCAATGAAGGCATCACCATCACTATGAGAAGAACCATTATCAGAAGAGCCCTTCTTCTTCTTTTTCTCCTCTTTACAATCCTTTTGGACATGACCAGGTTGCCCACAGTTCCAACACTTCACCTTGGACTTCTTGCCAGGAGATTTTGATCTCCCTTCTGATTTTGATTTGGACTTCTTGTCCTTCTTCTTGCCTTTCTCCTTTGACCTTCCTCTGATAGCAAGAGCCTCCTTCACCATCTCAGAAGATTTTCTTCTCATCTCTTCTGACAGCAAAGAACCAACAACATCTTCTAGCTTGAAACTGGATGTTGTACTCCCAATAGCCATCACTAGATGATCCCACGAGTCTGGCAAAGAACATAACAGAAGCATACAGTGATCCTCTTCTTCAATCTTTACACCAACAAATGTTAATTGTGTGAGCAGCATGTTAAATGCATTCAAATGATCAGCTATAGACCCTCCTTCCTGCATTCTCAAAGAGTAGAGCTTCTTTCTCAGGAACAACTTATTCACCAAGGATTTCCCTTGATAAATAGAAGCCAGTCTCTTCCACAAGAGAGAAGCAGTCTTCTCTTCATGTACATTGAGAAGAACTGAGTATGCCAAACAGAGCCTTATCAGCCCCTTCATTTTTCTATCTGCAAGGTCCCATTCTTCTTGCTTCATGCCCGTAGGTTTAGTTCCAGACACAGCAAGCCAAAGGTCTCGATCTACTAAGAGATCCTCCATCTTGAGTTTCCACAATTCAAAGTTACTGCCATTGAATTTCTCTATTTCAATCTTCCCAGATGAACTAGACATCTTAATCTGTAAATAGAAATAACAATCTCTACAAAACTCCCACTGAATAGTATTGACACAAAAAACCCAATGTACCCCCAAGGATAACACAACTGGCCAGGCTCTGATACCACTTGTAAGGAAAACTAGATGCAGAAAACAATTCTCCTAACGTCAATACCTCAGGAAAGAATGCAGAAGTACTTTTAAATTTTCAATTACAGTCAAGTTGAGATGCACTATGAAACAGATTACAGAAATAGAGTATTAGACAAACACACATGAACACCAGATATACGTGGGAAAACCCTTACGGGAGAAAAACCCACCACACCAAGAGAAATCACTTTGTATTACAGTAATAAAAATTACATACAATTCCAGACTTATCTTTCTGGTGTCATTATACAATAGCATTCATCATGAACATTCTTCGAACAAAAAACTTCCAAGTTATAGCCTTTACAGATTTTAAATCCTTTACTGATACAATTTTAATTCTTCACACTTCACTGTTGATCGAACTACTATCCAACCCCAAAGCATCTACAACTTCCAACTATATACATGGTGTTTCCTGACTATTGAGCTTTCTCACAAAACTGTTGCAACGAACCAACTGCTAACAGTTCACTTTCAGCTTCCTCTATTCGTCCACGAGATTCCACGTATGATAGTCAGACAGTCAACAAAATTCGTAATGCACTGGCATCTTGGTGAGACACTAACAGTGTCTCGCTGATGCCACCTATACATCATATCGATGTCGCCAAAAGCCTCTGTAGTCGCCAAGATGTTACATCGAGCTCCAAGAGATACACCGAGTCAACACGCAGTTGCCCTGACTTATCACTTTCGCCAGAAGGTCATAGCGAAACACTAAAGTTACACCGAAGTTCCCAAGCCTACCGAGCACCAAGTAGAAGTTGGCAAGACTCACATCTATCACCGAGAGTCCATACCAAACAACTTGAGTTACACCGAAAACATACACCTGTCGACTAGATAATTGGCTTTCGCCGAGACATCATACCGAGATCCATATGTTTCACCGATGACCAATTGTCGCCAAGAGCTACCCGATAGCCATCGGCTATTAGCAAGACATTTGCCATCGCTAAGAGGTTTCTCCGATAGCATTAAGTTATACCGAAGGCTTCCAACACAACGAGCTGTCGGTGAGACATTTAACTCTCGCTAGGACTTCTCACCGAGCCTGCCGAGTCACTCTGATGATCTACCTTTGAGTCTCTAACAGTAAGACATTTGTATATCTCCCAGACTTCATAATGAAGTCTTAGTGTTACACCGATAACTCCCAAGTGTAACCCTGTCAGTATGTCATTCACTGTTTGCTAAGACGTCTTCCCGAAACATTAGGGTTATCCCGAAGACATCAATACATACACTGTCGGCAAGAGAACAACACTTCGCTGAGACATCTTAGCGAAAACCTTTAGCTTCACCGAAGACCACAGTCGCCAAGAGTCTCCTTGATGCACGATTGAATGTCCTTTCGGCCAGAGGTTTGCCGAGCACTATAAGGTCATAGCGAATACATCATGCTACAACGATAGACTCCACAGTGTAACCTTTCGGCAAGACAATGGCAAGGTCACAGCGACCAGTTCAGAAATGAATAAAACAAACCTGCTAGTCGGCCAGACAAATAGAATGTCACACCGACTTGACTCTAATGGAGGTTTCAGCTTGTATAGTTTGAGGCACATATTTCCAACAAAACCTACATGAATCCTTTGCTTTGCTCCATTGTTCTCTTCTTTACACTTTGGAAAAAAGTGTAATAGTACGTGCTCTGAAATTTTTGGTAACGCAATAGCATAAAGCATTGATAATACAAATATAGTTTCTTTGCAATGATGAGAGAGAGAGAGATAATTGATTAATGATAGGTTTGTTTTATATATTTCTTGATATCAATAAATGGTTGATATCTAAGGAGAGATTGAGTAGATCAATGGATGAAAATCCATGAGAGGAATTGATGGATAGTTAACTAATTGCATAATTTCAGTGAACTAAGTGCATGGATGAATTAAGAGGATTTGATTGAAGAGATAAGTGTAACTGATGATCAATTAAGAGAATTGATTGAAGAGTGAACTCGAAGTGAGTGGGAGTTGACTAGATTGAAAGTAAGTCTTAGTCAATTGGTGAGGTGGAAATGCATAGGTAATTAATAAATAATTAAATGAATTAATTATTAATTACATGTGCAAGGTGAAAATGAATAAATAAATAAATAATTTTATTAATTTAAGGAGAAGATAATGTTGAGAAATAATTGGATAAATTAAATAATTAAAAACAATTATTTAATTTGAGAATTGAAAAATAGGAAGTGAATTAATTAAATAATAATGAATTATTTAACTAATCTAGGAAAGAGGAATATTTAGTAAAGTAATTAAATAATATTAATTATTTAATTAACATAGAGGAAAAGTGATGAAATGGATAATTTAATTTAATTATTTAATTAAATGCAGAAACTAGATTGATGATACTTAATGATGGAAAATGATGATGTTTTGGTAGAAATATGTTAGTCAGATTTAGGTGTCTACATTTTTCCCCTCTTTGAGACAATGTGTTTTTATAGCATTGTTTCAAAGAAATTATGAAAGAATTTGTGATGACATGCCCTAGTTGAATGAAGAAATGAAGAGGCTTCAATATGTCAATTACAATCTCAAGAAGAATAAACTTTATTTTGGTAATTTTTCAACTAGAAAAAATTATCCAAAAGAGGTTGGAGAAAATATCATTTTAAAGTAAGGTTGCATGATTTTTGGCAAGGAATTGATTAGTATCCAAATCAATCAAGAAAATTCTACCACAAACCTCACAAAAGAGGTTGTGGAGCTTCTAGTTGAAGGACACAATCCAAATCAGTAGTAGAGTGTAAGGGAGATGTCTCGCCAAATGTATTTTTGTTTATGATAAGATATTATGCAATGCACTTGAAAAGTAGTAGATAGAATAGATGAGAGGATAAGGAAGAAGTAGATAGAAGATAGAAGATAAAAAAGTATAATATATGTAAAGAGATTGTAAAGAGGGCAAGACCCCTAACATATATATATGAAAACTAATAATTAATACATTGATATCTTTGGACTTATATCTAACATGTGTTATGGTGTATGGTGATTCAATTTCTATATGTTTCATTATGTTAACTAGTTTATGCTTTTTTTGAACTAACTCTCTACTCATCTCATATGACTGATTTTGGGGTATAAATACAACACAAAAATTACTTGGGGCTCAAAACTCCAGTTTGTGTCTCCCCACTTTTCTTTCTAACATTGGTTCTATTGTTGGTACATTGTTTAGGTTGTACAAAGGAAAATAAGAGAGATAAAATAATTATTCTAGAAAAAACATTATTCTGAACAAAAAATTAAAAGGAGAGATAAAAAATTTATCATAACTTATGACAATATCTCCTTGGTTTCAGCCTCATGAGAGGAGGCTAAGCACCAAAGGGATGGGAAATTAAAAGGGGGGAATGTCAAAAAAGGAATCCCTGAAAAGATGTGACTTGTAAAATAACATTCCAAAATAACTACCATGGGAAAAAATAAAGGAGTAATGTAGGTTAGGAGAGGTAGAGGGAGAGAGAGAGAGAGAGGGGAGGAGGGAGATAGGTGTTGGTATATGGAGCCTAATCAAACTCGGAGGTTAAATTTTCCCCACTTTTATTTGCACGGTTTCCCCCCAAATTATTTAACGAGGGTTTGGGGGCAGTGCCCCCAAGACGGGGTCAAGGGGTAGTGCCCCTTGCGGGGTCCAGGGGCAGTTCCCTTGGCGCACTCCCTATCGCGATACAGGGCAAGGTCGAGGGGTAGTGCCCCCATGGGGGTTTGGGGGAAGCACCCCCAAAACCTCTCATGATTTTTTATTATGTTATAAAGGTTTCAGTTGTTATTTTTCTATTGGCTGACATAAAAAACCCTATTTTGTAACCAACATAAATCTTGATAAAAGGCTAAGAGTTTGTGTCTTTGTTGACATTGTATTGTAGCATTTGCAATGGTATTGAGTTGCAAGGATTATTAGTTGTAATCGGTTTGATTTACTAGGTAATAATATTGGACTCTATATTGTTGGATGTAGCCCAATTTTGGGTGAACCACGTTAAATATTGTCTCTTGTTGTTATTATTTCTGTGTTTTTCATTCCTTTGTTTAATTTTTATTTGCATTTAATTGATATTATCTACATAAAATTCCTAATAATAGGGAGAGGTATGGTGGGAGAGATAGAGGGAGGGAGAAAAGGAGGGAAGGAGGGAAAGAGGTAAGGTGTGAGGAATAGAGAGAGGTAGGGTGGTAGAGGTGGAGTGGGAGAGGTGGAGAGAGAGAGAGGTTGAGTGAGAGAGAGAGGGTGAAGGATGGAGATAGGGAGAGGTAGGGTGGGAGGGATAGAGGGAGGGAGAGAAAGATGGAAGGAGGTGGAAGGAAGGAATGGATCAGGGAGGGTGGATGGAAGGATGGATTACAGGGATGGAGGAGGAGGATAAATAATGATGGCCAACAAATGTGGCAGGAAGATGAGGAGGAGGAATAGGGGATGAGGAGATAGAGAAATAGAGATGTGATGTGATGGAGGAGGAAGGAAGAATGGAGGGAGAGGAATGAAGGAGGAAATGGATGGGTAGAAGAGAGAGAAGAGAAGAGAGAGAGGAGGAGAGAGAGAGAGAGAGAGAGAGAGAGAGAGAGAGAGAGAGAGAGAGAGAGAAGGATGAAGGATAGGTAGAGAGAGGTAAGGTGCAAGGTGATGGGATTTATAATTGGCTAATTTCCCATTATTGTTTCATACTTTTTATTGTTTCTTTTTGTTAAGCTTTAAGACATTACCAAGAACTTTTATGTCTTTCATATACTTTGAAGTAGTTTCAAGCATTTAGGAATGGAAACATGTTAATATTTTAATATGTGTATGTATGATTCATGAATGTTTATGAATTTTAGTAGGATTTTATGTTTAATTTTTGGTTGTTGATAAAGAGAATTCCTTAGGAAATAAGACTAAAATTTACAAGGAGAAATGTCAAACTGCAACAATGGGCTTCTCAACCTGAAGCATAAGGTTTGTAGTTCATTGCAAAGAAGAAGTCAACCGACTGGGGTGTGACACTTTTAGAGGAAAATGGAGGTGATCATTTACTGATCATTTTATGAGTCGCCTAATATTACTCTTAACTATCAATAATACAACCAAGAGATGAAGGAGTCTAATTTCAATAGGACCGAATTATGATAGAACCATTATGCTAAAGCATGTTTCTGTTATAAATGGTTAAGTTTTTTGGACATAAAATCCATGTTTGATTCATCTACTCTTGTTTCAAGTAGTTATTATTTTATGTTTCAAAACTCAGTCCTCTTCATATTCTTGAGGAATAGTTGACATTTATTTTATAGTTTATTTTCAGTTCATGAATAATGGCACTCCCTCACAAACCCTATATAGTAGGATCCTCTATTGAGGAGATCTAGTAGCACTAGTAGTAGTAGTAGTAGTATTATGAGAATATAGAACATGTGTTATTGAACAAAGATCTTCAACAAATTTCTTGTTAGATTTTGTGTAACAGTTCTGTGTTAGAATGCAATAAAAGAGAATTGATTTGATATTATAATTTGTTGAGTAAGTTGTGTTTGACAAAATCTTGTGGAAGTAGAAACTCACAAGGGCCACTTGAGGTACTACTAAACAACTTTAATTTAAATTATTATATTAGATGATGCATTTTGAATTCAATTGGTAGTTTTTAGTTATATGCTTATGAATGAATGTGTTACAATTCATGAATTAGATTTTGTAGCTTAATATTTTCTTTCATACTCTAGAGTATTAGCTAAGTTATGACACTATAGTTTAATAGTTAATGGTTACAATTTTCAGCATTAGGTACTTGTAGTAAAAATAAGTTACTTGTATTCTTTTACCTTATTTTGTGAATTAGTATTTTATTCTAATTTCAAGGCTTCTATTGTATTTTCATATGTTTATTCACCTATACTCCATTGATGTAGGATGTCCAAATTCTATGAATGTGTATACTTTACCAACACTATCTAAAGTTCTACGATCCCTAGTTGATGATTTAATGCAACCCTCTTATGAATTATGAACTATTTAGTTTAGGATCCTCAAGTCCTCTAAGCTATGTGCATACCCAGTGGCACCAAGCTAATTAGGCATTATAGTTGGCTCCAAACAAGGAATAAAGAGAGGGGTAGGTAAAGAGAGAGGTAGTGTAGGAGAGGTACAAAGAGAGATATTTAGTGTGTGAGAGAGAGGGTGGGGAGGGAGAGGTAGAGAGAGGGTTAGTACAAGATCATGATGGGACAAACAGGGCCCTTAAGTGGCAATAAAAATATAGAAAACAAACTTAAGCAATTTCACATAAGAATTTGAATAGGTTATTAACATAATTTTGAAAATATGTAGGAATAGAATTTGTATCAAATTGAATGTATTTTGTAAGCTGCTATGTCTTTTTTGGAAAAAAGTAACTTGATTTGGTGAAAATTTAAAATTTCAACGCAGTAGTACATTAAAATTTGGAAAAAGATAAAAAAATAGGTGTTTGTCTGGCCACCCTAATGATGAGCAATTTTTTTTTTTTGAATCTTTAAATATAAGTACAGGACACATGTTCAGATGTGACACATACTTTTAATATTTTTTTTGTAATTAAATATACTTAGTTATGAATTTTCTAGTATGAATTTTTAAAAAATTAAAAACCATTTGTCTAACCACCCTAACTTGGTCAAAAAATTATGAAACTCAATTTTTTAAAACTATAGTTTGTGAAGCATAGTATGTGACACATCTTTCAAATTCAAAATGTATAACCATTTAAAATTTATAGATGTTTTCACTTAGTGTATCAATCATGACTTTACACATAGTGCATGTAGAAAATTAATAATAATTACATATTAAATTTAAAATAAAGCATATCTTATATTGGTAGAATGCAAACAATTTGTTGAATAAACCCTTTACATTTCATCAAAATTAGATGAAAAAAAATCATCGACATAAAGGGTGAAGTTTGAAAAACCCTTTCAACCCTTATAAACATGTTTGGGATATTGACTTTTCAAGTTAGACAACCCCAAGCCAAATCTTGAAGCAATATTGAAGCAAACCGGATATCTATTATTAATAAATATCTGATAGAAATGGATATCCATTTTGTAAAGGTAAAAATGAATATCCATTTCTTAAAGTTAAAAAGCAGATATCTATTTCTTTAACTTAAGAAACAGATATCCATTTCTTTTAATTAGAAATATTAATATATATAAATATCACTATGGATTTAAATTTCACATGTCATAATATTAATAATATAAATATTTAGGCCCATTAAGGGGCCTAGTTGGGTTAATCTAGCTTCTAAGGGATCAGTGGAGGTTTCTTGGGAAAGTCTGATGGAAGGTTGATGGAAGCTAAATTTTGATGGGGCTTCTA
This sequence comes from Sequoia sempervirens, assembly GCA_007258455.2. Taxonomy (NCBI): domain Eukaryota; kingdom Viridiplantae; phylum Streptophyta; class Pinopsida; order Cupressales; family Cupressaceae; genus Sequoia; species Sequoia sempervirens. The sequence goes on from VDFB02000007.1 coordinate 187,078,829, forward strand.
GAGGGAACCTGAGACCTTCAGGAGCAAGATTTATTGTTCGGGATTGGAGAGGAAATTTTTTGGCTTTGGGAGTAAAGAAACTAGAGGAAGGGACAAACAACACAGCTAAAGCCTTAGTAGCATTAATGGTTGTTAGGCTTGGTAAAAAAATAGGGGCATCGAAAGTTCATTTGGAGGGTGATTCTATTGTAATTATTTAGATTGTGATGAAAGGGAATACTAGGGCATGGCATCTACAGAATGTAATTGGAAAAATTAAAGAGGAGTTAGTAGCCTTTGATGACTTTAAGGTAAGTCATATCAAGAGAGTGGGAAATGCAGAGGCAGATACATTGTCAAAGTGGGCTTTATCGTTTTAAAAAGAAGTTGGTGAAATAAGAATTGAAGATTTAAGACATTTAGTTTTAGAGGAGGAAGTGTTATGAAATATGGTGCACTTGCAGAAATAAATGGAGTATTTCAATTCCTTTCAGTCCTTGAAGTGAATGAGAGAAGTGTGTGGGGTTGGGTGGCGGTGTTGATCGTACACCTAGTATTAATGGCGAACTTGGTGAATCAAGTTTATTAATCTCTTGAGGCTTTACTTTATCGATGCTTCTTACATTGTGGCGAGCAATAGGTGTAAAAATGGTGAATATGAGGTGGTGGCTCTGTAGTTGCAGAGGTGATGGAGGTTGGTTTCTCACTTAAAATGAGGAAGCAACTTTCACCCTTTCATGGAGAGGCATCGGCAAAGAGGTTGATGGGTTGTTTCCTTTACAGTGATGAGCGATTAGTGCAGTCAATGCAACTAATCCTGGGCAAAGGTTTTGGCGACCTCAAGCACAAGTATAGGACCAATATGGACATATATTCTTTGATAATGGCTTGGGGCTTAGATTTGGGAGAGCCGATTGAAGTTGTGAAAAAGGTGATGAAGGCACTAGTGCATGAGGATTACCTAGAGGGCATGGACTCACTATTGGAATCGGTGATTTTGGGAGTAGGAATGGATATCAATGAGGGAATTGAAAGTGAAGAGGATGAAGAAACTGAGAAATGTGTACCCTTTGTGAAATGGCTAGAAGGAAAACACAAAGCCAGATGGAGAGAGGGGGCAGCACGCGGGTGGAAAGCTCTAAAATTGATTGTGGAATTAATAGAGGTTGAGGCAATAATAGTACAGGAAAAAGCCGAAGCAGAGCAATTGGAGGAGTTGCGAATTCGAAAGAAGAAGACAAATGGGGTCACCATGGAAGTTGTGGCGAGTAGCTCGTATAGAGCTCTGCAATAATTTTAATCCTCTGCCATGAGTTTTGAGTTATTGGTTGTTTGTTGTTAATTTTTGGGATTTTTTTAAAAAAATTGTGGGTAATGAAGGGAACTTGATGTTGGTTTGCAAGGTAGTTAGAAGTTAGTCTAAAAATATTGGGAATGTAATTTTGAGCGTTAGTTTTGATTTGAAGTAGTTGTTAAGGGTTTGGCAGTGAAGTCACTACAGGTAAATTATAAATTTTGAGTAACTGGAGTATGGTAGTTGAATACCTGAAGGGTTGATGGTTTATTAGGAAAATTCAGAAGACGATGTAATATGACTTTTTTTATCAATAAAGCAAAATATTATTACCAATCAAAAAATAATAATATAAATATTTATTTATATATATTATATTACTATATATAATATAATATATGATAAATTAATATATACTAGGAAATGTTAATATTAATATAAGATACATTATATTAATTTTATATTAAATATAAATATAATATTATATATATAATAATATGTTATATTATAAAAAAAATATTTGGTGGAAAGGATATTCGTTTCTTTTAATTAGAAATATTAATATATATAAATATCACTATAGATTAAAATATAACATGTTATAATAAATATTAATATTAATATAAATATTTATATATATTTAAAATATTAATATTTAATATAATATATAAAAAATAATATATACTATGATAAATTATTATATACTAGGAAATATTAATATTAATATAATATACATTATATTTAATATAAATTATATATTTAATAATATACTATATTATAAAAATTATTTGATAGATTGTTGCAAGGGAGTTTTAAATATTATATTTATTATAATAAAACTACAAGGAGTTGAGAGCAATATATACATCTCTCTCTCTCTCCCTCTCTCTCACCTTCACTCTATACTTTTGTTTATCTCCACTGACCCTCTCCCTCTCTACCTACATTTCTCTCAATTTGTCTCACTCTACCTCTCCCTCCCTCTCACCTTCCCCCCTCTCCCTCCATCCCTCCAACTATAGGTCACTCTCAACTTATCCCTCCCTTTATCCCTTGCTCCCTTCATCTCCCTCTCTCTACCTACCCCTCTCTCTACCTCTCCCCTTTTCTCTCTCTCACACACACACTAGATCTCTCTTTGTACCTCTCCCACCCTACCCCTCTATCTAGCTTTACCTACCTCTCACTTTATTCCTTACACCTTACCTCTACCTATCCCTTCTTCCCTCCCTCCTACCATCTCTCTCTCCCTCCCTCCCTCCATCTTTCTATCTCCACTCACTCTCTCCCCTATACCTGCCTTCCCTCAATTCATCCCACCCCACCTCTCTTTATACCTACCTTTTCATCCTTCCCAACTTCCCCCTTCTCTACTTCTCTCTCCACCTACCCATCCCTCTTTCTCTTCCTATCCCTCCCCACTACTATCTCCTTCCTCTTTCCTTTATCCCTACCACTCCTCCCTCATTCCCTCTCTCTCTCTCCATCCCTTCCTTTCTCTCCTACCCCTCTATACCTCTCCTACCTCTCTATCTCCTCATTCTCTCTTTCTCTCCCCTCTGTCTCTCCACCTACCACTCCTATCTCCCATCTCCCTCACTCCTCCACTCCACCTTTTCCATGTCCTCCACACTACTGTCTCTCCACCTCTCCCTCTCTCCATAACTCTTTTCATACCTATCCCTCCCACACTAGCACTCCCTATCTACCTCCTTCCCTCTTTCTCTCCCTCCCTCTATCCCTCCCACCCTACCACTCCATATCTCCATCCTTCCCTCTCTCTTTCCCTCCCTCTCTCCCTCACACACACAAAACCTCTCTCCACCTACCCCTCCATCTCTCCCTAACTCTCTCTATACCTACCTCTTTATCTCCCTCTTTCTCTATCTCCCTCTATCCCTCCCACCCTACCACCTTACCATTCCCTATCTCCCTCTCTCACACACACAACCTCTCTCCACCTACCCCTCCCTCTATCCCTCCCACCCTACTACTCCCTATCTCCCTCCTTCCCTCTTTCTCTCCCTCCCTCTATCCCTCCCACACTACCACTCCCTATCTCCCTCCTTCCCACACAACCTCTCTCCACCTACCCCTCCCTCTCTCCCTAACTTTCTTTATACCTACCTCTCCTACCAAGTAAATCTCTCTATATCTCCATCCTTCCCTCTTTCACTCTCTCCCTGTATACCTCCCACCCTACCACTCCCTATCTCCCTCCTTCCCTCTTTCTCTCCCTCCCTTTATCCCTCCCACCCTACTACTCCCTATCTCCCTCCTTCCCTCTCTCTCCCTCCTTGCCACACAACCTCTCCCCACCTACCCCTCCCTCTATCCCTCCCACCCTAAAACTCCCTATCTCCCTCCTTCCCTCTTTCCTCTCCTCCTTTATCCTCCCACCCTGCTGCTCCCTATCTCCCTCCTTCTCCCTCTCTCCTCCTTCCCACACACAACCTCTCCCCCACCTACCCCTCCCTCTATCCCTCCCACCCTAACACTCCCTATCTCCCTCATTCCCTCTCTCTCTCTCCTTCCCACACAGCCTCTCTCCACCTACCCCTCCCTCTATCCCTCCCACCCTACCATTCCCTATATCCCTCCTTCCATCTCTATCTCCATCATTCCCACACAACCTCTCTCCACCTATCCCTCCCACCCTATCAATCCCTATCTCCTTCATTCCCTCTCTTTCTCCCTTCCACCTTACCTCTCCTCTCTACCTCTCTCTCCCTATCTTTGTTTCTCTGTCTAGATTTTTTTAATAATAATATACTTATTAATATTAAGATATATTAATATTAATATAATATATTGTAGTATATAAAATCGTATACCTTTAAAATTTCACATTATGTTTTTGACTCCCTAATTTATTGGACTTAATTAAGCTTCTAATTTGTCAAATTATGCATTCCAAAGTCTTATTTTTATCGTTTTCCAAATTAGAACCAATATTAAACAAATGCATTTAATCATTAAAAGACCTTGGATCAAGTGTGTCCTGGAAGTTTGGGCCAAGACCCATTCGCCCAAGGGTGAATGGGTCCCCCTCCTTACCCAGGACCCAAATTCAAATATGTTATTGGTGACATTTTAATATCCAAAATTCAAATTGTAAGTGTTGGATTTTGGAATCTATTTTTTAGGAAATTGGATAAACACCTATAAATACATAGTCTTTTGATAATTTCAAATTTAACACTTAAGGAGCAACTTTTGAGAAGAAAATATTATTGTCAAGAGCACCATGTTAGAGTATTATTACAACAATTCAAGATCCAACATCATGTCAAAGTTTATGTGTGTTCATGTTCATGTTATGTGAAGGCTAACATTTTTGTAGGTCTTCAATCATTGGAGCATTCAAGAAAATCAAGCAAGTAAGATCCAATACCCTTGAAAAGATGTGTATGTGTCTTCAGTCCTTCAAGGAAGCCATTGAAGGGTGGTGAGTTCCAAAAATTGTGCATTCATCATTTCCTTCCTTTACATTCAAGGTTTTGTCATTGACATGTTGAAAGAATAAAGAAGGAGCCCCTTAATGTATTGTCATTGATGTCAACGTTTATTGTTGATATCTACTCCAATTCGGTGAACGGAATGGAGATACCCAGATCCAGTATTTTGGTTTGCACTCTCTCATATGATAAGATCTACTTATGTGATGATAGTATGTTTTTCTTGACCATTATGTGCATCTGTTTCAAAATTTCAATTGTTTTGGATGTATAGTTTGAAAGATATAAGTGACAACAATTTGACATACAGTTTTGGCTATGTACAGTGCAATTGGGTATGTGTAAACTAATCTGCGTTCCTCTGGTGATAAGAATCCATTTTTACAATTTTGGGAGATTTCTTACAGGTTTCAGCACATTGTATATTCCATATGGTTCATCATTATGTGGTAAAATTGATCATTGATGTTGATCAGTTAGCATATTCTATTATTAGGTCTAATTCCTGGTCGACCTAATGCTTGACATGTGTTGTGGTGATTAAATATGTAATGTGGATGTTAGTGATATCTATTATAGGTCCATACCAACCTAAATCAAGTATTGCATGTTTGGTTTAAGTTCGAAGGTATTTTTTATTCAAGTGTGGAGCCAACAAGGCAATTTTGGTTTAATTTGATTTAATATAGAGCTACATCTAATTAGGTCAACCTAATTGATGTATGTGGATGAATTGGGTATATATATGAAATTTTTGGTTGTAAGTGTGACATGAGATGCGAGTATGCAAATTTTATATGTGTATGATCCAAACAATAGTAGATATATTGTGAATTTTGAGTGACTGTAAAGCATAGCAATGTTTTTTTGTATCTAATAAAGTCCATAGTGTTAGTATACTGAGCTTCAAAGGAACTGAATTCAACACAAGGAAGGTGCATTTGTATCAGTTCACATCCTGGTTGTGTGGCCATTTCTATTTTGTATCTATCTTTTTGTGGTTGTGAGCCCTAGTAGACAATGTGTCCTAGTAGTGAGCCTTTTGTAATATATTATAACTGGTTATAATATATTGTGAGCTAATCCTCACTATGGTTTTTCCCTTTTTGGGTTTTCCAGGTAAAAATATTGGTGTTCATGTGCCATGTGATCTTGTGATTGTTCCATGCTTTCATTCCTTATTACACTTAAATGTGTTTTGTTATTTGTATGGGTTATGATCAAATGGTTTAATGGAATACTAATCCCCCCCCCCTCATGATCAAATGGTTTAATGGAATACTAATCCCCCCCCCCTCTTAGTATCATATCAAGGTTCCTTCTAAGAAGCCTAAAAACTTGAGGAAGATTTTTGAGATTGAACACATGGCTAATAAAAAAATTACAAATCCTATTGTTGAAAGTGATTGCATGGCTGACAAAGAAGAACTCAAATTTTCTCTTCAAGACCCTGAAAAATTCAGAGGCAAAATCAAATATCTAAAGGAAAATCTCAAGGAAGCAAATGAATGCATCAAAAATTTGAGAGAACAAATCAAGAAATTAAAAGAAAGACGTAGGGAAGTCAATGAACAATTGAAGCAAGCAAATGAAGACATCATTGGACTAAAAGTACAAGTGGAAGAAAAGAAAAGAATTGAGGAATGCCTGAATGCAATGGTAAAAATCAAGATTGATGAATGCACAAGACTTGAACAAGAAGTGGTGACTTTGAGATCATATCTAGAAAATCAAGAGTTCATGAGGAAAAATTCAAACAAGTTCTACAATGCTTGATGAATTGATTGCAGGATAGAAACCATCTAAATACAAAGGAGGTTTGGGACTTGAAGAAGGAGAAAGCTCAAAGGTTAACCGGGCCCCAAACAAGGTTGAAAATCAAGAGAAGACTCAAGGCAATGACAAACAAATCAGGAATCAAAGAAGTAATGCTAGAAGACCCCCTATCAGACAACCAAATTCTCAGAGGTACCCATCTTTTAATGATGTTTTCTTTTCTTCCAATAAATTTGGACATAAGGCAATAGAATGTAGAAGTAGAATGAATCAGAATTTTGGATCCTTCTCTAGACAATGTTTTTCATGCAAGAAATTTGTACATAGAGCTATTGAGTGTAGAAATTAGATGATGAATGGATATAATGTTGGTAGAATGGTTCAATATTTCAATGGTTACTGCTATACATGCAATGCATTTGGACACAAAGCTAACCAGTGCAGATCCAAATTGAATAAAGGTTAGTTTGGTCTAAAAATGTTGTATGCTACAGTTGCAACAAACTTGGACACATTTCAAAATTTTGCAGAAGTAAAAATGGAAGACAGACTAATCTAGCAAAGAGAAATGAACCTATTGATCCTACTAAAGTAAAAAAGGAAATGGATAAGATTTGGAGAAAGAAAGAGGAGCCTGAGAACAAAGAAGAATCAAATGAATCTGTACCTCCCTCTGGTGTAGATAATTATCTTGAAAATTAAACCTACACATGGGATTAGGGGGAGCATTAATTGAAAAATAAAACAACCCCTTGGAAATATGAGGTGTCAAAGAGTGACACAAAAATATGTGGTGAAAAATCATATGCTTAAGCTTTTGGAGAAGAAACCAATAGAAAATATACAAATCTAAAGAAATGTAGAGTGTTTTAGGGTTTATTGTTTATCAGTAAGGGGTTTATCAACTTTATGGAATTTGAAGAATTTAATGTGGAATTAGGGTAGATCGAAAAGGTTTAAAGTGATATTTTAAGTCAATTTTAATCACATTTGTGCATTCAAAAAGAGCAGAGCAAATTGAAGGAGAATTAAAGGAAATTCCAAGAAAATTTGGTGCAGAGTACTCAAACCATAGATTTTGTTGTGCACATAAAGGGGTATTTATGGCTTTATGTGCTTTGAGATTTTAAAATAGAATTTTTTTATTAAGCATTTGAGCTTGAATTAAGGATACATTGGCTACCCCAACTATTGTTCATATCACTGAGAGACCTAGACCGAAATTCAAAAGATATCCAATGAAAGTGTTTGATAATAACCTCGACGACACTTTCTCAAGCATTCCATTTAGGTTTTTTCCTATGGAAGATACTATGGCATACATACATGGGATATTGGAAGAATATAATCACCTAAAAATCCAAGAACTATGGACTAACGAGTTATTGGTGATAATCACCTTGTGAAACCATAATATATTAAATTAGTGTGGAAGAAGCTAGATGTTTGGAATTGGTTCCCTAATTATAGTAGTGATGTTAATGAAAAATATGTGAATCTAGCACTAAGCATCGACTAAATGACAATTTCCTATGGATCGATATGCCTGGATTTATAACCAAGGAAGTAATTAAGGATGTTACAAGGTTGTGTGATACCTGACCCGTACCAATACTTAAGTTTATTAAGAATGAGGTTGTTATAGAACTTACCGGTGCCACCTATGACAAAAGAGCTTTAACAACCAAACCTATTTGGAACCCTGCTATGAGATATACTTCCATGATGATAGATCATAAGATCTATTTTACAAATAGAGAAAACTCAATTTCCGCTACAACTATCAATGTTCCACATGAAATGGTGGTCAATGGAAAGGATTTTGACTTGTGTGAATTGCTCTAGAAAAAACTTCTTGAGAATCTGAAGTTGACAAGGGAAAAGAAGTATACATTTAAGTTTGGCACTCTAATTGTATGTTTTTTGTTTTACTTCATGAGAGAGCTTCCCAAAAGAAAGGATGTCATATGGGATAGGAGTAGACCCATGGCACATCAAATTTTTGACTATATGCATAATTTAGATGACTTATAAGCTCAAGATGATTCCTTGACTCCATTCTTTGCATTTTTTCAAAAGAAAATGCATGAAAGGGAGCGAATTCCCCACAAACTTGTGGAAAAATATGAAAAGGGAATAACTTTTCTTGATACATTTGATGAGTGTATTATTGAGGCTATTGAACCAAGGATGGTATGGATTGCACCTCTTGGCTATAAATTTTCTAAAGATGAAGTTAATGGATATGTGGATATGTTGATTTAAATTCCTAAGGACCCTTCACAAGCAAGGTATGGGACATTTGAAGAAAAATCATTAGAAGTACATTTGGAATTGAAGAAACTTGAGATCAAGAGAAAAGCAAAGAAAAATGTGGAGGAATGGGAAAGAAAGGAAGGATATAATAGGAGCATATTAGAGAGGTGAAAGCAAGAAAATTTAGTATTGTAGGTGAGTCCTCTGGACCCAGGAGATCTGGAAGAACTGCCTCCATCCCTGCCTCTACACTACCTAGGTCCTCTAGAGCTACTACTATTGTTGGTAAAGGAAAGAAGATGGAGCCTAGTGCTCTATGTTGGTGTGAATGGAGTTTGTAGATACCTAAATTTGGACACGTAATTTATCCAAATTTAGCCCCTTTCATCTAAACATCCTTTTATTTTCATTAATTAAGTAATATTACTATTGTTTAATTAATATCCTTAATTCTGCAAAATCCCTAAGGTATTTAATTAATAATTAAATACATTATCTCTTTAATCCTTCTTTCATCAAATGAATTAAATAAATATGAAATTTATTTAATTCCTCACATGTCACATCCTTTTCCTTAATCTTAATTCATCTTTTAATCTCATCATTAGAGATGTGCACATGTCTAATCCTTGATTAAGACATGTCACATCCTCCAACTTTTGCAAGTTGGCTTCTTAACCTTCGTTAGTCACTAATCATCTTCTAATCACTGATCAGTTAATCCTAATCACTACCTTGGTCAACACTCCCCATCTCCCAAGGAATTTTTAATTCTTTTTTATTCATCCAAGGCTCCTCTCTTCCCCATGTGAATTTTTAATTCACTTTTATTCCTCCAAGGAATCTTCTCTTCCCCATGCAAGTTCTAGAACCTTTAACTTGTCACATCACATGTGCCAAAGTCTTCTAGAATCTTTGACTTGTCACATCACTCACATGTGGCAAGTTTTCACCTTTTTGGGAACCTTGTCTTATCCACTAGATTCTTCCAATCATTGTGAATTATAAATTCACTTTTATTCCTCCAAGGAATATTCTCTTCCCCCATGTGATCATTGAGAGGTCACATCAAGGTACTTGCAAGTACCTCAATCACATGTCCTTACACCTCACTTACACCTCATCACATCCTTAGCCACTTCACCCTCCACATGTCAAGATGTGAGGGCTTGTGATTCCTCAACTCACCATAGCCCCTCATCTTGGCTTTTTTGGCTTAATCTCAACCATTGAATTCTCTAGAGAATTCAAACTCTTCTATAAATAACCCCCTCTTCTAATGCATTTAGAACACTTAGCCATTTTCACCCTTATGCTACCAATTTGATTACTCAACTTACAAGCATTTTCCCTCATCTAATCAAGTCATTTAACCATTAGCATTTGCATTTTTATCATATTTTTCATCTTGCATCTAGCCATCTCCATATCCATCCAAGGAGCACACAAGCTTTCAAACATCAAGGTCCAACCAAGGGATTCAACAACACAAAGGTATAATCATTTACAATCATTATTTTGCTATATTTCTTTGTGTTATTATTATTTAGGCTAATCTTTGAGGTGTTCCTTATGTTTTTCTTTATTTCATTTTAGTTATTTTGCACCCTTAGAATAGGATAAACATCTAGGATCACAGGGTTATTTCCTAAGTAGTTAATAGTGAGGAACTATTCACATTACTATAAGTTTACTTAGGACTTAAGTTTCCTAGTTATCATTTCTAGAAGTTAGTTATAATGGGGCCATGTCTCATTATTTACTTTTAGTTATCTAGGCATTTAATAATTCTCTCATGCCTTTAATATTTGCATTGAGAATTCAATGTTTGTGTCCTAGGTTGTTATGACTTAGTTGTCTCATGTGAACTCCTTGCCTATATAAGCAAGGCTTCATATGTACTTTTCCATATTCAATTTGGAATTCTTGCATCTTAATGATAGCATGATATTTCTACCATTTCTCTCTTGTGGAAGTTATTTTGTCTTGCAAGTGATTTTAGGGTGTTTGAGGAGTTCACTATGAACTCCTACATGGTATCAAAGTTATCTATCAACTTCTACATGGTGTCAGAGCTTCAATGTTGCAAACTTCTTCCCATATTTGAGAGACCAATCTTAGCATGAAAGTTTTGTTGGGTGTGAGTTGGGGTCTTGAGATCCTCACCATTGAATCCAAGGCATCAAAGAAAGTCAAGATCGGCTTTCATTTCATCAAAATCTAACATATTTTGTCAAATCTACAAGGGTTTTAAATCCAATAGTTTTCATTTTTTCTTTAGAAATATAGCTTCCACTCATTTGTAGGAAAAATGATTTCAGGGTTTAATAGCCAAGGTCGAAATCTCAATTGGGTATTTTTTATATTTTTGATATCTTGCATAGATCTAAATAAAATTTCTACCCAAAAATCACTATGCGTCATTTTTCTACAGGGTAAAGGTCAAAAGAAATTTATTTTTTCATCTTTTGCTTGCTGGATCAAAAAACTATTTATGGGTTTTGTTCTTCACATCAAAATATTTTTGGTTTCTATTATTGTCTACAAGCAGTGAGAAGATTTTTCAAAAATCGAATCATAAGCAAACTGTTTTTGCTAGAAAACCCATTTCTTGTAGACTAAATTTAGCATTTTTGAAAAATTCATAACTTTTGGCCACGATGTTCGTTTTGGGAAAACGAGATATCAATAGAAAGCTAGTTTCGAGCACTTCACAATGGTGTAGGCCATTTTTTAGATTTTTTCATCTATACACATTTGAGGCTATTTTTCATCATAGAGGTAGATGTGAACATTCATCATTGCATGCACTATTTCCTTTTTTGTGTGCATTAGGTTTGCATTTTCTCTACACTTGATTTTAGTTCCAAATCATTTCTCAATCAATTTTTGCTTCATAGATTCCATAGTGTGTTAGTTTGCAATTTTTCTAGTGTTCCTTGGCATCGGGTCTGTTGTTGCTTTTCATGATTCCAACTTGAGTCCTTGAGTTACTCTAATGTGGTTTCTAGCAAATAGAAGTATCTTTCCTTGCTTTCCAAATTGAGGATTCCATTGTTACTCCATAGTGTACTTCCAGTGCTTCTATTGCAGCAGGTTATCTCATTATGGGGGGGTTGAATGGTCTCTCTTTTCATCCTTTGTGTGGATGGAGATTGATTGGATTTGTGATGGATATCAATATTGCATTATATCTCTTTTTTGTAGAGGAGTTTTGTCCCATGAGGTTTTCTCTTTTCTCCATTTGCAGAGATTGCATTTTCATTTGTACATGGGTACCTAACAAGGCCTAGTATTCAGGACCCATCATTGCATCTTTGCATCATTTTCATAATAAATACACTCCCTAAGTTGCACTTATGGAGGGTGTTGTTGTGAATGGGGTTATTTCCTAATAGTTATTAGTGAGGACCTATTCACAAGTTTACTTAGGAGTTAAGTTTCCTAGTTATCATTTCTAAAATTTAGTTATAATGAGGCCATATCTCATTATTTACTTTTAGTTATCTAGGCATTCAATAATTCTCTCATGCCTTTAATATTTTCATTGAGAATTTAATGCTTGTGTCCTAGGTTGTTATGACTTAGTTATCTCATGTGATAGGATTAAGAAACTTGTCATGATCTTGTCTAATCCTATCTCACTCCTTGCCTATATAAGCAAGAATTCATATGTACTTTTCCATAGTCAATTTGGCATTCTTGCATCTTAATAATAGCATGATATTTCTACCATTTCTCTCTTGTGAAAGTTATTTTATCTTTCAGGTGATTTTGGGGTGTTTGAGGAGTTCACCATATTATCTAGGCATTTAATAATTCTCTCATGCCTTTAATATTTGCATTGAGAATTCATTGCTTGTGCCCTAGGCTATTATGACATAGTTGTCTCATATGAGAGGTTTAAGACACTTATCATGATCTTGTCTAATCCTATCTCACTCCTTGCCTATATAAGCAAGGCTTCATATGTAATTTTCCATATTCAGTTTGGCATTCTTGTATCTTAATAATAGCATGATATTTCTACCATTTCTCTCTTATGGAAGTTATTTTGTCTTGCAAGTGATTCTAGGGTGTTTGAGGACTTCACCATAAACTCCTACACTCTAGTGATTGAAGAAATCATTATTCCAGCTGGACCTAACACATGAAAAAGTAAGAGGAAGAATGTGACTCTTGTAACAACCCCTGCTACCTCTACAAGGAGAAATAAACAAAAGGATTTTAGAGAAAAGAACCTAAGTGTAGTTGTTGAGACAAAAATTGAGCTAGGATTATAGCATGAGGAACAACTGATAAGAAAGAAGAGAATTAGTGCTACTAAGAGCGGTGAAGGTGTTTCACAAGAGGCAAGCACTAGAGCTAAAAAGAAAAAAGTGGATATTGTAGATACTTAAGAAGAAGAATAAATTGAAAGAGAAAAGGAATCATTCACTATACATGTTCATGAGAATCCTAAGAAGAAGAAAGGGAAGAAGATAGAGGCAGACCCTTTTGAACAAAAGAAGCAGAAAATGTCTCCTCTAGTAAGGGCACACTCCCATGAAACTGGATGTTTTAGTTAATAATATGTTGCACTATGATAACATGCTAGAGGCTATAGAAAAATTGTATGAAGAAGTTAATGAAACAGATAGAAATATAATCATTGAATCTATTATCTAGTATATTATCATTTTAGAAGTTGACATGAGCAATATTAAGAAGGTTCCTAGAGCTATTTGGGATGCTTTGATAGAAAGAAGAAGAGATGTCATTGAAATAGAAGACAAAATGAAAACTAATGCCTTAGAGGAAATTGGATCCTCATTCTCTAAAAATGATAAAGCTACTTTGATAGAGGTATACACTAAGGAGTAGAGTTAAATAGAGAGTTACAATCTTGATGGGCAAAGAAAAAGATTAGGTTGAAAAGTTGAAGTAGGAAATAGTGAAGACCGTCAAAGATATTACTGAGAAATTTGGTATGATGGATGCTTCCACATCCGAAATAGCCCATGAAAAATAAAATGTTGAAGAAAATGTTATTGATGCAAAGGAAAATCCTCCTCTTAATTCAAATTTGCTAGTATTTAAGGAATTCATGGAAGAGATAGGTGAAGAAACACCAATATTTAATGATACAAAGAATGTTGTGTCCTCCCCACCACTAGTTAATGAAACACAAGTTACCCTAGAGACTTTTGTTCCTTCGGAAGACACTAATATGCCCACCGATGATGATGGAAAACAAAGTGTAGAGGAAGAAAAGGAAAAGAATCATGCATATGGCACTGAGGATCACTTTGATAGACAAAATGAAGATGTAGGTAAAAATGTTGAAGAAAATAAAAATGACAATGGTGAAGAAGAAAAATGAGAGAAAGAGAAGGATAATAAGAAAGATGATGAAAAGGAAGATGAAGATAAGAAAAATGACAAAGCCTCTGGTGAAGAGGGAAAAGTAGAGAATGAAGAAGAGTCTAAGGAAAGAACGAATGAAGAAGAAGGACAAAAGACCATGGACTTACCCAAACCCTCTAGAGAATCTTCCTCTGAGGATCCTCTTAAGGGTCTTTTGGCAAGACAAATAAGGTTTCAACCTACTATACCTCCTCAATTACAGCTTCCTATGCATCAAGGAAGTGTGGATCTAGAGAAGATCTCACCTGTTCAAAAGTTGGAGCTTGGAGATGTTTTTTATGCATCTGGAAGAAAGGAAATAATTGAAACTCACCAGAAGGGAACAAAAATAATAAATGAAGCAATAAAAACCTTGTAGGATGCTACTCCTGGTTCTTCAATTGATAATTCTTTAACTTTTGTTGAAAATCTTAAGTTGTTGGTAGATTATCTTAAAGAGTACACCTCTAGTCTGAAAGAAAAGACTGAAAATGAAATTGAAACAAGGTTTGCTAAGAAGAAGTTGTTAGAGCTCCAAGAGAGATGTGCATCAACACATAGTAAAGTGGAGAAATGGATAAAGGATGTTCAAGAATGCGAAGATGGAGCAAAGACTTTGTTCCTATACTATATGAAGTGGTTGGATGTCACTCAGGGCATTAAGGACTTAATGGACTCTATTGAGTCTCAACTAACCAATGCCTCTAGTGCCTATGACCCGACAAAGGAAAAAGATCACACCACTTGGACTACCATCAAAGACATGCACAATAGATTCTTCACATTGTAGAGGTGGAAAGAAGACATCATAAGGCAGTTTGGTCAACTTGGGGACTTGGTGAAAACCAAGCATATACTAGCATCAAGTTCTCTAGTTGATGCTGAAAAGATTACAAAGATAAATATGAAACCTAGTACTCTGGAAGAGGGAGAGGAGAGTATAGTAGAGATGGAATCATTATATAGATCAATTGCAGTAGCTAAGAAAACTTGGGATGAAGGAAAGTCTGCTTGGCAAGCTATTTTCAAGGAACTTGAAGGATCTTCCACCTTCAGTTAAATATCTTTTCACTTGTATATTTCATATTCATTGTTTTAGTTTTTTAGTTTTCCATATAGTTGGTTCAATTTTTTTTGTTAAATCTCTAAGGGGGAGTAATTATATTCATTTCTTTATACATATGCATCTAAGGGGAGTTCACATGTGGGTTATTGGCACACCCTTTGTCCTTGATTTCAAAAGGGGAGATGGTGTATGTTTGTGAGTTTTTGGAGAATTTTGGAGGTTTTTTTTGGAGATTCATTTTTGACACATGTTGCCATAAATGAAAAAGGGGGAGATTTTTGAAAGAATGAAGAAGGATCCCCTTACTGTGTTGTCATTGATGTCAACATTTATTGTTAATATCTACTCTAATTCGGTGAACATAATGGAGATACCCAAATCCAGTATTTTGGTTTGCACTCTCATATGATAAGATCTACTTATGTGATGATAGTATGTTGTTCCTAACCATTATGTGCATCTTTGTTCAAAATTTCAATTGGTTTGGATGCGTAGTTTGAAAGATATGTGTCAATAGTTTGACATACAGTTCTGGCTATGTATAATGCAATTGGGTATGTGTAAACCGGTCCACATTCCTCCAGTGATAAGAATCGATTTATGCAATTTTGGGATATTTCTTATAGGTTTCAGTGCATTGTATATTCCAGATGGCTCATTATTATGTGGTCAGATTGATCGTTGGTGTTGATCAGTTAGCATATTTTGTGATTAGGTATAATTCTTGGTCCACCTAATGCTTGATGTGTGTTGTGGTGATTAAATATGTAATGTAGATGTTAGTGAGATATATTTTAGGTCCATGCCAACCTAAATCAATTATTGCACATTTTGTTTAAGCTCGAAGGTTTTTTTGATTCAAGTGTGGAGTCGACAAGGCAATTATGGTTTAATTTTGAATTAATATAGGGCTACATCTAATTAGACCGACCTAATTGATGTATGCAGATGAATTGGGTATATATGTAAGACATTTTTGAAGTTTTAATTGTGACATGAGATGAGAGTATGTGAATTTTATGTGTATGATCTGAATAGTAGTAGATATATTATGAATATTGAGTGTAACATCCCGCTATGCAAACCCCGAAGGGTAAGAGCCAAAAGAGGACGAGATAATTTATTTATTTTTAACATAAAGGATAACTTACACAAAAAGTAGATTAGAATACGATATAACATTCACAAACATAGCCAAGCATGGCCGAACATAACCCCAAGGAGAGGACTAAACCACCCTCCAAAGAAAAATCCAAACAGAACAAATATATGAGCTCCAAGGAAGATGCTCTGGAACCTTAGCAGCCCTGCTCCGGAACTTACAACGTTGCTCTGGAACTCTAACAGCGCTACTCTGGAACTCACAGCTCAGCACCGGAACTTCTAGCTCAGCTCCGGAACTTCCAGCTCGGCTCCAGAACTTCCCAGCTCGGCGCCAGAACTTCCCAGCTCGGCGTCGGAACTTCCTAGCTTAGCTTCGAAACTTTCTAGCTCGGCGCCTAAACTTTTGGCAGCGCTGCTCCGGAACTTGCAATGCTGCTCTGGAACCTTAACAGCACTGCTCCGGAACTTGGGCAGCAACAACATAGCCCATAAAATTGAAAGCAACGATGCTCCGTAACTTGTACAGCCGCAACACAGGACATTAACAAAGGGCGGCGTTGCTCTGGAACCTTTGCAGCCCATAACAAGAAGGTAAAATACAACCAATACTTAGATTTTCTTTAAGAAAGTTTGTGAAGGAAAAGCCATTATGATCATCAAAATACAAGCAAGTCCGATACCAACACCGGACTCGTAAATGAAATGGAAAACATCACATTTCTTCTCATTAATTTATAAGTTTACATCTTTTCTTTCAAGAGAGTACAATATACATAAATGAATGCACATAAATACAAAGGCATAATCCAAGAATAAGAAATATCATCTGATAAATCATGAACAACAGGGAACACTTCCAACTGGCGCTCCAATAACCTGTACGCCAGTCCCCAATGGTGGTGGCAACGCCTCCCTACCATGTGGACTCAAAAGAGGCCACCCCACCGTGCTTGGAGGTAGTCACAAGGCCCAAGCAGCAAACAAGGAAGGGGGTAACAAATGGCCAATACTTTCATCAGACACGGAGCAGACATGGAATACACTGCATTAAGCCAATGTCACAACAAGAAGATGCACATACATAAACAGGTCGGTTACTGTTCACGACTGCTAAGGTATGAGGTGCAAGAGTGTGGACTGGGTGAAATTTCATCATGTGTGCTCAAAGGAATGGCACCACACAAAATCAGATACGTCTCTCCTACGGATGAGGAAACTCAACCATGCCCGAATCAACGCCCTGCAGACGGATAACTCAACACCTTGCAGACAGATAGGCCTTCTCGTTTATCCAAAAGAGGAATCCTTAACGAGAGTGAAATAGAAGAAAAGCCACATAATTTATCATAAAAGCTTTTAAAGGAATCAAACAAACATTGCTGCTAAACATTCAGATGGCTGATTTCAATCATGAAATAAAGGCATCAAAATTTCATAAAAATTCAAAGTGCCCGGATAAAATTTTAACCCCGACCCAGTTCAAATTTTGGCATTCCGAGATGAAGTCCACCATCAATTTTTGATTTTCAAACCCATAACGAGGTGTTGTACCAGAAAACGTCATTTAAGGCAAGGCTGGGCAAAAACAAGAAAAATAAAAGTGTCCAGATTACAAATCGGACAAATACCCAGTTCATATTTCGACATTTCTACAAGGAATCCAATCTTAATTTTCATTTTTGTCAAGTAGTTTAAAAGTAGTATCAAAAAACGTCATTTAGAAAGAGGGCACAAATTTGGGCAAAAATTGAAAGTGCCCGGATCACAAATCTAATCCCAACCCTGTTCGGATTTGGGTGATTCAAGTCAAAATACACCTTTGATTTTTGATTTTAGGGCCAGAAAGAAGTGTTGTTCAGAAAAAAGTCATTTTTCCACACGAGGCAAGCAAGAAACACAGAAATTTAAAAATGCCCAGATTTTAAATCCGTGAAAACCCAGTTGAGGGAATGACATCCCATAATGAATTCCACACTAAAATTTCATTTTCAACAACAAGGTAACAAGCAACAAAAGAAAACACAGTTTTAATACAAATTGGGCAAAAAGCAACATACAAAAAGAGCCCAAAACAAATTTCTTTCATGAACCCATTTCAAGTTGCTGGAGTTCGACAAATTAAGTCACACACAATAACCTCACACAGCAGCAATCACCAATAAAACAATCCAACATTCATCTCCAGCAAAACAAAACAAAAACATGAAGGATTTCACCAAATATTCATGAGACAACAATAACCCATAATAGAAATAAAATTTACCAGCTAAGAATCAATGGAAAACCACAAATATTTACCTCGAATTGCCCCAAAATGAAATGGCAAATTTGCACAAAGGAGAAGGCACAGCCAAGCTCCAAAAAATAGACCAAAACCAAGGACTAGTAGGTTGATTTCAATAATCTGCCACCCACAAAATCTCCACAACAATCTTTCACAATCTTCCCAACTTAGTTACCAAAAAAAGAGGGTTTCTTCTTCCATGCAATATAGCAATTTCTTTCTTCACCAAAAATCCAAAATAAAAATCCTCCTCAAAACAAAAGCTCTCTTTTCTTTTATATTTTTCCCCAAAACCACAAAAGGGAATAAAGCATTTTTAGTTAATTATGAATTAAAGCTCCCCCAAAAGGAACAACTCATTAAAATCCAAAAATAAGCCATATTAGAATGCACATGGCTCCCCCAAAAGGATTAGTAATAATCATTTAAAATTTCCAAATGAAAAATATCATTCTCTCGAATGATCAATAAAATTCATTTAAAATAACATTTATTAAAATCCCATGAGTAAAACCATTTAAAATATCCTATTTAAAAATCACGAAAAAGAAGCCAATGAAACACATCAACTCTAACAATCAAAATAAATAGCCATATAAAAGATTCACGAAAACCATAACAATGACATACAGGTAACCCACATACAACAGAAAGGTGCACCGGGACTTACGGCGGAAAGGTGCTCTGGAAGTTACCATTAGGTAACTAGGCGGTAAGACATCAATAAGGAAAGCACTGCCCTAACAAGGTACAGTGGGCTAGGGTAGGGGGAATTTTGGCCTGTGACTACCTCCAGTAACCACCATCGGGGAAGATACGCTTAGACCTGTGAAGCCAGGTGGAGTCAATACCCGGTACCTGTAACATACACACAACAGAGTACCTGTGCATATACATATATACATAGCCGAAGCACATACTACATCCTGACTGTAGTTAGCTACCATATATATTAGTTAGTTGCATCATCATAGCTAATCATGATAACCTTTCACTTAATCAACAATATCTAACCTCATTATTATAACATTTAACATTTAGAATATCAATTCAAAATTAAAATACTATCTTACCAGGCTGAAGTTAGAGAGGTGTTACATTGAGCGACTGTAAAGAAGAGAAGTGTTTTGTTTTTTGTATCTAATAAAGTCTATAGTGTCCATATATTGAGCTTCAAAGGAACTAAATTTAGCACAAGGAAGGTGAATTTTGTATTAGTTCACATCCTGGTTGTGTGTCCATTTGTATTTTGTATCTATCTTTTTGTAGATATGAGCCCTATTGGACAGTGTCTCCTAGCAGTGAGCCTTTTGCAATATCTTATAACCAGTTATAATATATTGTGAGCTAATCCTTATCATGGTTTTTCCCTTTTTAGGTTTTCCATTTAAAAATACTTGTGTTCATGTGTCATGTGATCTTGTTATTCTTTCATGATTTTATTTTGTATTACACTTAGATGTGTTTCGTTATTTAGATGGGTTATGATCAAATGGTTTAATGGAATACTGATTCACCCCCCTTCTCAGTATTCTAGGTTTTCAACATGGCATTGCCACTATGAAAGTGGAAACACTATTCATGAGGTTTGACTAAGGTAAACCCCTATATGGCGCAATATTTTTCCCCTTTGTGAATGTGCAGGTTACAAGTTTTTTGAGGGCCACCAAACGTATAACTTGTGTTTTCAATTTGATGTTATTTCCTTTATGATTCATGCTTTTGGTGCTAATTTCTGCCCCCTCTATAGAAAATTGATGAAACAAAAGCTAAACCTAACTTTCTCTGACACCCTAGATTCAATGGTGAGGTTCTCAAGACCCCAACTCACACCCAATAAATATTTCACACCAAAATAGGTTCCTCAAATTTGAGAAGAGGTCTAAGCACTAAAGCTCTAATACCATGTAGGATTTTATGGTGAACTCCTCAACACCCCAAGATCACCTACAAGACAACAATAACTTCCACAAGAGATAAATGGTAGAAACATCATGTTATGATTAAGGATGTAAGATTTCCAAGATGAACTTGACAACCAAAGTGTTGATTGTTGTTTTTACAATGTACATATGAAGCCTTTCTTATATAAGAAAGGTATGATGATGTACCAACATTAAAATGACTATCATAATTAAATGGCATGACTCAAGATTAAATGACCTAGGACACAAGATTTAAATAAAATCCAACTAGAGAAGATAAATGACAACTAATGCTTGACTAGAAAGATTCCTTCCTAGGACCTAAGTGGACTTAATATATAAATAGGACCTAGATAGGTAAAATACCTATTTACACCAATAGTGACAATCTATAGAAATCAACCATAAACTTGCCTAGGTTGATCTATGTCTCTAGAAGCACTTCATTTTTTCCCTCCATTGTTACATCACTATTTTGACATGAATTTCCAATTAAAAATTACAATAGTAATACATATTTAAAAATAAAGGATTGAAAAATGACTTCATTAATTACAATTATAACCTCTTTACTTTTTTTAACATTGCACATTATACGAGGAGTTCTTTTAAAATTCATGCAAGACAAAATATTCTCTTTTATCCTTCCATCCATACAATATTACTCCTTTGTTTTAATATTTTTATTTTTGTAGTTGTACATACACTTTGTCTTGACTCTAAAACATGGGCATACTTATTTGGATTTCTTTAAAGAGGTTCTCCACTTTTAAAAGGAACTCATTCTTTAAAAAAAAATGTATTTAAAAGGCTACTCATTTTTCTATTTGAGTGCCCACTTTTAATTATTAAAGTTACACTTTGATTTGACTATTGGTAATATGGTACACTACCCACACCTATACTTGACTATGTAATATTGTGTAACCTTGTCAAGTCACATTTTTTATCTTGTATATCATGTGTGTAGACTTTGAAAATTGTATATTTGTTCAATTGAAAACTCAATAGAGCTACTTCACTACCTAGTCATCACTAAGTCACTCACCACATCAATGCCTGCTTGCAAGACTTGGGGTGCATAGTGGGAGTTTTCAATTTGACACTTGATCTTCAAAATTCCATTCTCTTAAATGGAGAGGAAATTTATTAGGGCCAAATTTTTTTGACATTTCGTATATTATTTTGATGAATATTAAATTTTAAGGTTACTTTCAATTTTGTACCCCTATTTTCTATAAATCACATTTTATTAGATGTTTTTATTACAATTCTTGTTTTGGTAACTTTGGGAGCTCTATTCTTACATATATAGATTCATATTTAAGTCATTTTTTGAAAGTACATGGTTTTTTTGGTACTCTACAATGGTATTCATATTTTATTTTTGTTTAACTTTGGAATTGTACTTTTAGTCTATGGGCCTTGTTTGTAAACTCTATAAATCTTATAAAACTATAAACAAGTATTATAAATGCACTAATCATAAGGTGCCATATTTATATTTTCCTATGGATTCATGCATTAAGAAATCTAGGGGTGTCCTATGAATATTTAATGGGCTAATATGAATCACTTTTATCATAAAGTACCAAAATAATTTACTAGGCTCATGTAATCAATGAATTAATATAAAGTTCCAATTTTGAGGGTGTTCAATCACATGTTCTAGTATTTTTTTCACTCTTCAATTACAACACTAAATCACACAATTCGTTATATAGAAAAGGGATCAAAAATTAGTAGATTTACTAGAATATATTACCTTGTCTCCTTGGACTCATTCTAAAGCTAAGTGATCTAAAAAATAATTTTGTATGATCAAACAGCAATGACAAAATCTACAATCTAATATATCTAATTATTTTTTAGGATATTTTACTTTACATAGAGTACATAGAGTGGCATTTCATTACTTAGACTGTAAGCAAGATATTGTATGTAGATCTTGAACCTCCATTTGACCATGATGTTTCCTTGGATAACCTTGCACATGTGGATGATACTCAAACAACTATAGATCCTCATCCTATTAATTCCCCATATACAATCATTTGTACTCACACAATTGATGTGAGTAGATTAACGATAAGGAGTGTATTAATTTGAACCACCAAGTTACAAATACATGTATTGAGATTTTACCACCTCCTTTAAATTTTGTAAAATTTCATTCACACAACTGAAGTGAAAATATAATGGGATAAATCATCTAGTCATATGAACTATCAAGTTATATACATACCATGTGACTCTACCATATCCTACTACTTTTACAAAGGTTTGTGTTCCTAAGGAATTTAGTGATTATTTTCAACAACATAATCAATGTCTACTAGATACACTATACCATGATGCTACTTAACAAATCTCTCATGTCTAATTGTTAAATCTCGCATTTCAAATCTAAAGGATGCTATTTGGGAATTTATTTTCCTCGTTCATGATAGTTCTCCATCAACTACATGATCATATTTTTTGGCATCTATTTTATCTAATTCTACACATGCCTTTTTTATGCCACTTTATATAGATATACTTGGAACTCATGATTAGATATTGACACCACTTAGCTTCGACACAAGGGAATGTGAATGATTTATAAAATTTATGATCCTATTTTTCAAGGAATGTGAAGACCTTTTGCATGCTTTGATATGCTTATCTCTTCCTAAAGGAAGAAAGATTGTTTAGTGATAGTATATTTTTATTAGCATTTAATATCATTTCTATTTGTGATGTGAGAGGCTACACATTAGAGGAGATACCTAACTCTCTCACTTGAGGTTGGGGGAATTATCCATTGGACCTCTCATTCTACTAGCTCCATGTCAAACCTATCTTGGTCCACTCATATCACATCTAGATCTAATTATATCCTTCAATATTTGATCATTGTTTGTTCCCTCCCATTACAAATAATATCTCTATTAACATTCATGGTATCCATCTCCTAATCTATTGTGGTGAACTCTACCACATATTCTCTACAATTTATTGAGGCTTAGGCCACAATATAAAAAAGTAGATAAAACCATCTAGAATGGATATGATCTTAAACAATCTAATTTGTAGGTACAACTAGGATCCTCTATGTGAAGTGCTCCACTTTTATTTAAATTAGTGAAACCAAGTTTGGGACACTCTTTAAACATCATAATTATCACTAATCACACATGACTACAAACTAAAGTGAAAACATAAGAACTCAGTATCAAAGTCAATATAATAATTACAATATACTTGAATCCCCAACCTACCAATATCATTAGTCTGAACCTACTATTGGGGAAAATATAAGTCATGTGAGTATTTGAACCTCCCCTAGTAGGTTGATCCTAAAGAGCATCTAAGGTATAGAATAAAGTATGTCTCTCCCTATTCCACCATGTATATAAACAAGGAGATACCCTTGTATCATCGTCATCATCAATCTTGACCTAATATGTTGTTGTAGATTGATCCCTCTCTCCTCTCCTATAGATAAAATATTGACAATACCTATGCAAAATAGGGTCAAAGGAAATAGTCTATATAATTCTAAACTGAAGCAAAAACACTCAAACTGAAACAAATCCACCATAATAATCTATTGACTAAAGAACCATCATAGTCACCCAATGTAAAAAAATTGAAATCTACCATCATCATACATAGCTAGCTATCAAATGGTAATATTTTTTTAAATGTCTACCATTATGCCCTCAATATGAAAACCTCCCTCCATCTATCAATGTTGTTGGTATCCCAATATGATACCAATGTTGTACATATTATTGTTTATATAAATGAGACACCTATGAGATATGCAATAAAGATGTGTTAATAGGCCTTTTTTGAAGTAGGAGGTTACCCTAAAGGTGATGCTAGTCTCATCCAAGAATATATGTAAATCATCATACAATTTAGCCAATGTCAACCAAACCTAAGAAAATAATATTTGGTGCTCCCCTTCCTCTTGATAAATCTGCATGAGCCTATAGATATTTAAACCTCTCCATTTGGAAATATAAAGATACCCATAATGAGGAGTAACCATTTTCACTCCTAAGATGCATCACCAAAAGAATATTGTTATAACGCAATGATATATTGAGAAGGGGAGGGTGAATAAGTATATCCATAAAATTATTCAATTCAACTTTATCAAGAAAAAATTCTTACTACCTTAAACAAATAAAATATCAAATGTAGATCAAAAAGACAATTGCACAACCACAACACTATATTTATGTGGAAAACCCTAAAAGGGAAAAACCATGATGAACAAGCTACTTGGAGATATTACCCAAATCTAGATTTGTAAATAAAAATATATATATTTACAAGTTTTATGGGTTACAACCCAAAGTAAGCTACAACTCCCTGAAAACTATTTATGGCTACAATCAAAGAAATTATGACTCCCTACAAATTATAACACTTATAGAAGGAGGCAATAGCCTCAATACAACATACTTGATAAAATCCACTGAAAAATCACTGCCATAACACTTCTTCTCAATAACCTCTGTTGTCTTCAGCTCACTACCTTTAGCACACTTCCTCACTCACACATATACTTGATCTTCCATTTATATTCTTTGCAAGCTTCAAAAAATTTCTCCTTGTCAACCAAAATGAAACGTATGACATGAAATGTACAACAACCATTAATAAGTTAGTTTCAAAACATCCACTATAAGTATAAATCAATGTGGTCCAAGCCAAGAGATAAGCAAGACATATTTTACCTTAGCACACATTCCCTCGTTGGTGCACACTTTAAATTTTTGGTGCAAACACCTCTACAAACTAAGTCAACCCAGCAAGCATTTAACCTTCCATGCATTAGCTCCATACCAAAAGTGATACCAGAGAGATCAAACAACATCATGTAGATAACTTTGCATGCATTATATGACATTTAAAATCATTCTCATACACACTTTTTCATAATTTCATTCTACTTTATCTTGGTGCAAGCAAATAGACACAAAGCCCAAAATATCTTGCAAACCCAAAAAACACATACTTGAGATAGAACATTGAAATCCTAACTTGTAGTACACCTCAACCTCTAAAACTTGAAATGAGAAGACAAACAAACAATATGAACTTATCCTCCAAACTGCAAGACCACAAATTCAAAGTAGAGAAATGCAGACCATTCCTCTGATCCTTAATGACTGCAACAACACAGTCTTCACTTTGCTAACTCTAGAAACCTTTGTGATAACTTATATGTTTTAAAATTAGGAGCATACATGTTTCATACTTATCTCAATATATCTTCCAAATCGCAAGGCCATATCTTCAAATGCAAATGAATGTAGAAATTTTTTTGAACTTCTTCAGTACAACATCCCGAGTCACTGATTACATTAAAATATTTCATACTTTCCTTCATATCTTATTCAATATTTTACATCAAAGGACAGAGAATAAAATCATTCATAATATTATAGGAAAAATTTACAACACACTTCATCAACATGAAGAAACCACAATTTCTTCATATCAATGTTCACCTATTCATGAGCAACAGGGGAAGTGGTACAACTTTGCACAACATGCTCATGACATTCTTCACTCCACAAAAATTTTGATCAATATATTGATTGCATCATATGCAACCTTCCACAATACCACCCATTTGACAACACTATTGACATCAATGACAACACATGCAGCGATCTCCCCCTTTGACCTATTGATGGAAAAACTGACTTGATATGCTATTTCTCCCCCTTTGACATCAAGGGCAAAGGTCTAGTGGTTTTTCTCTATGCTTGTAACAACATACAAGCTCCTCATGTCCACAAAAACCTTAAAATCCTTTTATCTTCTCTCCCTAAGAGGTATCCCTTATCAATCTAGGGATAAAAATATGTCTTGAATTGCTCCCCCTAGACAGATGCACTAATTATGCGTCCAGTTAGAAGAAGGGGAGGCAATAACCCCTAACTTCTGCTTGAGGTATTCAAATGTGTCCTTAGGAAATTCCTTTGTAAAGATGTATACAACTTGATATTTTGTAGGTACATATTCCAATTTAACCTCCTGATTTGCATCCTTCTCTCAAGAAGTGATACTTGATAGATATGTGCTTAGTTATTGAATGCATCACCAAATTATTTGAAATATTGGTGACCCTTGTATTGTCACATAGGATAGGAATGGACTCATCATACATTACTTTGATATCCTTCAATGTTTACTTCATCCACAACACTTGAGTGTAGTAGGATGCTACAACAATATACTTTGCTTCTGCTATTGATAAGGACATTGAATCATGCTTCTTACTATACCATGAGACCAATTTATCTCCTAAAAAGAAAGCTCCACCATGAGTGCTTCTTCTATCATTAACACTTCTAGCCCAATGTACATCAATATATGCACTTAGGTAAAATTCATCACCCTTTTGATACCATAATCCATGATCTAAAGTGTTCTTCAAATACCTAAAGATCATTTTGATAGCCTTCACATGGGTTTGTCTTGGATCAGCTTGAAACCTTGCAACCAAGAAGACAACTTACATAATATCAAGCCTTGATGTTGTTAGGTACAGTAGGCCCCCAATCATAGACCTATATAGAGTTTTATTAGCCTTAGGTGAATCATAATCTTTTCTCAAATGACAACCTATTACCATAGGAGTACTCACTGGTTTACAATCTTCCATACCAAACTTCTTCAATATCTTGACATTTTTTGCTTGAGAGATAAAAATACCATCATTTGATTGAGCAATTTGGAGTCCAAGAAATAACTATAGCTCGCCTATCATAGACATTTCAAATTCATTATGCATTTCTTCTACAAAATTCTTAAACATTTCATCATTCCCACCAAAGACTATATCATCAACATATACAACTATTACAATTTGTTCACTCTCAATTTTGATGTAAAGATTACTATCTATGGTACCTTTCTTGAAGCCCTACTGGAGTAAGTACTTTTTCAATCTTGCATGCCAATCCCTAAGGGCTTGTTTGAGACCATACAAAGCCTTTTTAATTCTACATACCATGTTTGGATCCTCTGATAGATGAAATCCATAATATTGCTCTATGTAAAATTCTTCTTCTAAGTCACCATTGAGGAAGGTAGATGTCACATCCATTTGATATACCTTGAAGTTCTTGTGAACTGAAAATGTAATTAACATTCTTATTTCCTCCATTCTTTCCACCAAATCATTTTTTTCCTCAAATTCAATCCCTTCTACTTTTGAATAACCTTTACACACCACCCTTGCTTTATTTATCACCACTTCTCCATCATCATTCAATTTGTTTTTGAACACCCATTTTGTTCCTATCACATTCTTGTCTACAAGTATTGGCACCAATTCCCAAGTCTGATTTTTCTCTATCTGATTTAGTTCTTCCATTGCTTGAATTTATCCTTCATCCTTGCTAGCATCAGCAAAAGTATTAGGTTCTATTTTTTACAATAAAGAGAAATTTACCTATTCATTTGTTCTTGCAAATCTCCTTCCAGTTTGAACTCACACATTCTTATCTCCAATTATCTAATCTTCTGAGTGATTTCTCTGAACATACTTGGTAGGAGTCTCGGTGTTCTTCCCTTATGTTTCTTCCTTTTCTTCAATTTATTCTTCTTCTGAGTAGGTAGGTTCATTAGACCAACAGTCTTCTTGCTCGTATGTGATTTGATGTGACTCTTCATCAAATTTTACATTTGGACTCTCAACTATCTTCCTCGGCCTTTTATTATAGCACTTGTAAGCTTTGCATCTAGTTAAGTATCCAAGAAAGATTCCTTCATTAGATCTTGAGTCAAATTCTCCCAAACCTTCCTCATATCTTTTGATGAAACATTTTCTTCTAAATTTTTTTGAGTACTTGATAGTTTTTGGTCCTAAATACCACAACTCATAAGAGATATTGGTGTTTTCCATCGTTATTTTTCCTCTATTAATAATATAGACAGAAGTATGGACTGCTTCAAGTTCCAGTATGCATCAGGGAACTTAGCTTCATTCAACATAGTTCTTGCCATCTCCTAAACAATTATATTCTTCCTTTCTACTACTCCATTTTGTTGAGGAGTTCTAGCAGCAGATAGATGCCTCTTTATTCCATGTTCTTCACAAAATTCCTCAAATTCATTTGATGTGAATTCACCACCTCTATTAGACCTTAAACACTTGATTCTAGCATTCATTTCATTTTCAATCATTGACTTGAAAATATTAAACCTACTGAAAGATTCTGATTTTTATTTTAAGAATGTAACACATGTCATCCTAGAGAAATCATCAATGAGTAACATGAAATACCTCACACCTTGGAGACTCTTCGTCTTGGTAGGTCCAAACAAATTAGTATGAATCAATTCCAATGGTCTGGTAGAATAATACTCCTTGGTCTTGAATCTTATCCTTGTATGCTTTCTAATTTGACATTCTTTACACATAGTGCTTGTAGGCTTGACAATCTTTGGCATATCTCTTACTGCTTGCATGGAGATGATCTTCACAAGGTTGTCAAATTTGATGTTTCCCATCCTTTTGTACCACAACCAACATGCATTTGTCTAGCTTAGAAGACAACTTCTACCATTAACACTTTTTAGATTATATAAATTATTTTTTGTCCTAGATCCTTCTACCACCAATCTACCAGAGTTTGTTTTTCTAATTTCACACCCTTGATCATGAAATATGAGATTGTATCCTTTGTTTCACATTTTACTTACATTGAGAATATTGTGCTTGAGACATTCAACATTGAGAAAATCTTATGTCTTTTATTTTCCATCAGTGCTTATGGTGCCCTTTCCATAAATCTTTGTAGATGAATTGTCTCCAAACTTGACTGATCTATCATTCCATTTAACAAGATTGATGAATTTACTTTTTTCACCTATCATGTGACTTGAACAATGACTTTCTATCACCCAAATATTTATTTTCCCTTGAGCATGAAATGTTGTTTGGACAACCATTGAATTTTCAACCTCATTGTTTGTTTCCTTGACTTGCTCAACAACATTTTCATTTTGAGTTACTGATTTTTTCAATTCACTTCTACAATATTTTTCTATGTGTTCAACATTGTTGTAGATTTGACATATCAAATTGATGACAACTAGTGAAGTGAGATAATTCATACTTACAAAGTTTTTTCTGTTCATTTCAAACATGTGCAATCTATAGCCTTATGACCATACTTATTGCAGATGAAACAATAGCCAAAATATGTATTAGTGAAATTTTTGGAGAGGCTTCTTGCATGGAAATGTCTTCCTTGAGGTCTGATGATATCTACTTCTTTCGAATTTCTAGAATTTTCTTTCTCCAATTCCTTTTTTATTAAAAGGATTTATTTCTCAAGCTTTGTGCATTCAAATATCTTGGATTCAACTAGGACCTTTTGTTCTTTGTTCTCTTTTCTACTAAATTCCAAGTCTTCAAGAGTAGAAATAAGTTCACCTTCATAATCAACTTCACCTTCTTCTTCATCAACTATCTTTTTTGAGCCATTAGAGATCACCTTTACCATGAAGAGAGATTCTCCTCCATCATCATTCAATGAACAGTGATCTACTTATGAGGATTTGTAGTCCTCTTGGGAAAGGAGGTTCCTCTTGAAGTTGTTCCTTTTGAAACCTTTGTTGCTATTTTCATTTCCTCCAAAAGGAAATTTAGAAGCATAATGACCAACTCTTCCACAATTAAAATATTTGAAAGGTACTTTACCTTTATACTTGCTTGATCCTTTATTTAGCTTTCTCACAAAGTTTTCTTCTTCTTTCTCACACTCACTATGTGAACTAGATGTCCCTTCTTTCTTCACAACTTTGAAAGCAACTTCTCTTTTTTTTGTACCTTCAAATTCATTCCTCATATCATAAATAGTGATGGATCAAAATAGCTCTTCCATGGTAAGTTTTGTCAAATCTTTGGCTTCTTCATTAATAGAGACTTTTCAATCAAACCGATGAGGTAGAGTTCTTAGTACTTTCTTCATAACCATTGAATCAATTATTTCTTCACCAAGTCCTTTGATTCCATTGACTGCTTCATCTACCCATAGTAAATAGCTAACAATTTTTTCCTCTTCTTTCATCCTCAAATTCTCAAATGATGTTCTGTAAGATTGTAATTTTTCTTGCTTCAAATTGGCATTTCCTTCATAGAGATTTTTGAGTTTATCCCATATCTCCTTGATTGTCTTTGTTACACCCCAATTGTGTAATTACTATTTAATATTACTATGTAGGGTAAATATCAATGTAATTTATATTCTGATGGTGAATAAAATGTGCTTGTACTTTGTTATCAATGTATTATGAATGAACGTTGTTTCATGTAATGTCATATGAAGAAATGCATATGTGTGTGAAATGGATGTTTATTGAATTAATAATCTAACTATGGAGATGTAATGCATATTTTTTTGAATAAATTACTACCTTAGACATTTTTTGAGAATGTGGATGCAGGTATATGTTCATTCCTCCAGGTGAAGAGGAAGTATCACTCAGGAGAAGGTCTTCGTCGGGTAACCAGTAACGTAACCTATCTGAGCTTACACACACCATAGTAGAATAATCTTATTAAGTTGGGTTATCATGTGGGAAGTAGGTAAGTCATCCTTAGTTTTTTGTGTCTGCATTAGTAAGGTTCTTGATTACTATAGAATGCATGTTTGGATGATGTTTATCTTTTTAAACTTTGTGAGTCCTTCCTCATGTTACTGTGCTTGGTTGTATGGTTGAATGAGTATTTGGGATATATGCATATATGCATATGTATGCATATGTCAGTATACACATATGATGGATATAATGGGATGTCTACACGAGTGTGACGACATATGTATAGACATGCATATATGTATATAAATGTTATTATGATGTTATGTGTTTTTGAGCTTTCTGTCGATACATATCTATGTCAAAAGTATGCATGTATATGAGTATATACATACATTGATCCGTGTGTAAGAGCATAATCATATGCATGTATGTATAATTAAAAATACTTACAAACATACTCACACAAGGGATCAATTATATATATGTGAATATATATACACTTAACGAATGTGTGTATCGACGAGAATAGGATAAGAAAGGGTAACCTAATATATATGTGTAAACATATTAAAAATGTGTATGTACGTATAAGTGTATATGTGTATATAAGGGTACATGTGTATTGTTTGATGGGTAATGATAAACAAGGATGTATGCATTTGAGATATTGAATGGATCATTTATGTTGCTATATAATGCATATATATATATATATATATGTTTGTATATATAAACAAATATACACATAAGTAGTAATGCTTAATAGAGGAGTGTGTATGTGTATATATATATAGATATATAATATATATTATTACAATGTGATTTCTATATTGTTCATATTCATTTAAATACCAAATGTACTCTTACTAGATGGACATGGTGTATACATATTAAGTGTAAATATACATATACATGTATGTGATACATGTATATAAGTATATGTATATTTATCAATATATATATAGGTATATGAGATGCTTTGTAATCCGAGTGAAACATAGAACAACATTATTGGCATAATGAACCATGTGTTGTTCATATCAAAAGTGAATACCATAGAAATGCATAAAACACATGTATTAGCAATATTATGGTGTGTTATATACACATATGATAATATCCAATTGCATGGTGTGTTAAGCTACACCACCTTAGAATGAGCTATCAACATGTCTAGAAATGATATTAGTGTGTTACGCATCATTTCATAGCATATCCAGTAGTCTGTAGGGAGTGTACATATATGGCTTTGAAGTTGATTAGCATAAATAACTTAGAGGTTGATTTACTAAACCAAATCAATGCCAAAGTATGATATAATTGTGACTGTATTCTTCAGTCACATATTACTCTTTATGTCTGTGTATGAAGAGTTTGTAATCTACAAACAATGAGCAACCATTAAGTTAATGAAAGGTGAAAGACTAAGTCAACACCTTTTGTGGAAAGCTTGTGGACTTAGTAAACTTTAAGTGCCATGTTATTTTTCTTAAACCAACATCTGTAGAGGTGTGTAAACAAGTCGATGACTTTGTCAAACTGATTTATTATGTGATTCAACTCATACCAAGACTAATTCAATGCAATCTTGGTGTTTCCAATGTGATGTTGACTATTTCAGATGTAAAGGAAATCGTGCCAACTCTGTATGTGAATATGAAGCTTTGGAACCACCTTTGAATCCTTATACATGTAGATGTCCATTTTGAAATGCAAACCAAATTCTATCATGTGATGATTTGAATGTCTCTATTTGTTGTCAATCAATAAGGTCGGTCTGTAGCTTGTTTTAGTTGAGTATGTGCGTACATGTTCACCACCTTTTAGCTATGATATATGTGTTTTTTTTCACCACTTTGGATTGTAATGTAAAATTGGAATTTGAGTTATTTCAGTTATGCATGTAATTTACATAATCGGAAGAAAAAAATTTATTGCTATTTCATGACATCATGTTTTATTCATTTAAGGTGAAAAATTTGGAAATTTTATTGTGAAGAACACCAGGATTCTTACATGTGGTATCAGAGCTACCAAGTTCAACACTAGAACCTATGAGCTCATTATGTAAATGTTACGTAAACCTTATTGAAAGATAATGGTTGAAATGTTCTTACACCAAGATGACAAGAGAAAAGAACATGGAGAAATTAAAAGGAAGATGAGATTCCTAGGAACTTGTTTAAGTTTGGGACTAGTTAAGAGTCGTCCCTAGAGTTAGGAACTCCTAAACCAACATTTTTTTATTATTTCCCCTTGGATTGCAGAAGATTAAACAATCAGGTTATGTAGGAAGGTTAGGAATAATAACCAATATATACCTTCATCCTACAAAATAGATATAAAACTCTGAGGAATAAAGAATATTGAGAGAATTTCACTTATTGATAGCAACCTATAGCTTCAAAGAGTCAAGGATTCTTAGATTTAGGAAGAATATTATGAATCCATGAGTATGCATTATTGGCATAATATGGATCAAAGTAGAAATTCAACAAAGGAGGTATCCAAGAGGTTGGAGAACTCTTGACTTGAATCTAATTTTTTAGCAAGGCTAGTGACTTGTAAGAAAGAAGATAGTACCTTAGGAGTAAGAGAAAAGACTAGAATGGTCAGAAAAGAAGTAATCAATGAAGTGGACATGTTTCCACCAACCAAAATTGATGAGCACAACTTGGAGTTTTGATTAAGATGAGGAGAAGGGAACCAAACAACCTTGGTATCTCTAAAGGTTATGAGAGAATAAGTTAGCAACAGTTGGGACAAAGTCACTTGGAAAGGTGATTGTGAGAAAGAAGCTTGAAAAGGTAAATCATATTTATTTAAAAAGGTTTGGATAGTACATTGATTGGTTAGAGTATAAGTAGAACTCACCAACGTGTCAACAAAAAAAACAACTTATGTTTAGAGGTTCGAAAAGGAAATGGAATACAATGGGACACTATGTGTCAAAACTATTGAAATAGTAAGGGAAAATACTTCAAATTTGAAAAGTACATCAACAAAAGAGGCTTTGTGAGTATGGATATTCATCCACAAAAAGGATATTGGAAAGAGAATTGAAATAATAGAGAGCATTTTAGCTTGTAAATTTGTTGGATGTTCAATATATCTCTTCACCGACAATCCAAAATGTTGAATCTATGGGATAGAAGTTAACGATGAATTTAAATTTGGAAAAAAAGTATATTCAAGGTATGCCATTGCAGCAAGAAAATGGAAATATAAAACCAACAACAAGGAATGTTAAATCATTCAATAAATCCATTGAGTCGAACAAATGTCGTGGAAAAATTAAGGGGGGAAAGAAGAGAGTGGATTGACTCAGATTAAAGTACCCCACCCAACAAAAAATTTGGATATGTTTTCAATTGGGAAGAACTTTGAATTCTTAGTAAGTTATGATGACAATTAAGTCATGTACTTCATGACCAAAGGGATAAGGTATTGGAATTTTTGGAGAAAAATAGTGGAAAGGTCAAGGATTATGGCCTATTATCATCCCATACCTTATATTTATTTGATTGGAAGATCAAATAACATTATCATTGATGCCTTAGAAAAAGGATAGGTAGATAATTTGATCATGAAAGGGAAGATAATTGTCTATGGGATAGACAAGGGAAGATCTAGATTACTTATGATTTGTAAGAAAGTGTCTTACTACTCCTATTACCTTACGGGGAATATCTATTGTTGATATATTCTTAGATAGTTAGAATATGTGTATAGCGTGAGATATTTCAATGTCCCAAAGCGACTTGGCATTATTATCTAACTATGATAGAAAACCTTGGGGATGATAAGGTTTAGCTATAAAGCCATAGAGAAGGTATGTAATATACAATGTGATGTTATGTGAGCCACATCAAAATATCTTTATTGGAGATCATACTTTATACTCAAATCAAACCCTAGGTTTTGAATAACCTATTTGGGATGAGAATTTCATTTGATTATGAACCGTTGATTTTTGGGTTCCTAAGACTTCTTTAACACTTATAGGGTTTTCAACCTAAAAGAAGAGAGTTAGGGCCAAAAATGCTAATGGTTCATTCAAATTATGTTATGTGCAATGTTTTCTAATCTAAATGAAGTAAACTAAATGAAATTTATTGATTTAAATGAGTGAATATGAATGTAAAAGTAAGATTTATGTTATGTTTGAAAACACACTATGATATGCAAACAATGAAGTAAATGAAGAAATAGTGTAGAACAGAAAGAAATAAGTTAAATCAGAGTGCACCTAGGCAATGTTTGATGATTTTGGAATGTTGTGGACACTGTCTGAAATCACTGAAATTTCAGAGTGGGACTCATTCGCCCAGAGTGGCAAATTAGTCCTCCTGGTGAAAAAG
The DNA here is from genome assembly GCA_007258455.2 of Sequoia sempervirens. Taxonomy (NCBI): domain Eukaryota; kingdom Viridiplantae; phylum Streptophyta; class Pinopsida; order Cupressales; family Cupressaceae; genus Sequoia; species Sequoia sempervirens. Next base: position 187,114,280 of record VDFB02000007.1, read on the forward strand.
TGTTAGAAACAGGTTTCTGACTGTCGAGATCTGGAATCTGACAAAATTTATATTTTTAGTCCTAAGGTGGGACTCATTCACCACTGGTGGTGAATCAATCCTCTCCCAAATTTCTAAAATATCAGGAGACAACTTTGTAACACCAGATCTAGAAATCACTAATTGTTAAGTTGTCAAAGTAAATTTTGCAAGAAACAAGCAGAAAACCTTCTCCAAGCTTGAAATAGACTTGAGTTGACTTGAAGCACCTATTTGACTTGTAAACCAATCTTCAACACCAAAAATCTTGTTAAATTTGCACACAAAAGGCTGCAAACACACATGCAATAGGGAAAAATGGTTGAGGGTTAGCAAATAGGGGTTTGCCTTCATCAAACCCCACTTTTGGTAATCAAACCCTTAATGAAACAATGAAATGAAAGAGAATGATAAAATAACAACATGCAAATGCTATCAACTTACCAAACTCTTGATGATGCAAATTTGAAGTAATATCAATGGATGCTTCAAAGTGTTTGAATCGATGTTGTAGGATGCTTGAATGCTTGAAATGTGAGATTGAATGCTTAAATGAATTAGAAGATTGTGGGGGATGTAAAATGAGGTGAAAATCACTTATTTATACAATCTTGTGCCTTAGTTACCCATTCATACCTCATCACAGGCCGACATCAAGTATTTTTGAATAAAAACCCAAAAGGAAAATTTAAAAAAAAATTGAATTTGGAGCCAAGGGGGACTCATTCGCCACCCATGGAGAATGGGTCCCACCTAGGGCCTAAAAATGTGTGTCAGGAAATATGTTGTATTTAATGTTGTTTGTCGAGATAATATTCAAAAATACACTTAATTAAAGCTTATGAGGGCATAAAGGGACCAAATAAATAAGAAAGGGATAAATAGTGAAGTTATGCCTAGAAAAGCATGAAAGCTTGTTACAAGACTTTACAACACTTCAAAATAGGACTTGTTAAGTGATCAAAAGGTGATTTTTAGGTGAATTGTAATGAATAGAGTCTAGAAGAATGTAGAAATCTCTTACAACACTTCACAACACCTTCACAAGGCATCATTATTTGAATTTTAGCACCTAAATATGCATGTTCAAGCCATGTTACAACATAAAATCAGAGAAAAATAGTTCAAGTAGCATGAAACAAGACCTAAAAGGCCATGCAAATGACAAGGGGCCATTTTTCTACTGCACATTTAGCCCCCACTTTAGTGAGAGGATGAACTTGCTTCAAACTCACACTAAAGTAGCCATTAACATCGAGAGGAGGGTTCAAATGCACTTACATTAGCAATATGGAATAAAAAAGATCAAGCCCCCAGGATGAAGATCCCACGTCAAACTAAGCATAAGAACAAAGGAACACACAAGTGTTGAGAATCGTATGAAGCTTCGGTCGTCTGTCCAACTAGTTGTGGATTAGATCTAGGTTGATTGCTTGGAAAAGAGAATGTGTACTCACTCTAGGGAGACAAAACACATGACATTTTGTCGGGTGAGAAGGCCCAAATTTCCTCACTTTGGGGCCACATATTTTCTAGTTGTTCGTGGGGTGAGAAGGCCCAAAAAGGTAAGATACATACGCTAGTTGGTATGCACTCACAAACACAAAGGTGGCTATGGGGAAAATTCATGCCGCTAGGTGGGATTCCCGCTCAACCATATTAAATTTATGCCTAATGATAACTTTAACAAGGCACCACAAGGAAAAATTTCATGAACAAAAATAAGGTACCATAGTCTTGCAAGTTGTGTTATGCAAGGTAGTAAAAATGCAAGAATGTAAAATGTAAAAGATATTCAAAGGAGTCTTGTTCAGTTCATGCAAGGTCAGTCACTTAGGGAATATTATTTCTAATGTCTCCAAGAGAGGACCAATCAAAGAATAGTATATTCACAACTTAGGGGATGCAGTGTGTCGCATCAGGCACCAAGAGGAATGTAATATGCTTAGAAAGATCACACTTATGAAGGACATCACACCCAATGTCATCCACAAAGTGACGAACACATCACATAAATGACAAGGTTGCACTAGGAACCAAGAATGCAAATGAATTATGGTAATGTATGCCCCCCACTTTAAAGGAATTGCTACACATCATTCTATGAGCAATTTCTTTAAAGTAGAAAGAAAAATGCAAAAAGAGAACAAGACATGAGAGCCAACTTGGAAAGCCCTATGCCAAGTCATATGTTTCAAAGTGAGGTTGTGTCATGTCAAGGAAAATGAAAGAAAAATTAAAAAGGAGTTTCCCCCCAAAAAATAAATCACACCAAACACATAAGGGATATATGGATTTGGAGTCAGTATGTTCATTGCTGCAATGTTTTTATGAAAGAGCTCAGAATTGTCATCATTCCCCAAAGCACATAGAACTAGAAGAATGACACAAAGAGAGTGAGAACAAAAGAAAAAGAAAGTTCGTTTTGGGTCAACATGGAAGAGACATTGTGATCTCAACACTTTGTGTCATCCCCAAAAGGAAAACACAAGCGAAAAGAAAGAAAATGAAAAGGAGAAAAAAAATGAAAAAGCTTTTGGGTCAACATGAAGGAGACATTTTGGTCTCGATGCCTTGCATCATCCCCAAAAGGAAAACACAAAACAAAAAGAGAAAAAGATAAGGACCTTGTGGGTCAACATGGAAGAGACGTAGGGCGTCTCTATGCTTTGTGTCATCCCCAAAAGAGAACACAAAACAAAAGTGAAAAAGACAATGCATGACAAATAGAAGAAGTGTGCGAAGAGAGGAAACATCAATCACACGATACGGGGGAACACTATACGCACATGAAAAGAAATCCAAAAAGGAAAAGAAAAATATTATAAAAAAAAGGCTAGCTAGGAAAATGCAAGTCAACCATCTAAAAAGTCATCTGCCTCCCAATCATGTTCAGTGTAATGTGAGGGCGATTGATTGTCCAAAGGAATAATTGCAAGCGTCGAACTAGGATTTGTATCAGGTTCTTCACTTGGTGGAGAGGATTTATCTTTTCAACTCATTGTAGATGAAAATAGAGAATTTAGGTCGTTATGCACTTCTTCATCTATTTTGGAAATCTTTGCATCATCATCATCATCAATATTAATGACGACGAGAGGATGAAGGGTGATTTCTAAGGATGGATGTAGCAAAAGTTGTGGTTGTTGGATTTGTTCGCTTTGTTGTAAAAGTTGCAATGGACTATCTTGTGGCAAGTCAGAAGGAGGGTGGTCATCTATTACTTTTGTCAAAGGTGGAGGTTGATTTTCTTTATTTTCTTCTAGGCAAGATTGACGAGCAAGGAGACGACGACGACCCCTACATTCCCTAGCACCATGGTTTTGTTTAATTATGTTTTGGAGTTGTTGAGATGTAAGAGCGGATTAAGTCATCATAGGGTCTTCTGCTTCCAAACATGGAAGAACAGAAGAAACTGAAGAAGATGGTTCAATCACTTTCTTCTTTGCTTTATACACTTGTTTAATACGAGGAGGAAGGACAGGGGTTGATTCATTTTCCCTTGGTCATTTAAATGATGCTTGGGAAGTATCTAGGGGTGGTTGTTCAAGAGGTTGTATGGTTTTCTAAATGTCAGACTCAGGTTGAACCATGGTTTCATCTATGATAGGAGGTGTGGAAGTGGATGGGGATGCGTTACAAAGAGACAATTCAGATATCTTTTTGGCTTTGAACTTTTGATAAGCTATGAAAAAGAAGTCCTTTTGAGGGGTGATGGGTTCCATGTGTTCAGGCCAAAAGGCTTCTAATGAAAAATTACCCTTGTAAGATAAGGGGTTAAAGCCACTATGGTGTATGGTGAATACCTCATTGCCATGTGGAAACTTCAAACACTTGTGAACAACCAATGGGACCGCTTTCATTGAGAAAAACCAAGGGTGGCCTAGCCACAAACAAAATTGGTCGAATTGTGGAATAATTGAAAATGTTACATTTGAAGTTTTAGGTCCTATTTGTAAGGGGAGTACGATAGATCCAATTGTAGGGCATGCAAAACTAGTATGTGTTTTAATCCATGAAGTTGGTTTATTATAATAAGCTTGATAGAGATCATGTAATACTAGAAAATCCTCTGTGATCACGTTCTTGCCACAAGCAGGATCTATTAATATCCCATTAGTGGGCTTATCATAGATTCTGGCAACTATGTACAGAGGACCATCAGGAAGTTTTTGTAGTATGTCTTTAGCAGAAAAAGTATATCAAGAGATTTAGTGGTTTGGCCCTTACAAGGGATAATATCTATCGTAGCCACAAAGTTATCCATAGGACTATCTTCAGTAACAAGTGGAGGTATATCATGATGCTCATTGTTTGTATCAATAGTCATTACATTAGTGTTTGAAGGTTCGCTAGCCTTAACAAATGAGGTTGTGTGTTTAGGCATGGGATTGGTGAAAATTTTTAAATTCTAGTTAGGGGGTGCAACAGATTTATTGCCTTGATCATTAACACCCGCAATGGAAAAATGGCCTGAATCAATGAGGTCTTGAACTAAATGTTTTAGACGCGTGTAGTGTTCAGTGTCATGTCCATTTTGGTGATGAAAATGACAATAAGTGTTAGGTTTGAAGGTGGGTGGTAAGGGTTGATTCAAATCAAGTGGTCTAACGGGTGGAAAAGTGAGCATGCATTGTTGAATTAATTGGTTCATTGTGTTATGGAGGGTATCGGGTAGGGGTGTAAATTGTCTCTTCAGATCCCCATAGGTATAAGGCACCGTTGCTTTAACAGCTGCCACTTGATTTGGAATGGGTGGGGTTTTTGGTTGTGGTTGTGGTTGAGGAGGTGGATTAAAGTATAAAAAGCCTCTATTTGGTTTGCGGAAGTTTTGTGTGTTATTTTGGTTTTGATTGTTGTGTTCAAGATTTTCAACTCGGTTAGAAGTGGACTTTGAATCATGACTTGAGATTGAGTTATGGTATTCACACAAGGTTGTGCATAAATGAATGAATGAAGGGAATTTCATCATAGTTAATTTATCTTGAGGGTTTGTGTTCAAGTTTTCGATAACGTCTTTTGCAAATGTGCATCAGGAATCTTGACATCAATTTGAGCATACAAGGATTGGTATTGTGAAATAAAATCTGTGACTTTTTCATCTATGTTTTTGTCTACATCTCATTAAGTCATCCATCGTCTTTTTAGGAGTCATGTGAACTTGGTAGTGACTTATAAAAGCATCCACAAGCTCATTAAATGATTGGATAGAATGATTAGGCAAGTTGGAAAACCATTCTAATGCAGTATATTTCAAGGTCCTTGGGAAAATTTTAGCTAAAATTGTATCGTTAAGGCCAAAGTCACTACACAAAGCTATATAAGCATTAACATGGTTAATAGGGTCTCCTCTTCCTCCGTATTTCTCAAACCGGGGCATTTCTATCACTTGTGGCATTGGGGTACGTAATATTTCTAAGTATAAGGGGCTACTACAGACATGATATGTGGGTGGAGTGGTTTCACCTTGGCTAATGGTGGAAAGTTGGTGTTGCATGGATGAAACTGTATTAAGGAGTTGTGTAAAAATAGGGTCAGGGTAAGTAGGTTGAGGTGGAAGGGAAAATGGTGATGGAATGTAAGTGATGTTAGGGGAAGTGACAGGAATACTAAGGGGTGTGAAGGTGGTGGAAGGGACTTGAAATGCCACAAGAGAAGTAGGAATGCTAGTTGGAATTGGGAAAGAAGTAGCCACATAATTAACCTGTTGCATAGTTGTGTGGACTTGCGGATTGGTATAAGTTGGTATGGATGCGATGGTTGAAGGGGGAGGAGCCTAAGGTCCTCCTTGGCTTATAGGAATGTTTGTGGATTGAGTATTAGAAGAGGAATGTTTATTGTAAATCTCATCAATTCTCTTCATCACTTGCAAGCCATCATCACTTTCAATCAAATGATGAAGATTGTCAATGGTAGGTATGGCATTGGTGGAAATGTTTTCTAGTGACAAGTCTTGTTGTAAATGTGCAAAATCCTCATGGATATTAATGACCTTTTCTTGCAAGAGGGAGTTGTTTTGAGTGTCAACATTCATTGGATGGAATGGTGAAGGAATAGAAGTGGTATTGTTAGTTCCTAATGCACCATTGTCCATACTAGGAGTAGGAGCTTGTGAGATCCCAAGGTCCACAACAAAAGTGCTATTGTGGGATGCCATGAGTCTAGAACTTCTTCTCACTAAAGTATTATCAACGGGGCACCAAACACTCATACAAGTACCACAAAGGATGGGTTGAATGCAAATGCAAGCTAATCTAAGAGATCTAAAATTCCAATAACAAAAATTTTGCTAACTGTAACAGAGATCTAACTACAGAAAACAAAAATGTAGAAAAATGTCAGAAAAATGCCAGAAATGTTTTTAAAAAAGTGTAGAGGGACTAATTCGCCTTGGGTGGCGAATGAGTCCCAGTATGATGTTTTTGTGTGTTTTTCAGAAATTCTAAGATGATTTTAATGTGCTAAAAAATGTAATCAAAGATACAAAATGCAAATTTTCAATTTTTTCAATGAGATGCTATCCAAAAATGAAATCTAAATGAAGTTTTCACTAATGTAATATGAAAAGTCCTAGAATGCAAAAACAAAACAATGTTCCAATTGAATGTTGATGCAAATGTGAACTAAGATGCAATATGCAAATGAAATCAAAAGTGCAAGATGTTCAAAATTCGGGTTCACCAAAATGAACTGTTAATTTTTGGGTTCCTAAGACTTCTCTAACACTTCTAGGGTTTTTCACCTAAAAGGAGAGAGTTAGGGCCAAAAATGCTAATGGTTCATTCAAATTATGTTATGTGCAATGTTTTCTAATCTAAATAAAGTAAACTAAATTAAATTGACTGATTTAAATGAGTGAATATGAATGTAAAAGTAAGATTTATGCTATGTTTGAAAACACACTGTGATATGCAAACAATGAAGTAAATGAAGAAATAGTGCATAATAGAAAGAAATAAGTTAAATCAGAGTGCACCTAGGCAATGTTTGATGATTTTGGAATGTTGTTGATGCTGTCTGAAATCACTGAAATTTCACAAAGGGACTCATTCGCCCAGGGTGGCGAATTAGTCCTCCTAGTGAAAAAGTGTAGGAAATAGGTTTCTAACTATCGAGATCCAGAATCTGACAAAATTTAGATTTTTAGTCCTAAGGTGGGACTCATTCACCACTAGTGGCGAATAATTCCTCTCCCAAATTTTTGAAAAAATCAAGAAACAACTCTACAACACCATATCTAGAAATCACTGATTGTTAGGTTGTTGAAGTCAATTTTGCAGGAAATGGGCAGAAAACCTTCTCCAAGATTGAAATAGACTTGAGTTGACTTGAAGCACCTAGTTGACTTGTAAACCAATCTTCAACACCAAAATATTGTTAAATCTACACACAAAAGGTTGCAAACACACATGCAATAGGGGAAAAATGGTTGAGGGTTAGCAAATAGGGGTTTGCCTTGGTCAAACCCCACTTTTGGTAATCAAACCCTTAATGAAATAATGAAATGAAAGAGAATGATAAACTAACAACATGAAAATGCTATCAACTTACCAAACTCTTGATGATGCAAATATGAATTAATGTCAATGGATGCTTCAAAGTGCTTGAATAGTGCTTGAATTGATGTTGTAGGATGCTTGAATGCTTGAAATGTGAGCTTGAATGCTTGAATGAATGAGAAGATTGTGGAGGATGTAAAATGATGTGAAAATAACTTATTTATACAATCTTGTGCCTTAGTTACCCATTCATACCTCATCACAGGTCACCATCAAGTGTTTTTGAATAAAAACCCGAAAGGAAATTTTTTTAAAATTTTGAATTTGGAGCCAAGGGGGACTCATTCACCACCCATGGTGAATGGATCCCACCTAGGACCTAAAAATGTGTGTCGGGAAATATGTTGTATTTAATGTTGTTTGTCGAGATAATATTCAAAAATAAACTTAATTAAAGCATATGAGGGCATAAAGGGACCAAATAAAACATAAGAAAGGGATAAATAGTGAAGCTATTCCTAGAAAAGCATGAAAGCTTGTTACAAGACTTTACAACACTTCAAAATAGGACTTTTTAAGTGATGAAAAGGTGATTTTTAAGTGAATTATAATAAATAGTCTAAAAGAGTGTAGAAATGTCTTACAACACCTTCACAAGACATCATTATTTGAATTTTAGCACCTAAATATGCATGTTCAAGCCATGTTACAACAATAAATCAGAGAAAAATAGTTCAAACAGCATGAAACAAGACCTAAAAGGCCATGAAAATGACAAGGGGCCATTTTTCTATGGCACAGATTAAAGAGAGAAACCTTAGGTTAAGTTTTACCTATTGGGTTGGAATATGTACTGGACTACTCATTAACACATATAGGTTGGGAATAACTTACTTTGTTGAGTTGTACATTTGGTCTTGATTGGAACATATAGGGTTAGAGTAACCTATATAATCAAACTAGCTATTGGTTGATGAATTTATCCTGATATTAGGGTATACTGTGGTTGAGACTCACCTATGTGATTAAGTAAATCACTTAAGCTAACGAGAAAATTTTGTGCTTGGTAATTAGGTATGCAATTAAATTTGATATCTTCTAGGGACCAACATGATTGAATGAGGATTAGTACTCAAAATTAGTACCAATTCTTATAGGTAAAATAGATTGAGTTAAAAGATGGATTACATCTTTGGAAATAATCTGAGGATAGAAGAAATCCATGGTATGGATGTCCTAAGATAAATGGAATTTATCTCCACAAAACTCCTAACTAGTATTACTTGGAAATTAAATGTGGAATGAGACCACAAAATAGGTTTTCACTTAGTCAAAGAATAGACTAATATAGGATATAAAAGAGCCTATGTACCCAAAATTTTGGAGAATTAAGGGATGGAATGAGAAATTTGATGTCAAAGATAGGACATTGGGGTGAAAAAGTTATTTGTTGGGTGAGAAACCACTATAATCTGGAAAATATGGAGTAAGAGGCTGCATGGGATGTGGCAAGTTAATGTCTAGTGTGCCAGGAAATAAAGACAAGATGTCATCATTGGTAGGACATGTGAACTCTCTTGAGATTCCATAGGGGGAGTGGTAGAATGCAAGACAGTTTAACCTGTCTATGTCAGCGGAACTAACATAATGTTGTGGTGGAAAAACTCATCAAGGTAACCAACATGGTTAGAAGCTTGATTTACAGGATTTTGGTCCTAAATAATATATTGTGTGAGGTAGTTGTGTAGTAATCATGAGAAGGTTGTCTTAGTTGAGAACAAGTGAACAATGATAGGTTTGTGTGAACCATGATCATACTACGAGACATTCAATTGAACAAATGTACAATATATTATTGTAGCCAAATAGGAAAAAGAGGAAAACCAAATCTTGAATGATTTGTTGAGTACTTGTAAACTTCTAACATTGAGGTTTTATCCATTATATGGAAAGGAAGGTTGGAAACTCTATCAGGTTAAAATAGGCTAGGGAATAGGGTTAACTTTAGACTTGATAGTTTGTCAAAAAGAAGTAATAGATTGAAGAGATCAATGAAACTTTGTCAATACAAAGCTTAAGTATGAAGCAATATCAGAATTGATGGATGTTCAAGAGTAATGTTGTTCTCAAGACAGACAAGTGGTCAAGAACATTACTTTTGGCTAAAGTAAATAGAAAAGTAAGAGATGGGAAAACTTGACTTCTGAGTTATCTAAAAGTGTAAATACCAAAGGGAAGGATGGGACCCACAGTGTAATGTACAATGCACCATTATTCCTTTCTATTTGGATTATACTAAGGATTAATTTGTGAGCCAACGAGAACAAGCTTTCTAGTCACTATAGTATGTGTCATGTGTCATTCAAATATTATTGTACATGGGATGTACATATGAAATATTATGAATACAACACATAAGCTCTTGAGAGAGTAAGTATGTGTGAGACATACAATTTTTCCCTATGAAATAGCAAGGACACTCGATGCAAGGTCCAGGAAGGACAAGATTGCAAGGAGTGGTGCTACATAGGATGAATGTTTTATAAATCTTACGTATTTTGAGAATGGTAAGTAAAACTTTATTTGACTTTATTTGTATGTTAAAGTGTTATAGATCATCGGGAACGATGATTCACAAGGGGGGAAGTATGTTACACCCCAATTGTGTAATTACTATTTACTATTACTATGTAGGGTAAATGTGAATGTAATTTGTATTCTGATGGTGAATAAAATGTGCTTGTACTTTATTAAAATTGATGCATTATGAATTAATGTAATTTAATTTAATTTCATATGAAGAAATGCATATATGTGTGAAATGGATGCTTATTGAATTAATAATCTAACTATGGAGATGTAATGCATATTTTGTTGAATAACTAACTACCTTGGACATGTTTTGAGAATGTGGATGCAAGTATATGTTCATTCCTCTAGGAAAAGAGGAAGTATCACTCAAGAGAAGGTCTTGGTCGGGTAACCAGTAACGTAACCTATCTAAGCTTACACACACCACAATAGAATAATCTTATTAAGTCGGGTTATCATGTGGGAAGTAGGTAAGTCATCCTTAGTTTTTTGTGTCTACATTAGTAAGGGTCTTGATTACTATAGAATGTATGTTTGGATGATGTTTATCTATTTAGACCTTGTGAGTCCTTCCTCATGTTACTGTGCTTGGTTGTATGGTTGAATGAGTATTTGGGATATATGCATATGTTGGAATACACGTACGATGGATATAATGGGATGTACATACGAGTGTGACGACATATGTATAGACATGCATATATGTATATAAATGTTATTATGATGTTATGTGTTTTTGAGCTTTTTGTCGATACATATCTACGTCAAAAGTATGCATGTATATGAGTATATTCATGCATTTATCCATGTGTGAGAGCATAATCATATGCATGTATGTATAAGTAGAAATATTTACAAACATACTCACACAAGGGATCAATTATATATATGTGAATATATATATATATATACTCTTAATGAATGTTTGTATCAATGAGAATAGGATAAGAAAGGGTAACCTAATATATATATGTGTAAACATATTAAAAATGTGTACGTATGTATATGTGTATATAAGAGTACATGTGTATTGTCTGATAGGTAATGATAAACAAGGATGTATGCATTTGAGATATTGAATGGATCATTTATGTTGCTATATAATACATATATATATATATGCTTGTATATATAAACAAATACACGCATAAGCAGTAATGCTTAATAGAGGAGTGTGTATGCATATATATATAGATATATAATATATATTATTTCAATGTGATTGCTAACCTATTCGTATTCATTTAAATACCAAATGTACTCTTACTAGATGGACATGGTGTATACATATTAAGTTCAAATATACATATACATATATGCATATATGTGATACATGTATATAAGTATATGTATATTTATCAATATATATATTTATAAGTATATGAGATGCTTTGTTCAAAGCCAAGTGAAACATAGAACAACATTATTGGCATAGTGAACTATGCGCTATTCACATCAAAATTGAATACCACAGCAATGCATAAACCATGTGTATTAGCATTATGATGGTGTGTTATAGACACATATGATAATATCCAATTACATGGCATGTTAAGCTACGCCACCTTAGGAGGAGTTATCAACATGTTTAGAAAAGATTTAATAGTGTGTTGTGTATCATATCATAGCATATCCAGTAGTATGTAGGGAGTCTGCATATATGGCTTTGAAGTCGATTATCATAAATAACTTAGAGGTCAATTTACTAAACCAAATCAAGGCCAAAGTATGATATAATTGTGATTGTATTCTTCAACCACATATTACTCTTGCTATCTAAATATGAAGAGTTTGTAATCTACAAACAATGAGCAACCATTAAGTCAGTGAAAGGTGAAATACTAAGTCGACGCCTTTTGTTGAAAGCTCGTGGACTTAGTAAACTTTAAGTGCCATGTTATTTTTCATAAACCAACATTTGTAGAGGTGTGTAAATAAGTTGATGACTTTGTTAAACCGATTTATTATGTGATTCAACTCATACCAAGACTAAGTCAATGCAAGCTTGGTGTTGCAAATCTGATGTTGACTATTTCAAATGTAAAGAAAATTGCACCAACTCTGTATGTGAATATGAAGCTTTGGAACCACCTTTGAATCCTTATACCTGTAGATGTCCATTTTGAAATGTAAACAAAAGTCTATCATGTGATGATTTGAATTAGTCTTTATTTGTTGTCAATCAACAAGGTCGATCTATAGCTTGTTTTAGTTGAGTATGTGCTTACATGTTCATGTTGGAAGATGAAATACTCTAAGAGGGGGGGGGTGAATCAGAGTATCATAAAATTTTCACTTTTAACTTGACTTACAACTTAAACTAAGATCTTGAAACAATTTTATGTAACCTTTTAATTGCAGAGTGAACATGGATGTAAATTTTTAATTGTAGAGTGAACATGGACAGGTCAATGAACTTGAACAATAGAATGACTGATCACAAAGACTTTACTTAACCATGTCAAAGCATAGTTGTAATTTTTCATATAATACTGCTTGAACAATTCTTTTTCAATGCTTTAATTTCACACAACTTTATGCATAAGTTTGAACACTTTTATGATAGATTTATACATTTATACAAGTATCAAAGCATTTACATTGACATGTGACTAAAATGAGAAACATAAACATTTAAGCACATGGATTGAAAACATAATGCACAAATTTCATCACATAACACAATATTTTCCTGAGTGGAAAAACCCTCATGGGGTATAAAATTACTCGAATAATTCCTTTTATTATTTAGAGCACCAACTCCAACATCAAAAGAGCACCAACTCTGTTACAATGGTGGAGCACCAACTCAACACCAAAAAATTTGAAGCACCAACTTCAATAGGAGCACCAACTCCTTTACAATTTTTTTCAAATAGCAATGTAAACTATCAGGACTTTATAACTGCATACTTGTGCAATTAAAAAATCTCAATAGAGTACAATAGAATAATTTTCAATGTAGCCCATAACAATAAACAATGTATAAACAACTAAAATTTTGAGTATTATCTTTGTATGAAATCAGAGATATAACACAATATAAACCCTTTTTTTTCTTACAACATAGTTGTAACTCTGCAAATTCCCTTTTCAATCTCTCACCAAGCAATGGCAGAAAGCCATGCTTTAAATAAACAATGAAATTTGTGTAAATCACCAAAACTCTCGGGCTCAAACTCGAGTAACCAAAACTGAAAAATGGAATTATCTGCAACTGCTTTTTGTTTCTATTGCAAACTAAAAAACCATTTTTCAATCTTCATTTTTGAAATGACAGAGATATTGTCAAGATTTTACCTTCTTTTCTGTCGGCTAGATGTAGAACAAAAATCTCAAGAATACTTTCATTTCCAACTGTGAAACAAACAAAAATCTCAAGAATACCTTCATTTCCAATTGCAAGTCAACCAACACTCTTCCTATACTGACTTTCATTCCAGTTGGGTCAAGCAAATCATTCACCAACGCCTCAAAACTGACTCTGGAACTTTATATGGTGGCTAGGGTTTGTTTATTTAGAAACAAAATGATAACAACAAAATGTCTTCGCCCTAATCTTCTTTTCCTTCGAATACTTTATCCAAATTTACAATAATTTCAAATACGACAAAAAAAACAATGATATACATCATTTGAAATCCATACCACCGACATAATAATGGCCCACTCAAATTGCCACTCATCCTTCCCACATGTATATTATTGTCCACGTGAATCACGAATAATACAATACCATTTTCTGCCTATGACTGTCCAAGACAAAGTATCTTATACTATATGATTAGGCCGACACACATTAACATAGAGCCAATATAATAACCAATGTCAACCATCAAAGCTGATACAAATAAATAATGCCAAAGTGAAATATGTCATTGATTGTCCAAGTCTCCCAATGCCTAAGATGATAACAATAAAGTTCAAATGAACTATATAAAATATGATCGGCTCGACTATAAAAACAACACATCATATTTCAATGTGAAATACCTGATGCCAAAGTATATATATATATAACATATGAATAACTTGAGCAACACAAAAATGAAACCCGAAATAATGTTGAACTCATGTGTAATATAAGTAACATGATTACCATCAAATGTAAGCCAAAACCATACATGGAAATATGAAACAGAGATAAAATGGAAGTATGATAATTATATGCAAAATGATAACCTGGAGATCATTGTAGTGTGTCAAGAGTATGTATCTCAATATCACTATCCCTTTCAAACTTTTATTTTGAAAATAACATATTGACACCTGATGTAACAATTGTGATCAACATCTACAAATGAAGACAAAACCCCTGACTATGAACTACACATGAATCCAAAGAATTAGTCCAACCAAGCAAACTGAACCAAGAACTAAAAGTAAACCAAATGTCAAAACATTGTCCAAGATACTGAAGCCAAGCATGTGAAAATGAACTAAATATGCCATGAATTGAATATGCCAACTGAAATGCCAATAGCCAAAAGTATCAAAGTGGATATGCCATGTAACCAATACCAAACATCAATGTAAACCATCTGTGTATCATGTATTACCCAAGCCAATCAATACGTACCAAAAGTTGAAGCCTGAGACCATGTTCATCAACTGATATGAAGAAATCACATTCCAACCAAAGCTTGTTTTGACATCAAGGACAAACAATCAGAAATCCAACAGCTCGCCACCTTTTAGTTGTGATATATGTGTTGTTGTGCATGCTAGTTGTTGTCAAAACTCATGCCTAAACTATAGGCTAAGTAGTTACCAAATCGTTGTATAAATAGTGGAGCTAGTTCACTTGTTTGGGACGCTTATTCCTTGAGCAAGTTTCTACATTATGTATACATACCTTTCTGCATTATTCTGATTATTACAGCGAGTGAGATCTTTGAGTATTAGAGAGATTTATTACTATTTTGAGAGAAGTATTTTCCAACTTGTGAGATAGTGGATTGTTGTCTTTGTTGGAGGATTGATACTAGGCTAGTTGTTGTTCAAGAAGTGTTGTGTTTGCAGCCAGTTGATTGGAAAGCTTATCATAGGCATGAGGATATTCTTCCCTTGTTTATATTAGTGTTAAATGATTTGCTTCTTGACTATTTGAATTAGTCTTTTATAGTTACTTGCATATAGGGAAAAGTAATGTTTGCTTTGAAAGAAAAGTGGAAACTGTTTACTCTATTTTGTGTAATGTTTGTAATTACTCCATGATGGGAGATATTTTTTGTCATAGGTATTATCATTATACTCGATATGATTAAACATGGGTAGGATAGATTGTTTGTCATATGTATTGTCATTATACTATATATGATCAAACATAGAAAACTTAAGGGATACTCATAACTAGATATTTAATTATGCTAGATGGCTAGTAGGTTACTCGGGATTGTTGTCCAGTGAAGGGAGGGAACTAGTACTTTTCTTTATGAGTTGTGTTTCCTTAGGTTGTGTTAAAGAGATAGGTTATCCTGGGGAGTAGCTTTCCCGTGGAGAGGGATTGCCTAGGCATAGATATAATGGCCTTAAGTCAAAATGAGCTTGCTATAATGTAAGTGAATGGTAGACCATCACTCAATTATATTAAGTGAGAACACTTTGGCCAAAGTAGTTTGATTGCCCAAGGCTCCACTATTAGTTCACCATGTCAATTTAAATGCATGAGGGCTACCTAGTGTAGGTTATCCTAGTTATGTAGGGCACAACACTAAGCTCAGAGTGGTATGTCGTACAGGGTTACCCAACCAATCTCTTCGTCAAAGGGTAGGGCCATCTATCATTGATAGATGTGTAGGGGGTGCATATGAGTCCATGGTTGGTGGAAAATCACTTGAGTAATGCTTCTCCTCCTCAATAAGCAACAAAAGACCAATGTTTTGAGAGGATGATTCTTGGACCATCTATATCTTATGCTAAGAAGCTCAGTGGAGCTGTACATTCTTGGAATATTGTAATTTGTGAAATTATTATATTGGAATGTAATCTTTATTGAATATTGTATAACATCTTTTTTCAATATGATATCTATGTTTTGGGAAGATTTGTATAATTATTTTGGATTACAATGTCAAATTAGAATTTGAGTTATTTCAATTATGTATGTAATTTACATTATTGGAAGAAAAAAAATTATTTTTATGTCATGACATCATGTTTTATTCACTTAAGGTGAAAACATTGGAAATTTTATTATGAAGAACACTGAGGTTGTTGCAGTCTTGCACTACACTACTTTAACAAACTCGGAGTTTTTCAAACCACTCAAGATGGAATTCTTTTCTTTGGTATTATTGTCATGTGCCTTCTTCACATTAACATAATTAATAGGATGATCAAGTTCAATATAATCATCCTTAGCAACTCTCCAAACATCATACCCTAGTGAGGTGAGATAGGCTTCCATCCTCACACTCTAGAAGGCATATTTGCTTCCATCAAACAATGGTTCTTTAGAGGAGGAATATTTTTTGAGCCATGTGTTCTAAACCAAGATCTTCCTTCAGTTGTTAGGGTGCACCAAGGAACTTAGATCCGATACCAATTTTTAAAACATGATGATATATTGAGAGGGGGGGTGAATCAGTATTTGAAAAAAAAAATCCAATTCAAATTTATTAAGAAAAACTTCTTACTGCCTTAAACAGATAAAATATCAAATGCAGATCAAAAAAACAAGTGCACAACCACAACACCAAGTTTATGTGGAAAACCCTAAAAGGGAAAAACCATAGTGAGCAAGCTTCTTGGAGCTACTATCTAAATCCAACCTCACAAATAAAACAATATTTACAACAGGTCTTATGGGTTACAACCCAAAAGAAGCTACAACTCCCCGAAAAAATATTTTATGGCTACAACCAAAGGAATTATATGACTCCCTACAAATTACAGCACTTACAGAAGGAGGCTATAGAATCGGTACAACATACTTGATAAAATCTGTTGAGAAATCACCACCATAATACTTATGCTCAACAACCTCAGCTTCCTTCGACTCATTGCCTTTAGCACACTTCCTCACTCACACATATACTTGTTTCCTTCAACTCACTACCTTTAGCACATCTCATATACTTCTTCGCACATTTACACTCACTTATATCATTTTCAAAAAACTTGATCTTCCATTTGTATCCTTTTCAAGCTTCAAAACATTTCTCCTTGTTGGCCAAAATGAAACATATGACATGAAACATACGACTATTAATAAGTTAGCTTCAAAACATCTATTGAAAGTATTTAAATCAATGTGGTCCAAGCCAAGAGATAAGCAAGACCTACTTTACCTTAGCACACATTCCCACATTGACACACACTTTAAAAATTTGGCACAAACACCTCTACAAACCAAGTTGGCCCAACAAACATTTAATTGTCCACACATTATCTCCATACCAAAAGAGATATTGGAGAGATCAAACAACATCATTTGGATCACTTTACAAGCATTATATGATATTCAAAATCATTCTCATACACCCTTTTCACAATTTCATTCTACTTTATGTTGGCACAAGCAAACAGACACAAAGCCCAACATCTCTTGCAAACCCAAAAAAAACATACTTGAGATAGAACATTGAAAATGTAACTTGTAGTACACCTTAACCTAAAAAATTGAAATGAGAAGACAAATAGATAATATGAACTTATCCTCCAAATCACAAGACCACAAATACATTTATACGAAGAAAGACAAAGCATTCCTTTGATCCTTCTTGACTACATCAACATAATCTTCACTCTGATAACTCTAGAAACCTTTGCAGTAACTTCTATGTTCTTAAATTAGGAGCATACATGCTTCACACTTATCTTAGTCTATCTTCCAAACCACAAGGTCGTATCTTCAAATGCAGAAGAATGTGAATCATTTTTTGGAGCTTCTTCAGTACAACATCCTAAGCCACTAATTATAGGAAAATATTTCATACTTTCCTTCATATCTTATGCAATGTTTTACATCAAAGGACAGAGAGTAAAATCATTCACAACATTATAGACAATATTTACAACACACTTCATCAAATGAAGAAACCATAATTTCTTCGTATCAATATTCACCTATTCGTGAGCAATGGGAGATGTGGTACAATTGTGTACAACGTGCTCATGAGCTTCTTCACTCCATAACACTTCTAATCAATATATTGATTGCATCATATGCAACCTTCCACAATACCACCCATTTGACAACACGTGCAAAAAATATATCATTATATAGAACACCATCTCAATGGTACTTTGAGAAACTTATGCATTATTGATGTAAATCATGGTCCTTATGTTTCTTCATGTTTTGAGTCTCCACTTACCAACCATTTATTGGTATATGTAATATATTCTATACATCCTCTAAGGTGATAGTAATCTCCCTTGTTGAAAAATGAAAGATGGTCGTATCTAAACCCCATTTCTCTACAAGAGTGATGAAAATGCATTCATCATAACCATATTTCTCATCTTGGATACCTATAGAATTGCCTTATTTGCATCTATAGGATACAATAATCTCATTCTCATGGCCTAGATATTGTGTGGCTTTCCATAGATCTCTAACTTGGTTTGTGTACACACACACACAAAAAATAATAATGAATTTGCATATACATTGAAAAAACAACTCAAACAAAATAAATTGTGTCAATAATACATGGAGTTCCTAGGGGTCTTGATTCAATAGGTTAGATAAAAATAAATCTCATGCCCTCAAATTGACACTATGTGTTGAAACTATGTCCAATAGTTTGATCTCATGAATCGCACCTATTGTCACCCACTTTTTGTTGTGTCTCATTTTTCCCTATTTTTCTCTTATGGTATTCTCTTTTCCTTTTGTTGCCCCCTTTTTATTTCCCATATTTTATGACCGATTTGAGATAGTCTACATGGATTTGTTATGTTTGGGGTGTGCCTTAGGTCAATGCATCCATTCCTTTCTTCATACCTGTGAACATGGTTATGAATTAGGCCAAATACAATTGAATTAAGCAATTAAACAATCAATTGAACTAATTAAACCATATTCCCAATGAAATATTTGAAATGAACTAATTAGAAGCCATGAAAGCATGGAATAAACTCAAATTGATAAAGGAAACTAATTAGACACATGGCAACCTGATCCTAGGGGGGGATTAGTGCTAAATTGATGTGGAATGATCAAACCTTTCCAAATCCCATTGATGAAACAAGCTTTTAATGATGCTCCAATGTATAAAATGACTAGAATTGATGCTAAATGCTCTTAAGAATTTCTCTAAAAATGGCTATAGTCTAATTTCTCTCAATGAATGTGGATGAATTTCTCATGAAATGAAGGATATTTATAGGAATTCTAAGTGAATCAATGCTCAAGATTGATTTGATCAATCAATGGATGCAAATTGATGAGAAGAATTGACATGGATCAAGGATTCAAATCCATGGAGGAGATTGAATAATCACATGGATTGATGTAATTAATCAAGGGATGAAATTGATTCAAACAAACACAAATCCTAAAATTTAGGAGGAATATGCAAGATATTTCCATGTTGGAGGGAAAAAGTTTGAATTTGAATTGGAGGAATATTCTAAGAGAATATTCCTTTACAAGTGGGAGAAATTGGAGAGATTAAATAAATTAGTCAATTAAAGTATTAAAGTATTATTTAATTGTGCAAGATGGAAGAATTTAAAGATTTAATTAAATATTTAACTCATTTAATTAAAAAGAGAGAATTAATAACATTTAATTGAATAATTCAGATTATTTAATCAAATGAGAAGATTTAGGGAAATCAATTAAATAATTCACATTATTTAATCAAATAGGATGAAAATTAATATGAAAAGAATGAATTAACCTAATAATGTCGATTATTTAGTTAATAGAAAATTTGGTGAATTTAATTAAACAATTAGGATTATTTAAATAAATAGTCGAAAGGGGTTGAATCAGGACAAAAGTGATGTTAGTAATTGAGTTTGAATGCGTGATATTGATCTGAATAGTTTTTTAGTGTCTACATTTTGCCCCTCTTTGAAGCGAGGTACCTATTACATTAGTTCAAAGACTGATGCTTTTCAAATCGATGTTGCTGCTCAGATCAAAAAAAATAAAAAATCATGATTTTTTGATGCCCCAATGTGCCCTAATGGAAGGAATTATGCTAGGGTACTACTCCCTCGAGAGATTAAGTAAAAATTTTGATTTTTAGGTCGATATTGCAACAAAAAATTTAATATAGGTTTAGCTACAAAAAAAATGTGAGAAATAGGCTCCAAGATACTAAAAAACACCTAAAAATAGGTTTCCAAAATCAAAAATGGATAAAAAAGATCAAAAATCCACACTTCCACCTTTCCATTAGGTCAAAAACCCTAATTTTCAAGCATAAATATGGGTTTGGAGGCATTTTCCAATTCATTTGCACACTTTGAGTTGAAGATTTGGAGAGATTTTTCTCTAAGCACCTAGTGCTATGGTTTATCATGATCTCCCCCAGCACCTCACAGATCGAGTCTGTGAGTTCCAACGCCCCGCCAACGCAAGACCCCCCATATGCACCTCAAAAACTTTTTCTTTGCACGTGTTTTATGCTTTATTTTTTTATGTTAAAGTATGTCAAACAAGTGCACTACGGTTTCAGTGGCACACTTATTACGGTTAGTGGCACACTTGTGCGCCCAACAACGCACTTGCAGAAGTGCGATGCACAATCTAGAATACCCGTGCATTTGTTTGTCAACACACTAGTTAGGAACCCTAGTGCACTTGTAGGATAGTGATGCATTTTTCAAATAGATGTGCATTGATTAGGGTTTGATCTCATCGTGCTTTTGTAAATGTTGGCGCACATGTTTTAGGACTTCGCATACAAAAATTGGACTAGTGTCATGCACTTGCAAAGAGCGATGCACTTGTAAAATAACTACGCACTTGTGAAAAGTACCACACACATGCTAGTTTGAAAGAGTTGCACACTTGTAAAAAAGTGGCGCACTTGCATTTTTAAGACTTCAAACTTGGAATTTTTTAGGTTTTTAGAAATTTTGATGCTATGTGCTTTGCTCGTGTAGGAGACTATGCATCCACTTCAGTCCCAAGAGTGTAGACCTAGCATTTTGAGGTGGGTGGACTAGTTCAAGGATGACCAAAACTTATTTCTAGGAGCTCTTAGATTAGGATTCATAATATATATGCCTGAGATCAAGACACACCTAGACATGATGACCACGCTTGTTGAGCGGTGGCATTCTGAGACATTGCCTTTCCACCTTCCTATAGGGGATGCCACAATCACACTAGAGGATGTTTAGTGTATTTTACAAGTTTTGATCCATGGTGCATGATTTATCCATGGCATAGACCTCAACTTTGAGGATCTGTTCAGAGTTTTGGATGCAAATACACTATGGGTAGAGAGCTATTAGATCAACCTGTGATGATATAAAGGGTGGGTACTTGATTTGGTATTAGTCATTGCAAGCTTGATCATGGGCATTCTTATTCCAAATAGGCATAGCTATGGTTTCAATGTCGGTTGGGGCTTAGTGCTCGAGGGTATGGTCGATGATATGACTATATATGCTTGGGGACCTGTGATCCTTGCTTCTCTATATCATGACATGCACCAAGTGGTCTATCTACAGGGACACAACTTGTCAGCAAGGGTCACTTTTCTTCACATATGGGAATGGGAGCACATTGTTGTGCTTAGGTATGTTGTTGCATTGGTTGCTACAAATCATGATGAGCTAGTGGTGTAAAGATATAGGGCTATGATTACTCTTCATCACACTAGTGTTACGGGTATTGCATACTAGCGCATAGTTATTAATGATATGATATAATTTAGATGGTGACCTTATCTCCTGACCCCTTTATGTGATGATGATCAGTAAGAATTATTCTACACAAGGCAGATCTGATGGATTATGGATCAACATCATCACA
Source organism: Sequoia sempervirens (assembly GCA_007258455.2). NCBI lineage: Eukaryota > Viridiplantae > Streptophyta > Pinopsida > Cupressales > Cupressaceae > Sequoia > Sequoia sempervirens. The sequence goes on from VDFB02000007.1 coordinate 187,136,336, forward strand.
TTATAGAGAGGTCATTGCTAGAAAAGGTTGCAAGGCAGTTTGGTGAGCCTTGAGATCTATTACCCCCTAGTTACACAACCATTTATGCACACATAGCTAGAGAGATAGTTGGGGTGCCACTATGGACCCTCAGGAGATGATACATGATTTTTCACACCTTCATCCATTTGCATGGGCTTATGCTAGAGGACCCGATGATCCGAGTATGACACGGGCTTATGTAGATTGGTTTGCTCAACATGCCTTGGTGAGGCTTACAAATCCAACATGGGGACTTGGCAGAGGTAGGGGTAGAGGATGTAGTCAACAACCACCTCATAGTAGGTAGATTCTGAGAGATAGGCATCAAGATTGACAGCATGATGGCCAAGTTCCTAGTGATGGGAAGTAGCCAGGAGATAGACAACAACAAGGTGTGGGACAACAACCACATCAACCTCCCTTGAGATTTTATCTGCTATGACAACATCCACCACCACCATGACAACAACAACAGGTTCTTGATACTTGGGACACATAGATTTAGGAATTAACCCCTGAGAGGTCTCAGGCCCTTAGCGAGAGAGAGATATCGCTCACCAGGAGTGAGATACCACTTGTCAAGAGTGAGATACATTAGTGACCAACCAGGATAGATATAGGAATAAGCACAACCAAGAGCACCAATAGTGGTAGTAGTCGGACTTACAGTTAGTACAAGAGACTACCATGAGGCAATAGTTAGAGGTTGTTGCACAGTTGTAGGCCTAGGCATAGGGTCAGGTAGTATCGGCCCCACTTTATAGAGATGTTATTACCAAGGCTTCTTATTACAAGACATTGCACTAAAGAGATATCCTAGCACATCGACGATAGCCAAATTATTCACATAGGAGCAGGGTTGCGCTTAGTGGTTTGGCAAGTAGGTCATTGGTTTAACATCCTTCAGGTGGACATAGGCAACCTTCATAGCATGATAATCGACAAAGTAGAGGATAGCTCTATATCATACATGTAGACACATTTTTGATGTATAGCCTAATTGTATTTATGTATATCCATTCATCGGCTAATTTTTGATAGCCTCATGTATACATTTTTTATGATATCATACATTACTCTTGATTTGTATCATGACAGTCATTATTTTGATATATATATGTCATGACTTTCAATGAGATTATGATATGATGCTTCTTTATTCTATGTTCATGCTTATGTATAGATGGATTCACATGGATGCGGACATTTATGATTATGGATGCACATGTTTATGATGATGTTTTCCTTTATTATTCATATGATGTGCCATATATGATTTATGATGTGATGTTATATGTAATAGATGTTTTATTTTTCGTATATTTTCTCTTATAATATGCCATGATGATGCATGATGAATATGCCATGAGATGCATTTCTTTTTGTGTATTTTCTATGTGATATGCTATGATTATGCAGGATGTATGTATGATGATGGTTTGTGGGTGCAGGATGGATGGATTTATTATTTTTGTTAACTATCATGATATCGTGTTGGAAATTTTATGGAAATAAGATAGAAGAATAAGGTGGATGGATTAGCCATTGCTTTTGAGATTGATTTGGAAGTCCAACAAGCCTATGATTATTTGAGACTTTGTTAGATATGTGTCGAGAGAGATGATTTGCTTGTTTTTAGGATTAGAATAACTTCATCATAACATTCCTTATTTTTGATATAGTAGATAGACACAATACATCAAGGTATTGATAACCAGGATGGCATTGTATCTAACGCATTGGACTTTAACTCTACAAATAGATAGGAGTATCCTTGTTCATTCCTGATATACGAAAATCTTGTTTGACCACGTGAAAGAATAAGCCATTGAAGTAATGTGACTAACACACAAAAGGTATAAAGAACCTGATATATCCTAGCCATTGCCTTACTTGAGACTACCCCGCACACGCAAGGAAAGTATTCACCAAGGTTGTATTACAAGAATATCCCACAAGCATAGTGTTAGTCATGTTTTTGACTTGGCCAATTTTAAACTTTTAGTGCACCCCTATACACTTCAATCTACCTGATCCTAAAAATAATTAATTTTAGAAATCCATTATAGCTAGTACAAAATCCTTTTGTAGCATTGCACATTACTTCATTTTATCTAATGTGGCCAATTTTCATGCCCAAATTCCTCACCGTTTAAGTTTCAAGTTCCTAACTAGTGATTTACAAGTAATGTCAAAATCTGGAGTTCATGCATCTAGAGCCAAAATGATTTCTAGGTTTTGTTCTATGATTGTCATACTTCTTGTTGTTCAAATTTTGTGAAAAATGGAGTTTTTAGTTGGGAGATATGGGATTTTTCATCTCCATGCTCAAAGAGGTGGTTACAAAGTCTTTTTAAGTTTAAAATTTTACATAGTTGCATTTTGGTGGTGATTTTCATGGTTATCATAACTTCACACCAAAGTTATCAAAATCACTCAAAACCCCGCTAGGTGGATAGTTAGCAAAACTACTCAAAAACCTGCTAGCGGCATCTAAAGCAGTTTCTTTCGGATTTTCAAAGAGGTAGTTACTAGAATGTGAAAGGTCATTTTTTTGAATTGATTCTTTAAAGAACGGTTATGAAACTGAAAATTCTCCTGAAGATAAAGCCTATATATAATGTAAATACTTCTTGAAAAGGGATCTTTTTTATGGTTTTTCCTGGGGAAGAAGGAGAAATTTTATTTTCTTTTCAATACAGTATGTTGTACATAATAATTTTGAGTCTGTGAACTCATTATTTGTATCAGAGAAGAGAGGAGATACTTTAAATCTGTGTATTTAATTATGTTTCCTTATAATTACAGATTTTCGGTGTGTCATTTGTGATTAGTCTTTGGTATATTTTTTGTTATATCAGATTATGCATGTGTTGATTAAGAATATGTGAGTTCCAGTCAATTCATTTATTGGAGAGATATGTTGTTTGTTCTTTCCTTGTTTTTATTCATGGGTGTGTAATGGGTGATCTTTTCATCATTTATTACATTCTCTTTATTCCAAGTTAATGAATCGCAGTTGTGTCATGGTTATACACAGTTTTTAGTTTTTCCTTTCTTGCTTTCAGGTTAAAAGCACACCCAAAAAATTAATTAAATCATACGAGGGAGTTGTACCTCAGTAAAATTCAAAGGAAAATCACAAATGAAATTGTGATCTTTCCGGAGCTATTGGAAACAATTGCACCTTTCTGAGCAAAGAGCTAATAAAACTTCAAGGTGCCCAATTTTTTGCTAACAAATTTTTGGTGACTCTATTGGGGAAAGAATCAAAGTACAAGGGTTTTCTAGTATTTTCTTTTCTCAGAAATCTAAAAGTGCCTCCCCAAGGATGGAGGTTGGTGACTCTGATATATGAAACCTACCCATATATTATTTTTGGTAGAAGATCTAGCCATTATTTTTCTAAATCTGCATTATGTCATTGGTTTCGCCCCAACCATGGTGTGCTCAATTTGGGCCTTTAGCACTGCCACAATATTTAGACTTTTCTGCAGGCTCAAGAAAACATTTTCCAAAATTTAATGGAGAAGACTCATAGGTTGTAGATGATCATATTTGAGCCTTCACCATAGCTTGTAGAGTTTAGGGGATAATAGAAGAAAATGTTTTTATCCAATTATTTGTTGAATCCCTCATTGGAGCTATTGTAATTTGGTTTCAATCTTTAGAAGATGGATACATTACGAATTGGGATAGAATGAAGAATAATTTTCTTGGAAGATTTAAACCAACAGTTGATGTGTGTGCACTTCTATCTTAGTTCTTCAACATTAAAAAGAAAGAAGATGAATCAATAGGGGAGTTTGTGGAACGGTTTGATAGATTTCTAAACAAGATTACTCGTAATACTCAACCAAGTAAAGAGTTGTAACTGATTACTTTTGTTGGAGCATTACGCCCTAATGTTGGATTCCTCTTGAAGCGAAGTAAGGTAAGTGGTCTTGAGATTGCTAAAAAGATGTTAATATTGAGGATGTTTTTATTTTATCTGTGGTATGGAAGAAAAATAAAGTTCAAAAATTTTCACAAAGTTTTTGAATTCAAAAGCATAAAACTAGAATTTTCAAAATATACATTCATCCAATATCTTATTCCCATCAGCTGAGTTTTTAAATCTCACAGTTTTTTATCAAAATCATTTTTAGAGAAATAAAATAAGTAATGTGGAGACTAAATCTTTTAATGTTGAAATATATAATCTCAATTGTGAGATAGATGAGGATGGTTTTGATCCTTCCAGTGATGAAGAAAATTACTCTTCTTGTGGACAAAAATCATGTATTACATCTTCTACCTTGGCTGCAATAAATACTAGGGATTTATCCACTATGGAAAATCTAAAATCAAATAAAAATGAACAATTTTTTATGCCTCTATATCCTTCAAAAACTGAAATTTTCAGATTTGAAAATATTGATATAAAATTAGTAGATGATTTGGTTAACATGAACATGGAAGGTCAATTTTCAAAAAAAGAAGACATAAATGATTTATTAGAGATGGAGGCTTTCATTTTTGAAGATATCAACATACATTGTGCAACTGAAAGAGAAATTAAAAATCAGCTTCAAGAGGCAAGTGAATCATCAAGCATTCTTTCTTCTCACATGCAACCTAAATTTGAAACATTTTAGTTTATTGATGAAGTTCATGAAGATAGGGAAGTAGATGAAGAGGTAATAAATTATCCCATTTATGAGTCTTTTCATTTTCAAGAAAATATTGTAAAAGATTCAAGTTTTTCCAATCAATTGTTTGAATCAGTATATGGGATAGATAAAAATGGAAAAGAAGCTGAAGTAATTGAATCAAGGTTTGAATGTGACAAATTTGTTGAATAATGTGTTACAAATTGGGGTCCAAATTTTTTAAATAATTTAGTTACTTACACATGTAGTAACCAAGCAGGGTCTTTATCTCATGATTTTTATGTGGGATGTCCAATTCGAAGGCTGGTATCTTTTTATTTAGAAATCAAGTGTGGAGCAATATTAAATATAATGTTGTATAGGTAGATTCTAGTAGCCATATATAGGGTAGTGCTAATATGAGTAATTTTATTGTTGAAGTATACAATGAGGAATGGCTTTTTGAGCATAAGACTTTATCCAGAAAGTTTTTACAGGGTGTTGGTCTTATTTTTTTATGATAGTGATTGCAAGTTGCCAATTGGTTGTGCACACACTTCTCATTCACCAAGCATTACTTCACACGGATAGCTATTTCTTCCAGCCTATACACGGATTTGCATGATTATCTTGGGGACAGTTGTGGTAGGGTCTTCCTACCATGTACATATTAAGAATTTTTGTTGTGTTGGTAGCTTAGTTTCTTTTCCTACTTTGTCCCATTTTTTGCTTGCTATGGATCCTTTTCCTCTTTTCTCTTTGAATCTATAACCTAATGGAAATTAAGCATTGGCTTATGATTGATATCCTAGATTCCTTGCTTCCTCCTTTGTAGTCCTCATCCCTAAACAGAGCCAATTGTTAGTCATGTTTTTGACCTAACCGATTTTAAACTTTTAGTGCACCCCTATACACTTTAATCTACCTGATCCTAAAAATAATTAATTCTGGAAATCCATGATAGCTAGTATGAAATCCTTTTGCAGCATTGTACATTACTTCATTTATTCTAATGTAGCCAATTTTCATGCCAAAATACCTCACCTTTTGAGATATTTTAAAGTTTCAAGTTTCTAACTAGTGATTTGCAAGTAATGTCAAAATTTGGAGTTCATGCATCTAGATCCAAAACAATTTCTAGGTTTTGTTCTATGATGGTCATACTTCTTGTTGTTCAAATTTTGTGAAAAATGAAGTTTTCAGTTGGGAGATATGGGATTTTTCATTTGCAAGCTCAAAGAGGTGGTTACAAAGTCTTTTTAAGTTTAAAATTTTACATAGTTGCATTTTGGTGGTGATTTTCAAGGCTATCATAACTTCCTACCAGAGTTATTAGAATCACTCAAAACCTCGCCGATGGGGAGTTCACATAATTACTCAAAACCCGACCAGGTGGAGAGTTAACAGAATTACTCAAAATCCCGCCAATGGCGTCTAAAGCAGTTTCTTTTGGATTTTCAAAGAGGCAGTTACCAAAATGTGAAAGGTCATTTTTTTAACTAATTCTTTAAAGAAGAACAATTATGAAACTGAAAAGTCTCCTGAATATAAACTCTATATATATTGTAAAGAATTCTTGAAAAGGGATCTTTTTTTATGGTTTTTCCTAGGGAAGAAGGAGTAAATTTATTTTCTTTTCAACATAATCTACTATACAAAATAATTTTGAGTCTATGAACTCATTATTTGTATCAAATAAGAGAGGAGATACTTTAAATATGCGTATTTAATTATGTTTCCTTGTAATTACAAATTTGCGGTGTGTCATTTGTGATTAGTCTTTGGAATATTTTCTGTTATATCAGATTATGCATGTGTTGATTAAGAATCTATGAGTTCCAGTCAATTCATTTATTGGAGAGATTTGTTTTTTGTTCTTTCCTAGTTTTTATTCATGTGTGTGTAATGGGTGATTTTTGCATCATTTATTACATTCTGTTTATTCCAAGTTAATGAATCATAGTTGTGTCATGCTTATGCACAGTTGTTAGTTTTTCCTTTCCTACTTTCGGGTTAAAAGCATACCCAAAAAATTAATTAAATCATACGAGGGAGTTGCACCTTAGTAAAATTCAGAGGAAAATCACAAATAAAATTGTGATCTTTTTGGAGTTGTTGGAAACAATTGCACCTTTCCAAGAAAAGAGCTAATTAAATTTCAAGGTTCCCAATTTGTTTGCTAACATATAGCAAACAAAAGATAATGATCAATGCCCCATTCCTTTATCTCTAAATCATTTTGATAGAAATCATTGAGAGGTCATTGGAGTGGACCAATAAGATAAATCATAAGAAAAGATCAAAATGAACAAACAATCAATGTTATTCATATCTCTTGTTAAAGTAACCTAGGTAAGATGATTTTTGATGATGATGTCCATTGTAAGAAAGATGTATCCTAGGAAATGTTATTATATGTTTTAGCTAAAACTAACTATTTGGTATGTCATTGATACAAATGTTAACCAACTTGTTTACTCATGATCCAGACTTAAGATTTCCACCCTTTCAAATTTATACTTCACTAATTGCCACACTTGTTTCCATTTGCATTATCAAAGGTTGAAAATGATGATTTATTTATTATGGATGGTAGTTATTTCGGGGTGAAAGCAAAATGAGATGGGTAGTTTTGAAATTTTTAGAATATTTCAAAAAAAATTATGTTTTACAATGTTTTAAGGTTGTTTCGATCTTTTCAAGTGTACATGGATGTTTAAGTTTTCAAGTTATTTAAGGTTGTTTGGGGTTTTTTGACCATTTTGAGATGTTTTTGGTTTTCAATTTTTTCAATTTTTTTTGTTTTTCCAAACAAAAGCCCAATGATCTAAGCGAGATAAGTTTTTGGGAGTTTTTGTGTGTTGTCTTTTTGCAGGTTGAAGCAAGAACCTGGATGCCAAAAGACTAGGTAGTGAAGAAAGGAGGAAACCTAGGTGAGGTATTATGAAGGAAAAATGAAGCAAGATGAAAGAGACTTGCTTGTGAAATAAGAATAGAAATGTTGAGAAGATTAGTCCATGGGGACTTGCAGAGTAAGGAGGTACCAAGAAAAAAACAAGAGAAAAGAAAAGAGGAAAGTGAGGGGAAGAAGAAAAATGAGAGCGAAGAACTAGTAAGTATTTAGCAGGAGATAATAAAGTTGAGCCAAGCTTTAGAATAAATGGAAAAGAGAATGGAACTTGAGATGCAACAGCTTCTTGAGAAAGCAAACCAAGAAAACGATTGGAATTTACCAATAAGGAAGAAGGTTAAATGGCCTATCAAGAAGATCATTCAGAGGAGTAGAAGGAAAAAGATGATAGCAGCAAGGATGGATGAGTTGCAAGCTATGTTAAAAGGAAGGATGCTAGAAGCATCTGAAGAACCAAGAAAATCTTGTGTTTTTGAAACTAATCATTTGTGTGAGTATGTGTTTACAGGTGCAGTAGATGGAAATGAAGATGGAAAAGAGTCTAAAGAAGGAGGAGAAGTGCATACAGTGTATGAAGATGGCTATGCAAATATAGCACACTATGGTGAAGAAAATGTTGCCAAAACAACTGAAGTAGTGGTTGTATTTTCTATTTTTTTAGATTATGAATATGTTGATCAATTGTATTCCAATGATTATGATGAAAGCATAGACAATGGTACTGAGGCATATGAACGAGAACTAGAATTTTGGAACCTAAAAGTTGAAAAGATGCTCAGTACAAGATGATGCAAGAAGAAGAAAAAAGACCCAGGGAAAGTTGTAGAGATGAAGGAAAGGTTACAGAAGAATTGGTAAATTGGGAAGAAAGAGAAAATCTACACTCAAGTGGACTTGAGTTCTTCTTTCCCTTAGGAGTATGGTGTAGGGGCACCCACAAACTTTCATGCCCCAAGAGGGGTCAAATGTTGGAATTTTATTTTGCTTGAGTTTATTTCATGTAATAAGGTCTTATAAGACCATTTCATAGGTGTTTGAGTTAGTTTTGGGTCATTAGGGTTCTTGTTGCAAAAAACTTGCAAATGTTGTCAATGTTGCAAATGTTGTCAAATTGCACAATGTGGAATATGAAGGGTCAATTTTGCATAAAGTGATAATTTGAATGGTTTTAATTTAAAATTTTGGTTGAGAACCATTAGAAAATGGTTTTAAAATTTTTAAATATCCTTGGGGAGGTCGAAACCAAGGTTGGTGGTGACATTTTGAAGTGAAATCAATAAAAGACATTTGTTTTTGTATTTCTAAACATTAAATTGTTGTTTCAGAGCTTGGTATGGCATGTTATGGTCGATTAATGATCTAAAACTAATTTGAGGTTGTTTTTATGTGAATCTACTTTCATCTTCTTTGTGTTTCATTGATTTTTATTGAGTATTAAGAAAGTTACAAGCATTTTGGTGAAAACAACCAAAAAACCTAGTAGGCATAATTTGAGGAAAAACAGTCCAATTTTGAGGGTTTCCATACAAAACAACCTACCCTAATTTCAAGATGTGTTAAATAATGGTCAAATGGGTATTTAAATAAAGTTTTATTTATTGGGTATTAGTTCTAGTCTGAAAATTATGACCCAAAAACATGAATTTGTTGCTCCATTTCAAACCTTATTCAAAGCATAGCAATAGATGTTTGGCTTTGTTGTTCCAAAACAACCACCCATAAATTTTGAGTATGTTTTAGAACTTCCAAATGGGTATCCAAAATATGTTTTATATTTTGGGTATGAAATTTGGTTTGAAAATTATGATAGAAAAGAGGTGTTTGTTATGTTATAAGGAATAGTGTCAATTTGTGTAGAAAATCAATTTGTTTGATGTTTAAAGACTTTGATAAATGATTGATTGAGTGAGTTTTGGTTGTTTCATCCTGCTATGCATCAAACCAAGACTTAAGGGGAAAATGACCTAACGCCTCGGGGGCTCATCAGTGATGGCTTTGCCTACATAAGTGTAGAGACGATGTAGTTCAATTAACTTTGACCAGTGACCGTTTATTGATGACATATGAACATTGATGAGATGTTAGGTTATTATGATGGACTCCTAAAGACTAACCTAATGCCTCAAGGGATCATCAATGATGGTCTTGCCTACGTTCAAGCTCAAAGACAACATAGTTCGACAAATGTTTTTGACTTTTTTTGACTTTTTTTGACTTTTTTTGACTTTTTAGACCTATTTAGGGATTTTGATGTGATTTGGATGTTTTAAGATTTTTCGAGCTATACAAATATCTTGGATTTTGAGATTTTATGACTGTAGACACTAAAAAATGTCCTAAATGATATCATGCACTCGAATCAAGTATACTAACACTATTTCATCCTAAAACCCATCCTTTTTTCGCTTAATTGATTAAATTTGCCTAGCTATTTAATTAATTATATCATTTGCATTTATTAACCTAATTAATCTAATCAGGTTAATTCACCCCTTTTCATGCTAACATTTCATCCTATTAAAATTAAATACATCAAGTTATTTAATTTAAATCCCTAAGTCTTCTTATTTAATTAAATGTCATTTCACTTTCCCCCTTTCATTAAATCATTTTATTTAATGAATGCCATTTAATTCCCTTAATTGCATAATTAACATTGTTTTAATTATCAACTACTAATAAATCTAATTCCCCCCACTTACAAGGGAATATTCCTCCTTTGCACATTCTTCCAAAAGAAATATTCCCATGGAATATTCCTTCCCCTTTTGTACATTAAAACTTTGTTTAAATTGTTAAATGTTTGTTCTCCCTCACTCATGAGAATATTCCAAAGAATATTCTCTCTCCTCACTCATTTGAAAAAGGGGAATATTCCTTTTCTGTAACAAACTCACAAGACTTCTTGTGCAAGTTAAAAGTTTGTTTGTTTGGACAGAGGTGAACCCTTGATTAAATCTCATCATTTATTCTCATTTGTTGATGAGAATCCATGATTCATGCCTCCAACTTCTTCCATCCTTGACTGTTGATTAACCTTTTTGATCTCAACCCTCCATTTCTCATTTGCTCTCCTATAAATAGATCACTATTTGGAGACAAACAGATCCATCTTTTTCAGAACAAACCCATGTTATTGAAATCACTCACTCACACTCATATGTAGCATTTACTTAGCATCATTTTAGTTTAATTACTTGCATTAATTATCTTAGCTTCCATTAATAGCTTCCATGGTAACATATATCCATTCATATAGCTTATTTGGTAATTAAGGTTTCAATATTTTTAGCTTAAACTTCATTTAGATTAGATTTGCATACACCCATATTATTCATATTAGCTTACATCATGTTAAAATAGCTTTCATCATGTTTATTAAACTTTAAATCATGTTTCATCACCACATCTATCATCGGTTTCATCAATTCTCTTCAATAGAATTGATTGAAGCAAACTCGTTTATCTATGGGATTGGGATAGGGTCATCGTTCCATATCAACGTGACACCACTCCCTCAATAGGATAAGTTTCAATGTCTTAGATTAGAAGTTCTATCAAGCTTTCATAATTTAATCTGGTAGTTTTAATGACTTCTTTATCTCTGCATAAATTGAATGATCTTATTAGGATTGACATTTAGTGGCATAACTATACTTTGTATCCTCATGGATCAAGTGTAGTCAACCCATACTAATCCATCAGTCACAATGATTATTTTTGGAGTTTGAGATTTTACAACTATTTTTGGATTTTGAGACTTTAACGATTGTTTTTTTATTTTTGAGATTTTGGGAATAACCTTAAGGGGACATACAAGAACCTGATCTGATGCAAGTATAGGAAGATGCCCCTAGTGAGATGTGATGGATTAGCTTGACATAAACAAGACAAACTGGCCTTAGGAATGTGCCAAGTAGTACTAAAGGGGAACATGATATTCAATATCCAGTTATGATATGAACACGGATGGGCGAAGAAATAGACAAGGATAAATAGGAGGAAGGATGGATGTGATGGGCAGCAAATGTGGGATAAGCTGAAGAATCGATGGTGGATGAAAGATGGTACTTATTTATGCAAGGCACCTATTTTCCAGGTTTTCACCAAGGTACTTGCCCAACGTGCCATTGAAGTGGTTTTCATTAGAGGATATTTTTTTCTTTATTGTTTTTAATCCTTTTTCTATTTGTTGGATTTTGTTTTTGTTTTTTTTGTTTTTTGTATTTTTTGGATTTATACCCTTCAAGAGCTAGGCATAAAAATTATTGAGATGTGTGTTATTGATAGGCTCCTACAAGGGTTCTCCCTTAGGTGTTGATAATTGATATGCTCCATAACCATAACTAGCTATGACAATGAATGGTCCTAACCAATTAGGTTCAAACTTTCCTTTGCTATCTAGATTTGAAATATTCTTCTGGTTCTCTTTTAATACAAGATCTCCTACTTGAAAGGACCAAATTTTTATCTTCTTATTATATCTCATTTTTAGTCGGTTCTAGTAAGATGCAAATAATTCAAAGCCTCAAGGCAATGCCCATCCAACAGCTCTAGCTCATTCAATCTAAACATTTGATATTCTTCATCAGTAATAAGATGTTGCAATGATACTCTCAGTAATGGGAGCTCAACTTGGACAGGTAGGATAGGTTTAGTTCCATAAACTAGGGAATAAGGTGTGGTATCGATAGGCATGTGGATACTAGTTCGATAGGCCCACAAGGTGGGGTTCAATTGGAGATTCTAGTCACGACCAAGTCCATTCATTATCTTTTTAATAATTTTTATGATGGTTTTGTTTAAAGCCTTAACTTGACTATTTCCCTGAGGATAGTATGCAGTGGAAAAGCAGTGTTGGATATTAAACTTTTGACGTAGCTCCCAGACATCCTGATTTTTAAAGGGCATTCCATTATGTATGATAAGGGCTTGTGGAACACCGTAATGGACAATGAGATAGTTCAAGATGAATTTAAATTTTTTATTTCTTGTGATATAGGTCATAGGTATCGTTTCAATCCACTTCATGAAGTACTCATTGGTTGTAATGATAAATTTGTGACCGTTGGATGAGGTGCGAGTGATTTTTCCTATGAGGTCAAGTCCCCATTGTGAGAAATACCAAGTTGTAGTGATTGGCCTGAGCTCTTGAGCTAGTGCATGGATGAGGTCCCCATGTTGTTGACATTGCATATATTTCTTGACATATTGATGAGCTTCCTATTCCATGGTAGGCCAGTAATATCTTGTCCTCAACAATTTCTTAGCCAAGTTCATATCACTTGAATGTGACCTAGAAATTCCTTTGTGTACTTCCTTTAATGTGGTCAAAGCTTCCTCTTGGTTAAGACATCACAATAATGTTCCCTCGAGACTTTGATGGTGTTGGTTGAAAATTTTGTATACCTTGAGGATATGCAAAATTGTGGTTTCAACCACAATGTGTGAGATAAACTCTCCTATTTTCAAAGGAAGGCTCCCCCTTTGCTTTCTGTTTTAACAATTGAGAAATAAACTTTAACTATAAATCTATTCTAAATCTAGGTGAAACTCTGTCTTTTTCTCTTTTTTCAGAAAAGACACTTATTGTTTTCTCTTATTTCAGAAAAGAATCACAGCTGAAAGCATAAATGATTTATGAAGTAAAAAAATAAAGAAGCAAAGTTTTCATAAAGGCACGAAGTCCTTCGTTGCTCCTCGGGGACGGGAAAATAAATTGAAAGCACAAAGTCTTTGAAAACTTACTCTCCTATCAACCTTTTTAGATGATTTTCTAGTAACCAAGTACAGTATGTAGCAGCTCAAAATCTGACTACATGATGCACTTTTAATGCACAAACATAGAAAATAAAAGCAGCACAAAGTCTGCAAGTTACCCCCTTTGCTTGAGCGTTCTACAATAGCTTCAAACGTGATAAACAACTCAAAGTCTACAGTATCAAATCTGAAAACCAATCTAAGACTCCAAATGCAATAAGCAGCTCAAAGTCTGCAAAATTGAGCTTGAATCCCTCTTGTATAACACCACAAAAATCACAATCAATATGTAGAAAATGTCATCACATAACACCTTGAATCAACACAAAGTTTGAAAGCAATTCGCCTCTTTTAATTGACTGTAATTTTATTTACATCTAAGCTCAAATTCTTAAAGTGCACATACAAATTAGCAGAGTTTTGTTGCATTACCAAAAGATAAATATTACAATAGACCCCCTCAAGTATTTATAGGAGAGAAGCCTTGAGAAAAAGGTGGGAGGATCCCAATTAACTTGAGAAATTATCTCAACCACTAACTAACTGGAGATGACTTATTCAACATTACAAGTCCTATTGTAATTTGACTTGAAATGTTATTATATCAAATTACAAATTACAGCTTTGCAAGTGATATGATCACATGCAATTACATTTTTTCATTTTACATGTAATTTTTCAAAACTAAATTACAAATACATAATTGAAACTATTCTAAGTGTCCAAAAACATGACTTGAACTACATCATCCTTGATTGGGTCTTCATTTTGTTCTTTGGAAAACATTCTTCCATCTTTGTCTTGAAAGTATTCTATGCTCAATCATATCACTTATTCAACTCCTTGTGTAGCTTCGTCATGTTGTTCTTCTTCCTTTGTATCATTCTCCAGTCTTGGAATTTATTTGAAAAATAAGGCCCATGCCTTATATTATTGATTTGGTAGGTCATGTGCACAAGAAGGACTAACGAGAATGAGACAAAGGGGTTGCAAAAGTGAGGCCAAAGCTCAATTTTGGGTTTTGGAAACAACATTACATGTGTGGAAAAACAAGAACATTGACTTGAAATTGTGGAGAATGAACATGCAACTTCATATGTGTGGGAAAATACAAGTTTTGCACTTGTGATTGGATCCTAAAGACTCATTTTCAAGTGTTTTTTAGTGCATTTTGGACCAATTTCGGGTTTTGGAAGGTTGATAACAAGTGCAAACTGTAATCGGGATTTTTGGAACATATTGCAAGTTAAAAAGTGCAAGGTAGGAAAAATGAGAGGTCATTGCAAGTTTATTTTTGAAACTTCTACTTGCACTTTTGACCAAAACTTCCTACTTGCAGTTGGTTTATAAAATCCCGATTTCCAACCAAGGGCATCATTTTTCTTTCTTTTTTTTGTAGAAAATGGCAATGAGATCATGGAGAAATGGGTATGTAAATGAGATGAAATGAAGGGGAATTTATGACAAATGAAATGAAAGGAAAAATGAAGGGTGAATGAAAGTGGAATGAAAAACATTTTTTAAATGAAATGAATGCTGAAAAATGAAAGAAGAAAAACATTTTTCAGCCAAGAGACGTTTTCATCATGAAATGGCATTTGAATGATAGAAGGGTTTTGTGAAGGTGTATGAGAGAGAGAAAAAAAACATGTTTTCAACCAAGGGCGTTTCTTTTAAAATATACAATCTCATCTTCCAAAAATGGCAACCTAGGAACCAAAGATTTAAAGCAACAAAAACAGAAAAATAAAAAGAACAAAGAAAATACTTGCAATAAGAGTTTACAAGCCAAAATGAAGAAGAAAAACCCTAGGCGCCTTGAGCAAACTCAAATCTGCAAAAACATGGCAATGGTAGAGCAAAAATGGGGGATTCAATAAAGTTGCAGACTTTGCCAAGTGTTCTTCATGCCAAAAATCTCTCCAATTGGGGTACATATGAGCAAGAGCAAGCTAAAAATCCACAAAAACACTTGCAAAACTAATTTCGGGTTTTTTTATGCTCATTACAAGTTTAAAATAACTTGTAAAACTTCATTGCAAGCATTTCAAGTTTTTTAAGTCTCATTACAAGTGAACAAAATAACAAATAACTTTCAAAATGCCCTTTACTTGCAAATTGGGTTTTTAGATACACTTTGCAAGTGATTTAAGTTAAAATCGGGCTTTTTGGAGCTCAAAACAAGCAAACTTATGAGAAAAGACTCAAATCGGACTTTTTAGAGTCAATTACATGTTCACTTTTTAAAAATAACGAGAAATAGGAACTTTTGGAGCTCATAACAAGTCACTTTTTAAAAATAAAGAAAAATAGGAACTTTTGGAGCTCATATCAAATCACTTTTTAAAAAGAAAGAGAAATAGGAACTTTTGGAGCTCATAACAAGTCACTTTTTAAAAATAAAGAGAAATAGGAACTTTTGGAGCTCATAGCAAGTTACTTTAGTGAAATCAGACTTTTTATAACATGTTGCAAGTAACTTTTTAAAAAGTAACTTGTAAAGTGAGCTAAAAGTTCCTACACCTATAAGTTACACAAAAAGTTCCTATAACTTGTAAGCTAAAATAAAAAAGTTTCTATTACTCACTTGTAATAAAGGCAAAAAGTGATGTCCCAGAAACCTGAAATTGACCAAAAACACACCAAAAATGACTCAGAAATTCACGAAAATAGACGAGAGTGAATGAAAAATGTTGGCCAAAAGGACTATAGACCCAAAACTTAAAATTCCCAACCTCTGTACCTTGTAATACATGTCTTGAGACCTAAAAATTTCAAAATTTTGATGGGTTATCTCTAATTTTTGCATGTAAAAAATCAAGGAGAACAGATGGTAAAGGGTATCACCTAAGAGAATAGATCGGGATGCTCTTCTAACAAATTATTTCCTAAGGTTTGGAGTAAGGTCATATAGGAGGATACCTCTTTGTAGGTAAGTAAAGATATCATGATACCATGAGGAATCAAGACCAACAATTTCACACATGAATTCGGATTTTGGTACCTCGAATGCAGGGATGAGAAGTTGCTCGATGGGGAATTCACATTTAAAAATGTTATGCATCATATCTAGCAAGGACCCGATGGTAGGCATAGCATATGTTGCTTGGTTGTTGACCTGAGGTATTTGATCGAATGGTATATCAATGAAGAAATCTTTGAGACTTCCCACCATCTTTTTATAGAGTGTGAGCTTGTCATCCTTGGTTTGGTAGTCATCATTAACCTAGTTTACAACTAGTTATGAATCTCCATAGACTTTCAACTCTTGTATTTTCCATTATATTGTGATCCTCAACCATGTGATAAGAGCCTCATACTCAATGATGTTATTAGTGCATGGGAAAGATAACCAATATGAATTAGGGATACAATCACCTTGTGGGGTGATGAAGAGAATTCCTGCTCCAGATATGTGTTTTGTATGTGAACCATCGAAATACAATTTCCACTGCTCCACCATGTTGAGGGAAAATACTAACTCATATCTATAAATTTAAAGATCAATAGATTTTCTACATAAATAGGTGACCCTGCCAATTGATTTGTGATAACCTACCCC
Source organism: Sequoia sempervirens (assembly GCA_007258455.2). Classification (NCBI taxonomy): domain Eukaryota; kingdom Viridiplantae; phylum Streptophyta; class Pinopsida; order Cupressales; family Cupressaceae; genus Sequoia; species Sequoia sempervirens. The sequence goes on from VDFB02000007.1 coordinate 187,153,221, forward strand.
TTGAAGCCTTTTGATCCACATACTCTATGTAAAATTTTGTGAGGATCATCACCCACTTGACCATACATCATGTGAGAGTAGATTTGGATAGAAAATACTTCAATGGATCTATCTTAGAGGTAAGCTTCACTTGGTGACCAAGCATGTAGTGCCTAGGCTTCCAAGAAGTGAATACTATTGCTAGGTAAGCTTTTTTAATTGATGAATATTTTAGCTCATATCCCACCAAGGTTCTAATAATGTAGTAAATAAGTCTCTCCTTCCCTATTGTGTCATGTTGAGCAAGAAGAGCACCTAGGGTTGCTGATGTAGCTGAGATATACATAATCAAAGATTTATCTGTTATTGGCGGCATAAGACCAAGAGGTGTTAGTAGGTAATCTTTGAGTTTCTGGAATACTTTGTCACATTTCTCATCCCATTTGAAGGCTATCCCCTCATGAAGAAGGTGAGAAAAGGGGATGAATCTTATCCACCAGTTGTGCTATTAATCTTCAAATATATTGCAATCTTCCTTGTAAACCTCATAGTTTCTTTTGTGTCTGTAGTGGTTCCATATTTAGGATTGCTTTGACCTTAGCTGGATCTACTTCAATTCCTCTTCATGACACAATGTATCTTAAGAGTTTACCTAAAGTTATGCTGAAGATAACACTTTTTTGGGATCAATCGTACCTTGTACTCTTCAATCTTATTAAATTTTAGTCCTAACACCTCTAGATGTTCTTTCCTTGTTCTTGACTTTGCCAAAATATCATCCACATAGTCTTCTAAATTTTTGTGATCATGTCATGAAAAATCAAATTCATTGCTCTCTAATAGGTGGCTCCAACATTCTTCAGACCAAATGGCATCACGTTCCAACAATATGTTCCCCATGGACATGTAAACACTATTTTATGTTGATCTTCTTTGGCTATCATGATCTAGTTATACCCTAAGAACCTATCCATGAGTGAAAACATCTCATGTCCAGTTGTTAGATCCACAACGATGTCAATATTAGAAAGAGGAAAGTCATTCTTGGGACATGCCTTTTTTAAATCTCTAAAGTTAGTACATATTATAATGCCCCTAGTGGGTTTTAAGTCTGGTATGAGGTTTAAAACCCACTTAGGATAATCTATTAGTTTGATGAAACCCATGTCAAGAAGCTTATGTAATTCCATTTTGACCAATAATGTTATCTGCAGATGCATCTTTCTCAGCTTATGCTTTACTGGTTTAGCATGAGGATAAATTGCAAGATGATGAACTACTCTAGGATCAAGGCCCAACATGTCTACATAAGACCACACAAAATTTATCTTTCATTCTTTTAGGACTACTACTTAGTTCTTTTACTCTTCATCAAGGAGTGATTCTGCATAGAAAGTGATTTGTGGTGCCTCCTCTATCCCTACATTAATAGGATTGGATTTCTCGGCAAGCACTGTTAATTTCTCTTGATGTATCACACTAAGGGGAAGATTGAATCCCTCATCCTTTGGCACCTTAGAGTGGTTTTCACCATAATATATGTCCTTTATTTATTTATTTTAGGATCAAAAAGTGCCACATTATGGTTTTCACTTAAGGATCATGATTCTCATATTTTCCATTTTGCAATTAAGAGTCAATCATTTTCCCATAGTAAGCTTGTGTATCCAATTCAATGTTAAAACCTGCCTTGTGATCCCCATATGGCATGTGATCATGAATTCCCATGAACTCAGAGATAGCTTCATCATTTTTGAATGAATCCAAAATAGGTAGTCCTTGTTGGTCCCAATTTATAAGTTGGGGATAGACTAGTTTCATTTTAGTGATTTGGCTATTGGAAGCAAAGGATGTAGTGGTTATCATGAATATGAAAGTATCCTCAAATAATTCTATGATATCGAGGGGAAATTCATTGAGGGTATCATTATACAATCTAGGTAACTAAGAGGAAGATTCGACTCCCTTAATAGAAGCACCCTTGTCAAGAAGGGTCACTTTACTCACAATACATCTTAGACCAAGATTCCTAGGTTGTTTCTCAAGAGCAAGAGGTTCTAGCAAACCATTTTTGTTTTGACCAAGATTCTTATTTTTGTTGCATCCCCAACCCTTTATTAGCTACATTCCTTTGTTGTCATTCTCCATTGGAAGAATGGGATTTGGTATGTTATCTTGATATAGTAATTCTAATACATTTTCCTCATCAATGATTTCTTTATTCAAATCCCCCCACTTTTTGAAAGTGGTAGATGATATCTTGATTGTATTTGATACCTTGTCAATAGGTTGAGGCTTCCCATAGGATATAGGAGAAATAGGCAATTCTCCAATTACATTTAAGAGTCTTTTTCCCAATTTATAGTCTCCACAACCATTGTTTTTTATTACTGCTTTTATATCAGGGATGTTCTCCAAGATGGGTGTTTTAGATTTAGAGGTAGAAGCTAAGGTAGATGGATCCACAAAAGAGGAGGTTGTCAGTACTTCATCATTTTTAGGCACTTGTGGGATCCTATAGTATTTTTCTTCTAGGTTATTGTAATAGTAGAAGGGTTCAGGATCACCGTGGATTGTGATTTCTCTATCTTCATATGGAAACTTGATACATTGATGGTAGGTGGAAGCTACAATATGCATGGCATGGATCCATGGATGAACAAGGAGTATATTTTATGGAAGATCAAGTTCAAGCACTTGGAAAGTAGTTTCTATAATTGCATGTCCTACTTGGATAGGGATTTTAATTATGCCTTCAAAACTTCACTCTTGATCATCATGTGCTCCAATGATAACCCCTTTTTCCTTTTTAATAACATCTTCTGAATAGCCCAAGTACTTGATCAGTTGAAGGGTACAAATATTAAGACCAACACCTCCATCCACCAAGACTCTTTTGACTTTGCTTTTATGGATGAGGACCTCAAGATGAAATGCTTGGTTATGTGATGGTTAGGTGTGAAGATCATGCTCAGAAAAGGTAAGAGGATGAGGGGTGGTGATGTGTACAACCATACCTTGGAATTGTTTGGTATCAAGATTATTAGGTATTGTAGAAGAGGGGGATTCACTACTCACGAGTTCTCTTCATTCAGAGAGCCTCACGGGGCAAACTGCCCTAAACTACCTCAAGGAACAACGTGGAAGTTTCAGAATCTAAAAGAGCAGGTCAAAGAGATTTTATAGATAAACTAACAAGCTCTCAGCCAAAGGACGTTAGCATAGAAAATGGACGACAGCATGGCACGTTGGCATCTTGTACAGACCAAAAAGCGATTTTATCTCAGAAAATGGCTAAAGTGACTACTTCTAGTCAAATTGCTGAAAAACATAGAATACAAGAAAATAATAGAAAGTGATAGAACTGAGATAGAGTAAAGAGTAAATGATAAAAAATAAGGAGAAGAAAGGAAATAAATACTTAGAACCACGTGAGTGATGAAGCCTCCACCAAACAAATGTCTTCAAAACTTGCAAGCGTGATATCTGGAGAGAATGTTGGGGTTGTATAGGGGTTTGCCTCAATCAAACCCCCATTTTGGTGTTCCCACCTCCATAGATAGAGAGAAGGAGTGTGATGAACAAAGCACATGGTGAAAGAAAAACCCACTCAGGAGAAGAACCTGCACCACCAAATAAGTGTGATAAAAGCAAACCCCACTCGAGGAGGAGAACCCGTATCACCAAGTAAATGTGCAATTTAGATAAGGGATATGGAATCCCAAGATGCTCACAAGCATAAGGCAAGGGAAATAAAGTTGCAAAGAATGTTGTAATGGAAGTTTGAGAGAGCTTGGAGCTGCTACAACAAGTTGTTATGAAGTTGTGCAAGTGAAAGCTAAAGTGTAGAAGGCTAGAGAGAAACTATAAGTGGAAGAAGTCCCCAAATAAAGTGAAAAGAGGACTTTTAAAGAGGGAGAAGAAGCTTCCTGGGCGGTTATAGGGAATCCTGAGCCGTTTCCACTGAAAAACTTAGTTGGTAAGTGGAAAACATGCTTGAAAATGGTCATCTAAGCGTTGACATGTTGCAGGACGCTAGCACGGCATGCGGACATCTGCACAGCGTGCTAGTGTCTAGACACGTCACACTACAAAACAATGCGAACGAGAAAAGCACAAAGTTCAATGAAAAGCTAACACAAAAGGGTGGCTACTGGAAAGGGGTGTTAGAGCATCCTGAGAGGGAGAAAGGTTGATTCAAGGGTTAAAATGACCTTACTTAAGATGCTAAGGGAGTGGACACTAAAGAGGATGCAAGAATATATGTGAAATTGCGAGGGGTGCAATTTTACGCTTATACATTTTTCCCCCACTTTAGCGTGCATATGAATCTACATTAATATGCATGCTAAAGGAAATCTACTAAACATAAATAATATCATATGCCAAAAGGATAGTATAGAGGAAGCATATAACTCTTCTAACCACAAAGGCATGCCCCTAGATTGACGATTTGCAAAACCAATACATTAGACAAGAAGAACCTGCACCAGACAACAATGTTAGAACATAAAAACCCACTAAAGGGTTTGAGTCAGCAAAGTAAAGAGACCTCAATGTAAAAGGTTATCTCAATATTATGCATCGTCCCCAAACAATACATAGAAGAACTTTAAGATGAAGAAAGGAAGGGCATATACTCAAGATGAAGAAGATGCAGATCTTTGATCTAGTATATACAAAAGAGAAAAGAGAGATAGAGTAACGGAAATGGATAAAGCGTGTGTTGAAAGCAAAACCTGCTCAAGAGTAGAACCCGCACCACAAAGTAAGAGTGATAAAAGCAATCCCCACTCGAGGAGGAAAACCCGTATCACAAAGTAAAAGTGATAAAAGCAATCCCCACTCGAGGAGGAAAACCCGTATCACAAAGTAAAAGTGATAAATCAATCCCTGCTCAAGGAGGAAAACCCGTATCACAAAATAAAAGTGATAAAAGCAATCCCCACTCAAGGAGGAAAACCTGTATCACAAAATGTGAATGAGCTCTACAAGTTCTCGGTCTTGTAGGGAAAGTAAGTAGACAGTCACATAGACCATCATCAAGTTGGAAGACTTTCAAAGGGGTCCCTCGGGAACCCTTCAAAAGGAAGAGGGGTCCACTCAAGGGATGTGCTATTTGAAAAGCAAGGTCTAGTCAGGCTGCCCCCAAGCTAGACTCAAAGATATGAAATAGGTCTAGTTAGGTTGCCTCCAAGCTAGACGCCAAAGAATTCATTTGAAGGAGAAGCTCTCAAAGAGGTCCCTCAGGAACCCTTCAAAAGGAAAATTGGAACACCCAAGGGAAGCTTCATTTGAAAGACATAGAGAAGAGAGGGGGTCCTTAAGAAGGACACACATCTCCGAAAAAAGTTATCGCTACCCCTAGCATACAGGGGAGGAGAACCCTGCAAGATACTTAGAGCAGGATAGAGGTAGACCTCGATATCACTTGTCATATGAAGTAAAGGTAGGTGTGTCAATAAAATGGGAGTTTGATGGCACCTAAATCATAAAGTTGTTGTATTTTGTCTTTCAAGGCCTTGCATTCGCTAGTGGAATGGCCAAGCACTCGATGGTATGCACAAAAAGAATGTTTTCCTTCATTATGTTTATGAAGTTTATTACGTGTAGGAGAAAGAAGAGTGATCAAGCGGGCTTTTAGAAGCTACAAAAAAATACACTCTTGCTCAGATAGAGGATGAGGAACATGAAGCAACCCTTTCTCTTATGGAGAAAAGTTTGACTTCTCACAAGAAGGCATGAAGATAGAAGACAATGGAGGAAGAATATTTTCAATAGGACAAGGTTGAGAAGAATTCATGTCACTCAACCATGGCTTTCATTTAGATCATTCCTTCGAGCAACCAAGTACCAAATTATGCCTATGGGGTGTGAATTCTATAAGGACCTGAATGCCTTGTTCGTTACACCCACAACCTTTACGCTCATAGCCATATTTAGTGACAAGCTTAAAGTCGGGGCCATAACATGTTTGTAAGTCTTGAAAAGAAGGAGGATCCTCATAAAGAGTATTATCCCAACAACAGGGATCACACTCCTCTATGGGATCGCCATCATCATTATTAGCAAGAATACCAACACTATCTTCTTTAGTAGAAGCGTAATCCTCTTCCTCAGAAGGAGGATCAACACTGAAGAAATTACAATTTATGTTCACACCACCCCGCAATACAGGAAAATGACCATCTTTGATAGCAGGGGTAGATGATGCCATCAGAAAGTCTAAGTGGATCAAGTCAACTTTATATTCTTGAATGAAGGAATTTGTAAAGTCTAAGGGACCCTAATCATCACCAAGACATGCATTATCTTGAGAAGAAGAAGGCTTAGGACTTCTTGCTTTAGAAGGGTCTTCCTTAGGGACAGCTATCTCAAGAGTATCCTTTGTAATAGGTATTGCTGGAGTAAACATCAACACATTAGAAGATACTGAAGGAATAAGAGTAGACACAACTGAAGCTTGACCAACAACTACCATCTCACATAAGTGCATAGCGTCGGGATCAACCTTAACTGTGACTACTTTATTACTGCAAGTGAACTTAATAGATTTATGCAAGGTAGACAGGATTGCACCCATAGTGTGAATCCACAGCCTACCAAGGAGAAGGTTATATGGCAACTTTTTTGACATAACATATACAAGGGTAGGTACGGTAACGGGTCCAAGCTGCAAAGGTAATACTATCGTACCTAGAGCTTGTCATACAACATTATCGAACCCACAAATAACAATAGAAGAAGAATTAATATAAGATGAGTCAATATTAATCTTAGGCAATAGATCAATACTACACACATTGAGTGTTGAACTAGCGTCAACGAGAGTACGTCTAATACCAATTTTATTATTGTTGACTATGATCATTAGAGGGTCTGCTTGCTTTTGTACTTCTGGAGGTGGGAGCTCCTGAGGATAGAACGTAATATTTGGCGAATCCACATGAATATACACCATCAACTCATCAACATCTATCGGACTAGCGGAAGAAGGCAAGAGGATCTTTTGCAAGGCTTCCTAAAGAATACCTTGGTAAACCAGAGCAAACTGAAGCAAGTTCCATAGTGAGATCTTAGCCAGAGTAACTTGGAGTTGCTCGACAAGATCGTAATCACTAGGTGCTTTAGTTGTAGGTTTAGGTGCTTGGGGAAGGCTTGGTTGTTTACTCATTATATTCTTATAAGTATGGGCTACCACTCTATAAGAGGGAGCCTTAGAAAGATTAGGAGAACCACCATCAAATGGAACACCATCAATGGAACAAACCCTTTTAGGAGAAGGACTAGTTGGAGTCACATAAATGATAGGTCTCTTAGGCCTTTGAGGGGCAGCAGAGACATATTACATTTATTGAATCATCACAACTAGTAGAACAATTATTTGAAGACATATTCTCAACATCGATCCAAACAAGGTCAAATGTGGAATAATTATTCGAAGAAATATTCTCAACATCGATTCAGGGAGAATCAGATGTGGAAGGAGGTTCATCATATGCTAATGCATCATCTCCAGAAGAGAATGCATTGGAATGGAAGAGAGATTCATCATTCACACATGAAACATCTCTAGAAGAGAGTGCATTGGAATGAAGGGTAGATACATCATTCACAAATGCAACATCTTTAGAAGAGAGTGTATTGGAATGAATAGAAGGTAAAGTGATATTAAGAAAGGTATTAATGATTTCATCTTCTTGCAACAAGATATCCTTTGAAGAAAGAGGAATCTCATGAGAAGGATCAAAGATACAAAGTGATATGGGAAAAGCCAAGTCACTATCACATGCATGAAATGGGATGTCATTAACATTTTGAACAAAATTAGATACTGAACTAATAAAAGAAGATACTAAATTCATTACAATTTTTTTGGTATTTTCTATGTTCTAGTAATTCATGTTTTCGGAGGTCTCTAGAGTGGAATTTGAGATCAGAACTTGCGTCGGTCCCTAAAATTCAACTACTGAAAGCACTAGTATTTTAGGGACTAAACTAGTTCTCTAGGAGACCTTTCCAACAGTGCAAACAGTTTTGAATTCTGAACACCAAGTCAAAAGTTATGACCCTACCAAGTAGGGGTAAATAAATTCCTAGTTTTTTGAAGAACATTGTTCTTCACATCGGGTTCACCAAAATGTAGAAGAAGGGGATTCGCTACTCACGAGTTCTCTTCATTCAGAGAGCCTCACGGGTCGAATTTCCCTAAACTACCTCAAGGAACAACGTGGAAGTTTCAGAATCTGAAAGAGCAAGTCACAGAGATTTTCTGGACAAACTGATAAGCTCTCGGCCAAAGGACGTCACTGCAAAAAATGGATGATAGTGTGACGCGTTGGCATCTTCTATGGACCATAAAATGAGTTTATCTCGGAAAATGGCCAAAGTGACTACTTCTACTCGAATTTCTAAAAACCATAGAATACATGAAAATAACAGAAAGTGATAGAACTAAGATAAAGTATAGAGTAAATGATAAAAATAAGGAGAATAAATAAAATAAATACTTACACCCACATGAGTGATGAAGCCTCCACCAAACAAATGTCTTCAAAACCTGTAAGTGTGATATCTAGACAGAATGTTGGGGCTATATAGGGGTTTGCCCCAGTCAAACCCCCGTTTTGGTGTTCCCACCTCCATGGACAACCAAGAAGATAGAGAGAAAGAGTGTGATGAACAAAGCGCATGGTGAAAGCAAAACCCGCTCAGTAGTAGAACCCACACCACCAAATAAGTGTGTGATAAAAGCAAACCCCGCTCGAGGAGGAGTCCCCGTATCACCAAGTAAATGTGCAATTTAGATAAGGGATATGGAATCCCATGATGCTCACAAGCATAAGGCAAGGGAAATAAAGTTGCAAAGAGTGTTGTAATGGAAGCTTGAGAGAGCTTGGAGCTGCTACAACAAGTTGTTATGAAGCTGTGTAAGCAAAATATAAAGTGTAGAAGGCTAGAGAGAAACTAGAAGTAGAAGAAGTCCCCAAATGAAGTGAAAAGAGGAATTTTAAAGAGGGAGAGAAAGCTTCCCAAGTGGTTACAGGGAATCTCGAGCCATTTCCACTGAAAAACTTAGTTGGCAAGTGGAAAACATGCTTAGAAACAGTCGTTTGAGTGTTGAAATGTTGTAGGATACTAGTGTGGCACGCAGACGTCCACGCGGCACACTAGTTTCTGGACACGTCACACTACAAAACAACACAAACAGGAAAAGCACAAAGTTCAATGAAAAGTTAACATGCAAGGGTGGCTACTGGAAAGGGGTGTTGGAGCATCCTAAGAGGGAGAAATGTTGATGCAAGGGTTAAAATGACCTTACTCAAGATGCTAAGGGACTGGACACTAAAGTGGATACAAGAATATATGCGAAATTGCGAGGGGTGAAATTTTACGCTTATACAAGTATGAATGATGATGACAAATCCTTTTCTAAGATGTCTTTATGCGCAAGAGATGTTTTCAATAACTCTAGCATAGAGATTTGAGTCGAGGTGTTTTTCAATTGGTCCAAGAGACTATAATCATTGGTATTTGAATTCAATGGTGGTGCCCTAGGTTGCAATGGTGCTACTTGAATGGTGACCTTTCCTCTACGTGTAGTGACTCCACACTCTACACTAGGTCCTTTGATTGTGATGATGGATATAAGATGGTCACAAGATGCTACCACATTGTTGTAAACATGACCTACATTGTGGTAATCCTTCCCTTTTCCATTATCATTTCCATTTCTATGATCCAACATCAAGTTCTTGTATATCTTAAGGTTTGGGTTTCCCAATTGTTGATCCACAGTTACATCTTTGTTATCAATAAGGTCTTGAATAATGTTTTTCAATTTCACGCAACTTGATGTTTTTTGGCCCTTGATTTTGTGAAAATCACAAAGATCCTCTCCTCTATACCATGGAGGTTTGACTTGAGGTTCTTGCTAATTTTGATAATTAGGGAGTGTGATGATATTAGATTATACCAATTTTTGCATTACCACTTCAATAGGTTCCCCCAAAGGTGTGTACTTGCATTGTTGAGGGAAATTGTTTTGAGGGGGTGGTCCTCTTTTAGTATTGGCATTATTGATTATTTTTTGGTTATTTTGTGGTTGCGTGTTCAGTTGTTGTGTGTTTTATTATGTGTTTATCTAATTTGGAGCATTGAACACTACTTTGACGTCAACCACACCATCATTAGTAACATTCTTATTTTTGGCCCATATACGCGGTTTATCATTGGAACTATATGATGGTTGATTCTCTTTATATGCACTTGTGTTGCTCCTTGTGTGATGAGGGCTCTTTTAATGTTAAGAACCCTAGGGATGAGTTATTCATATGTCAAGATGCATTATATTTTTAGTTGGAAAGATAAGTCTATTTCCATGTTGGTGATAATGATCTCTATCTATTTATTCTCAGAGATTGGCCATTTGCATTTACTAGCCCTATGCCTCCATCATTGCAAAATGTTTGCAAATGATTCACCCTTGTTTTGTTTAAGGGTATATAGCTCCTCCAAAGTTACGTCCATATCAAGATTGTAGGAGAAGTGTGCTACAAATTGATCTATTATTCCTTGAAAAGTTCAAATTCTAGGAGGTAAGTGTGAGAACCATTCTATGGCTTGACCTCCCAAATTGCATGGGAAGAGATGCATTAAATAGGAGTCATTGTATGCTACTTCCATACATGCCACATAAAATTCCTTGATGTGATCTTCTGGATTTCCATGCCCTTTGTATCTATCAAATTTGGGGATCTCAAATCCTAGCGGGAATGGTATCATTGCAATATTACAATCAAAAGGATATGGACATAAATCTCGTATGACATACGATTTCTTCATTTTTCCAACTTGGATATCTTGAATTTGTTGTGTAAGTGTTATGATTTGCAGAGAAAGATCATCTTGCAGATTCTTTGGTGGTGGAGCATATGTGTTGTATTGAGGAATGGTAGATGAATTGTATGCGGTATTTTGGTAGGGTAGTGTCCTTGTGTTGAATTTGTTGTATGATGTGTGTGATTAATTGTTTTGGTATTGCAGATTTAATGGTGATAAAGGTGGTGTATTGTATGCTCCTTGTGAATTTTGGTTGAGGACATTTTTCAAATTTGCATATTGTTGTTGTTGATTTTAGTACAAGCCTTGGTGTTGTTATTATTGTACAAGCACTTCTTGTTGGTAATATTGTTGTGTTTGTAATTGTGCTTGTTGTTGTGCTTACAATTGGGCTTGTTTTTGTGCTTGCAATTGTTGTTGGGCTTGTTTCATTTGCAATTGTTGTTGGGTTTTTTGATATGCAATAACATTTTGGTGAGCAATAGTATTTTGTCCTTGAGGTGATGGAATGGTGTTTTGATTTGGGACATATTGGTTTGATTGAATGTATTCGCTTGTTGGGATGTTTTGATTTTGTGAAATATGTGGTGGATTTTGTGAAATCATGTTATGGGTGGCTTGTGATGGAGGATTGAATTGATTTTGGTATTTGTGTGAGACCAAGTTTTGGTTGTTGGACACTTGATTTTGATTTGACACATGTTGAACTTGATGTGAAACTTGTCCTCAATTTTGTTGTGCTATCAATCCTTGTAAAATTTAGGATTGTGAGGGAGGGATATAAGTTTGAGGACCTATTTAATTTTGAATTGTTTAAGGGATTCCTTGATGTTGAGTCAAAGGTTGGGATACTTGATGTGAGGCCACTTGGTGTTGTGATATTTGTGGAAAACCTTGATTTAGGACCAATTGATTTTGAGGATTACCTCGATTAACTTGATTTTGTGTTAATGGGTTTACTTGATGTTGAGGCACTTGATGCTAAACCATTTGATTTTGAGGAATATTTCCTTGGTTTTAATTCATTTGTCCTTGAAGATTGACTTGGGGATTTTGATTCACTTGGTTAAAAGGAACATTAGTTTGAACATTTTGGGTATTTGATGTGAGTAGAGGATATGGTTGTGCACAAAATTTTGGTACAATATTTGTGTTATGAGGATGTGATATACATGGCATGTTTGTATGTTGAGGGTGTTGAAGAATAGGGATGCTTGTGTTTTGAATACCCAAGTTTGTGTTGTTCCCTAGACATTAGGTATAACCAAGTTGTGTTCCTTGTTGAGTTGTAAGATTAGATGGATCCATCCTAGAGGTTGTAGGTTGGCTTGGTATGTGTGATGATGATGGTTGGGGGGTGATTGAATAAAATTTTGGACCAAGGGTTGTGTGATAGATGTTTGAGGAATATATGTAACATTTACCAAAGGTTGTTCCATAAGTGTGTTCAAATCAAAGGTGGAAGGGGGTTTAGCTCCTTCTTTTGCTAACGCTAACATATATTGGGTTAGGTTCAATTTCATCATGATGTTGATAAGATGGTGAACCTTAGGATCTTATTGCATCTCAATTAGTTCATCTACAGTAAGTTCATTGGGATTATTGGTAACATCTTCTACTTGATACCTTGTTTCTTGGGTAGTTTGAGGTGGTTGTGATTAATTTTGTAATGGAGTTGTGAGACCTCTAGGATCGAACTCTTGCATTCCAAGGCTTTGTTGATTTGTATCACTCATGATAGGTGGATTTTGGTTTTGCTCCATATCTCTCTTGTGTTTTGATCTTGTTGTTACCATAAAACCTGGATCAACCTTTGGGGTAGTGTGATGTGATTTGTATTGTTGAAACCCTTAGGTTGATTCAATTTTTTCTAGAAGTGAACCTCTAAGGGATTTAGGACCAATGATGTTATGAATGATGTATGGATGAGTGATGTGAAAGATAAGGAACTCTCAATTTTGGAAAAAACTATACTTAAGCTTTGATATGTGTTTGATGAGGATGTTAATGAACTTGTAAATCCTAGAAGTAGACTTGTGACTTTAGGATAAATTTTCTCAAAAGGATGTTTTCTAATTCAACTAGATGTATGAAAAGGGATGTGTTTCCAAACATATAGCTAGATTAGATGATGGTTTGATGAAAACTTTGTCTAGGAGATTTGTTTGTCCAAAATTTAAAGGTTGGTGAAATGAGATGTTGAATGTTTTGATGTTGGATTTCAATGTTGAGGTTGATGTTTGATCCTAATGTTTAACCCTAAGAGGGACTTGTAACAAGATCAAGGTGTTGAGAGACATGCATTTTCCTTTGAGTGTTTAAACCTGCGAGACCAAATGATTTTTTGGATGAAGGAACTTTGGTGTGATGTTTCAATGTGTGATATGCCTAAAATTGTTTTAATAAAAACAACTTTAAGCATGCATTTTCTTGTTTACTTTTGTTATTGGAGACCAAAATGTTTTAAGAATATGACCAAGGTGTACTTGCTTTGCGGTTCAATTTTTAAAATTTGATTTAATGTGAAATTGTTTTTACCACATGAAGGTCTTGATTATGTTTGAATCTAAAATGTCTACAACCAAGCAATTTTTTTCCAAAAAGCTCAAAAATTATGAAAATCAAGATGCTAGAATCATACTCCCCTATGTTGACTTTGAAATAATGAGTAGAGATATGAACCCAAATACTAGGAAGCCATTGATACATTGTTTTAATAAAAACAAGATATACTTAGGGATATGTAGTAGTATAGTGTTCTTCAAGTGTACTCCATTATATTCAAAGGGTTTAATTTTTTTGTGGTAATGTTGATGTTTGTTTTTGAGAACTTAAATTTCAAGCAATGTGTTTATCAACTCAATGGGTGAGGGGGATATTTCGTAAACCTTCTTCCATAAGGTTCACTAGTTCAACTCAAACAAGATTAGTCAATTACAACCTAGAGGAGTAAAGGTACATTTCTTCACAATAGACTTACCTCACCCCTAAAAGAGTGATGAATCTTTATTTATGGAGGGGTCAAATAGGACATACCAAGGTCATGTACCAACTTGATACTCCTAGCTTTATGAAAGAGAATGAACTCTTAAGCCTTACGCCTCAACCATAAATCAAATGTGGTAAGTAACTTCTAGGAATAATGTTATTCTTGTGCACTACTTTAAAGAATCATTTCGAAAAACTTGGATTGGCCTCTAGATAAAAAGGTTTTTAATGACATCATGAACACCCTGAGTATACTTCATACGTGAGACACAAAAGTCTCTAGCTTCCCCTAAGAAATTCATTCCTCTGCATGAGAGTAGACACGCAAGGTATACCATCCAAGGATTTATGCTACTTTTGTATTCACATACTTTATATAGCTCGTTGATAAACACGCTTGAAGGTCGCCTTGGGTTCTTCATTATAGGATGTATCTCAAGGGAGGCCCTCTCTAATAAAAGAAAAAGGAATGATATTTCTCTTCACCCAAGATCATGCAAAGTGCAAGGGGATAGGATATGTAGCAATCCTTGGGTGACTCAAAAAGATGCAAACTAAGAGTGTTTCTCTTCACCCAAGATCGCATGAAGCGCAAGGGGAGAGGATACACACTAAAATTTTACCAATCAAAGCAAGAAAAGTAGACAATGATTCATTTTAGTGCACTAAAGATAAATGTTATGTTCATTTTAAGCACTAAAACTGAGTGTGAAATTATCTTATTCAATTTTATAGCTCAAGGGAAAATGAGGATGTTTGGTTCAATTTTAATCCAACTTGAAAATGCAAAATAAATTATTCATTTTAATCCAAATTGAAGTGTGAGATTGATTTTAAACCCAAAACAAAGTGTTATTTAGCTAAAACATGAAAGTAAAAGGCTCTTAGATCATCCTTTTCACAAGTATTTAGAAATACTTTGAAAATTTAGACAAGATAAGTCTCAATAAAAACTTTTACTTCACTCTATGCCTTCATGCTCCAGTTTAAACCTATAAGTTGTTAGTACTAAAACCAAAAAACACAAATCAATAAACCATTAGGTTAGAAACCAATCTAAATTGAAAACTCATATTAACTTTGACATTTTACCTCTTTGGATTACCTACAAGTGCGCTGGAGTTTCACAGGTGCGCTGGTCTACATCATGACAAGTGCACTGCTCTACTGTAAACCTACATAAAAACTAGAAACATCAAATGCGTCAAGAAACAAGTGTGCAACTCTGTTGAAAACAAGTACACACCAATGCATCGAATGCACACCAATGCAACAAGTGTGCAACTCTAGCTTGAAACAAGTGCGTCGCCCTACCTCGAGAACTTGTAAAACACAAAATTATCAAGCAAAATTGATTAGAATGATGGATTAGGTCTCACTTGGTGTGTCAAATATGTGAAAATGATTTTGAATTAGGAAAAATATAATTGAATTAAGCAATTCAACAATCAATTGAACTAATTAAACCATATTCCCAATGAAATATTTGAAATGAACTAATTAGAAGCCATGAAAACATGAAATAAACTCAAATTGATAAAGGAAACTAATTAGACACATGCAAACCTAATCCCATTGGGGAATTGGTGTTGAATTGATGTGGAATGGTCAGCCCTTTCCCAATCCCATTGATGAAACAAGCTTTTAATGATGCTCGAATGGGGAAAATGACTAGAATTGATGGTAAATTGCTAAATGTTCTTCAGAATTGCTCTAAAAATGGCTATAGTTTAATTGCTCTCAATGAATGTGGATGAATTGCTCATGAAATGGAGGCCTATTTATAGGAATTCTAAGTGAATCAATGGCCAACATTGATTTGATTAATTAATGGATGCAAATTGATGAGAAGAATTGACATGGATCAAGGATTTCAATCCATGGAGGAGATTGAATAATCACATGGATTGATGCAATTAATCAAGGGATGAAATTGATTCAAACAAACACAAATCCTAAAATTTATGAGGAACGTGAAAGATGTTTCCATGTTGGAGGGAAATAGTTTGAATTTGAATTGGATGAATATTCTAAGAGACTATTCCTTTGCAAGTGGGAGAAATTGGAGAGATTAAATAAATTAGGAATATTATTTAATTGTGCAAGGTGGAAGAATTTAAAGATTTAATTAAATAATTAACTAATTTACTTAAAAAGAGGGAATTAATGACATTTAATTAAATAATTCAGATTATGTAATCAAATGAGAAGATTTAGGGAATTCAATTAAATAATTCACATTATTTAATCAAACAAGATGAAAATTAATATGAAAAGAATGAATTAGCCTAATAATGTCGATTATTCGGTTAGTAGAAGAAACTGGTGAATTTAATTAAGCAATTAGGATTATTTAGTTAAATAGGTGAAAGGGGTCGAATTAGGACAAAACTGATGTAGTAATTGAGTTTGAATGCATGATATTGATTAGGACAATTTTAAGTGTCTACAGTACCCAAATTCAAAATCTTGAAATTGACTAAGTCCAAGGGATTTATGAGTATTATTTCATCCTATAGTATGTCCAAATAGATATTCTCAATTCAAATTTGAAGGATTTTGAATAAAAAATGGCTAATTTATACATTTGCAGGGTTTTTATTTGTTACCTTCCCCTTATGGGTTTTGGGTCTGCTCCTGACCTTTTATGGGGATATGCTATTGAACCGATCCAAATCTCTTCAACCTATTCCAAGTTGTAGTTCAATAAAGGGGTGAAATTTTGTAGAAGGATAGATAAAAGGAGGAAGACAAAAATGACTAAGTTTGGGTGCATAGTTTAGTTGGAAGTGAATCGTCTGCAAAGTTTAGTTGGAAGTGAATCGTCTGCAAAGTTCAGTTGATTGTGATAGCTCCATAAAATAGTATATTGTGCTAAGGTTGGGTTTTGTGGAGAAAAGTAAGTGAATCGTTTCAAGGCCAGTTTGACCAGTACAGATGAAGGTCTTGATCCCAATGGAGGTCTAAGTTTCACAAAAGTCAAAACTTGAAGGAAAGGACTTCATGTGGGTAGTTCCAAGTGAATCAATTGTTTTCTCGATAGGTGAAGTTTAGTTTCCAACTATGTTCCCACAATTTTCGATGGATTTCAACTTTCGAGAAAGGCTCAATGGAGGTTGATTTTCTGCGAAGGACCCGATGGTGATCAACTTCTTAAAGTGTTCACCTAATGTTCAAAAGTCGATCGAGTTCTTGTATATTCCGATGAAGGTATAATTTTTGCAAAGGCCAAATGAAGAAGAAGAAGGTTTGAACACAAGTGAATTAGTTCATTGCTCCTAAGTGCAATTTAGTAGAGGACATATGTCTCACAATTTTATGATGCGGGTGATATCTCTACAAGAGGTTCTAACATGATCCACAAGCTGCTTGAATACGTGTAGCTCCATGTGAATTGGTTCATTATTAAATAAGTGTACTATAGATGGAGGTCTAAGTCTCACAATGGTTAGATGGAAGTCAATGTTTTGATGGATGCCAATGACCCACATGATTTACATGGAGGTTGAATTATCAAAAATTTCTAATAGAGAAAGAAGAAGAGGATGCAAAGAGAGGCATGCAAACTACTCATTTTAAAGGTGTGAATTTCGCTAGCACTTATATTATCCACAAAGGTGAAGAATTGAAAGGTATGTTCAAGTGAATAGGTTATGCGGGAATGTGTTGCTAAATTGGTCTAGAAAAAATGCATGATATAGACACATCCATATGGAGGTCTATTTCCCACAAGTGCACTTGGGAATCTGTTTTCTGTATGTTCAGTTGATGGATGATTTTCCACAGAATTGACAAAGTAAAGCATATGACCTTCCCATATTTCTTGGAACTATGGGAACCCCCAACAAGTTCTCGATGCAATCTTAAGCTTCAACAAGAAAGACAAACAATGAAGGCAAAGGTAAAGGTGATAAAGGTGAAGATAGTGGTTAGAGGATTCTTTAGTTCTAGGAACCAAAGGAACCTCCGACAGGTTCCTATTGCTCCTCTAAGCCCCAATCGATTAAAACAAGAAATGAAGACTTATGTGGTGTGGACAAAGGTTTGATACCTATTGCTCCTCTAAGCCCCACATGGAGGTTGATGTTCTGCATGGTTCACTTTGGGGTTGTTTTTTGTAAAGTGTTAGAATGTAAAGTTTTCTCCCTCTACAATGCCATTAATGTGCAACCACCTTTGCAACTACTCTAATCTCAATCCAGGAGAGGGAATTAATGGGCTTTAATGCATGTTTGACATGAATACAAGGGAAATTTCAACACCCATACTTCACTTATTATCTATAGAACCATTTTTTCAATCAAGCGACACCTCCAAAATGTGATTTTGGTGGATTTTATAGGTAGTTTCACTCAATCTCAATCTCAAACCCATGAATCATCAATATGAAAATACGGTGGGCATTAGAAGAATGTTTTTAGAGGAAGATTATTACTCCAATGTTAGTTGTGCTTGTAATTAGAGTTTTGTTATGCAACGTGGACTTTTGACATCCTACATGCCATCCAAACGTGGGTATATCTACCTTAATCGCCATTTTGAAGAGGAGAGGATATGAGAACAAAAGAGAGCAACGAGTTAAGGATAAGGGATGAGGAGTTACATAACCATCAACAAAATAAAATATTCATTAGAAGCCTTAGGGTTTCAACTTCCAATTTTGGGTAAAGACATTTTTGTATTATAATGACCAAGTTTCATCTCAAATCTGTAATAGCATCTTGTAAACCTTGAAGGTTGAATGGTTAAAGGAAGAATCAACCTTAGTTGAGTGTCTCCTTGTGCATGGTATATATTTTTGGATATATGTTGTTTAGTTTTTTAACTAGAAGTTTATAAAAGCCGTGCAAATCCTTTGTAAGATATTTGTTCAATATAGTAAAGGAAATACATATAGGTATGTTGATAGATGACTAAGTAGACTCAATTAATATTCTACAATCATTAATTTATTTTTGAATGTAACATGTGTAGAGACCAACTTGCTTGTGTGTTTTGAAAGGTATAGTCTTTTGTGGTACCTTGATTAAGGTATCACCTAGGATTTAGTTATTTCATGTTCGATTAGATTCAATGACTCTATTGCCCAAATGGATAAAGGTATCAATTTGTGACTAGAGTTCTCTCTCCATCATTCTCAATACACTCAAAATATATCAACTTAATCACCTTTTCAGTTTTACTTGTTTGTGTGTTCCAATTGCCATGTCTGAATGTATGTAACAACAATAAGGGGTTATCATAAAACACAATCTCAAACACATATATGGAAAACCATCTATTTAGTAAGGTGCTAAGCCTTGCATGTCTAAACTAGCATGTAGGTATATTGTGACACCAACATTGGGGTACACTATATAATGGGTATAGTTTGTTGTAAGGAATAATTTAAATATAATTTCAAGAGACAATCCAACACCTCAAGGAAACCCCCCTTGGTCTTGCAAAGTTAGAATCAAAGGAGGTCTTACCCACCTCAACAATTGGTCCTAAGTTACCCAACTTGAATATAGGTTTGTGGTAATCTTCTCAAGTTTGACACCCCTAACACTTGGGAGATTATTAGACCTTAGGGATTTGGGGTCTACAACTCATATCACTAACAACACCCAACCCTAAAAATCAATGTATTTGTATGTTGTGAAATATTGAATATTTTTCTTTAAAAAGAATGTAAAAGTAGAAAACAAATTAATTCAAAAGGCCATTTGCTTCCACTGTAATCTCATCACACTCAATACTAGCTTAGAATTGATCATCTCATGTAGGGATGTTGCTTCTTTGAACCATCATGATCAAATGAAAGATAACTTTGAACTCTAAATACTAAGATATCTAGGGGTGCACATGAAAATGACAGTGACTTTATTATTCACCCCCTATTTATAGCTGAGAAAAAAATTACAACATAAACCATAATTCCAATGAAATATTATCAAATCGAACCAACCATTTAGATAATGACACATTATTGACAATGATAGATGTCCTACTCACATATTGTCCTAATTTTCAAATGTGTATTTATATAAACTTTATTTTATACCAATCATTTCTCACCTAAGACAATCACTAATGATCCAAATTACTTCATGATGCTAAACTATTCATATTGACACATCTTAGAACTACTATATGCCAATTTTTAATTAATTTCGTCATCCAGCCATATACCTCAAGTATTAAATGTAAAATTAGTCACAAACCTTGAGAACAAAACTTGACAAAACCAACCACAATTTTACAAGTACCTTTGAGATCACATCTTAGCTACCTATAGTTGCACACTTCTCTATCCATACAACCACCTACTACTAATTATCACACAATGTTTATTGAGACATTGATGGCCATCATACCTCACAATCTATGTAGTTATACATTATTCATAATTTGTGCCCATTACACTCTCTAAAACTTATCACATGTTATACTTCTCATGTGTATAGACTCCCACTATCACATTCAACAATATTATAATAATATGATCTAATTTTTTTTAAAAATCCAACTATCATGTTGGGGGCATCATGCACTATGCCTTATCTATCATATCGTGTGCTCACATGACCTAATCATGCTCTAAGATTCACACTAGGGATACCATAATCTTCCCCAATCTTTTAATTATATGTTATGCCATGTACTGAGATCTTTTATTACTGGTATGGATCTATTGCCTTACCTTGACCATCGTGTTCTCATGGAACCGCATTGGGAGTGTATACCTTTTATAGTATCCTATGTTCTTACTATAAGAAAATGTGTCTCAACCTTGATCTTATTGATAAAATTATAAAAATGTACATTTTTAGGTTATAAATAGAAAACAATAATTTTTGGGCTATAAAGTTGGTTTTTGGCCAAAATAAAAATTTGGATTGTTGTCATTGCTAGGGGGTGTCAGTTACATAGGTATCTTCAATATATAAAATAAAATAAAATGGGTCCAATTGGCCCATTAGATCAAAATTCATGGTCTCTAGAAGTTTGCATAGGATATGAAAAAACGTGTTTGACATGTAAAAGAGTTGGAAAGATGAGTTACACTTGTTGGAAAACTTATGATGCATGTTATGACATATCATAAGGCATCTTTGACTGGAGATAATGGAACAAAAATAGAACACCCAATTTGGTGAGTGAATTATTACGAGGTTATGATAAGTGGAAATAATATGTTATTTTTAGCATATGGACTTATCTTGAGATTTGGGATTTGGACACTACTTTTTGGGTTATTTTAGCTCATCTCTTTCTAATTACCATTTTATGGTTTTGTGTATTGTGTCTCCTATATATTAGGTGCTTTAGATGGACGTTGAGTGTGTAGAAATTTTTAGATATTGTTAGTTGTCAGAATTCCTCCAGACCTCTAATTAGTGTTATGATTGTGAGAGATTTCTCTACAAGTGTATTATAAATATGTTTTAATCAAATAATACATTGGGTTTATTTGGAGTGTGGAGTTTTTCTCTTGAAAGGGTTTTTCCCACATACACCTATGTTATGGTATACCGTATTTTTTTTTTTATATTATTATTTTATGTCCATATGTGTTTCTTCTATCTATAATTGTTAGAGATTAAAATTTGCACAATATTCTCCTCAAAATTTTAGTGTAGAAAGTGTTTCCGCATACCTTCCTTCCACTTACATGGGTGTTTTTGTTCATTGAAAGCGCCATCATTATTTTTTGTTTTCCTACACTACGAGCAATGTTATACACCTTGATGATCATCCATAGCTCATGATCTTACCATGATTATTATTTGAGATGCTTTACCTAGTTATTACATGATGCATTTATTATAGTTATTACTTTGCATGATCTACATGCTTACATTCTTGGATTACTTTTATTACATTTTATGTACTTATTTTTCATCTATTTCCTTGCATTTGATGGATGAAACCAATTGAAGGGAAGGCATATTCTATCACTAACATGTATCAACATAAAGAATTATTGTTGCGAGTAGACGAATAATTGCAAATACCACAATGTGACACCACCTAACATGCCCAAATATCCCATGATTGTTGCATTGGGAAAAGTATTACCATTTTTTATACATACACAATTTTTCTAACCCTACCCTCTCTCCCCTCTTTTTCAAGGTTGATGAAAGTAAATTTCAACTTGCATTTTTCTTTACCTTTACTTGCTTGACATAGGGTACTCATTGGATATTTTTCCATTTTACAAGTTAACATGGAGCCCACATGCTAAAGGATGGACTTACATGATGGAATTTGGAGGGGTTCATCACTTTATATGGCCCTTGATATTCTTTAATGTTTGAATATTTACTTTACATGCATGTTTATGAATGCTTATATACTTCGAGATACATAATCATTTTAGGATTCACATGCAACTCAAAGTGGGGGAAAAAATGTAATGGTAAAATTTGAATATCGATATTGATTTTTGTCTAGTTTTGGGCCCATTTGATGGAATGAATTCATACAATTACATATCAACAAATGACACACTCTTACACAAAGTTGGGATTGTTCCTCACGTCATTACTCATCCTCATTTGCACATTCTCCCATACCTAGCTCCATATTATTCATATTCATATACATTTCCTCATATTTGACATTCATTATGTCTATTATTACCACCCATAGCTGTACATTCATCCTTTGCCTAGATAATAACATCTCCATGTCTTGGGTTAATATCATAGGCTCAAGATCAATCCCTCGTTTGAAAATGTAACCTTGATTTTAAAAAAAAATTAGTTAACACTTACCTATTCATTTCTTGCCTCGAGCTAACTTGGTACATGTTTAACATTATCTATTTCTATGTGCTTTTCTTAAAGGCTTTCAATAACATTATTTGATAATTAAGTGATCATTTCAATATCACACATTTATGAAAGAGGCATGCTAGGAACACTTCAATTGGAGCATCTGAAATAAGTCTAATTCTATATCACACCATCTTAGAGTTTATGCATGTCCAAAGTGTGTTATCCTCAATCATCATGACCATAAAATATAGTCCTATCAAGGGCATTGACTTAGGAGAACATTACCCTTGCAATCTAACAATCTCTCCTAAATGTTTGTGAACATCAGTAGTCCTTGACATACAACAAATCACAAAGAATAATTTGAATTAGAAATTAGGAGTGCAAACTATACCATATTAGATTTGCACCCATAAAAACAACCTTGAATTGTGGAATTGCCCCTTCACAGAGTTGATCATCTATTCTAATTTTGAGGTAAAATATAAATAGAAATTGCTTATTTACAATATTGAGATAGACAAATTTTAACAGAACATTAAAATTATTTGTTCTTCTCCATTTTAAAACTAAATAACTTAACCATTAAATTTAATTTTTTAAATTAATATTTTGGATACAATTGACTGTAATTTTAATACTAATGAGGCATACTTTTTGCTTCTAAATCATTATGTGTTAATGCTTTTTCTCAAACTTAATGCTAGATTAATTAGTTGTTAATTTCTAATACTAAATCATAACATCTACTACCTATGCTTTTGTAATAAAAGAGTTTAGATTCTAGAGTTTTAAATCACGTTGTTGTCCTAGTGGAGGATAGGCACTTACATGGAGGGCCTTATGCTAACCGACAATTATAACTATTGTGAAGACATTTGAATCATCATTACAATTCGCGCCAAGCGAATGCAAATTCATAAAGCAGGGCAAGACTTTCCAGAGCTTATTGTAATGTCAGTAGCACAGCATATCACTCGTCATGGCAAAAAGCAATCCTAAATCATTCTTCACAGTTGGTAACTTTTCACGTCTAATCCTCGCTTTGCATTTGTACTTTTTGTTGTTGTTGTTGTTCGGTCTAACGGTTTGAAAATTGCAGGCGATTGCAAGGTTGAAGTCGAAGGAAATGCGGAGTATGAAGAAGGCAAAGATAAGCTACACATATCGTTTGACGCTGCTGCCAAGATCAAAATTTCAGGTGCACTACAACAGATTTGCTATTTTTCAATCATTTTTGTTGAATTGCATTTTCAGTAAATGTGATGGGCTGCATGGTGAACTTGTAACAGTGGACAAGCCTAGGAGATACTCAACCAGAAGATCACATAAACAGGATCTGTTCAATCTGCGAATTAAACGTATTCCCGCATCTTGCTTTTGACCAAAGGCGTAATTTTTTTTAGTTCTCGAAAAATAGCTTGGTAAATTTAGTTATTTGTAAAGCCCACAATGGATGTTTTGAGGTCTCTGGATTTTTTTAGAGTCTGTTAATTGTTGGTATGGAGCTGGGTGGTTTTGTTCACAAGCTTTGTGTTGGGTGTTTAAAGAGGGCGAGGACCTACCAGCTGAATTGTCCTTTGTGTGTCTCAATCCTAAAGAGAACGATGCCCGCACCAAAGCGCTCTTGGAGGTATGTTCGCTTGTCCTAGAATTTCAATCAACAATGTTGTTTGAGATAAATTTTTCCACAAGTGTTAGAAATTGTTGAATTATTTGATAGTGTTTTCATGAATGTTGCATGAGGAAGAGTAAATACATAGGCCATAATCTGATATCAGCTGCATCGAAAAAAAACCCTTTTAACTTGAAAATTCACAATTTATGGCAAATTCAAATACAACCTTCCATCACCATTCCCCATCCCCTTGTGTTAGTTCATCCCTCTGTTTTTAGTTATGCCGCTATAATGCACCAAGAATCAGAAAGACACAATTGGAACTCTATAAAGATGCACGCATAAATGTGTACTGCTGGAGTCATTAAGTCTGTGGAGAGTTAGAATAGTTCAATACCTGCTCAAAGAATTTAGGGAGAATTTTTCACAAATGGCAGTACGAATTTCTCGAAAAATTGTATACAAGAGTCGGAGATTTGGTGTTTCATGAGGACCTTTTTACTAGAAAAAGTCTCCAAAATTTAAGAAAAATGCTGTCGGCCATTGCTCAACTTCCTTTTAAAAGACCCATGATAATTTATAAATGATAACTAGAGATTAGTGTAGATTTAAATTCCTCCTAATAACAATCATAAATATGCTAGCATGAATGTCATTTAAATGCTCTTTACGATAATAGAAGCTGACTTTTTAACTGCTGCTTATCGTTCCTAATTTGCATTAAAAGTATAGTTGTAGAAATGAAAATAAACAACACTTTATCGAAAGATGGTTTATTTAATCTACTATGTGTTTACTATACATCACAAATCTGCTTTTCATGCAATGTAACAATAAGACGTTGAATAAGTCAGATCTATGCCGAGTACCATACCACAAGAGTTGAAATGAAATTGCTATTGAAAAGGAATTAGGATAGGGTAAGCGGATGCGTTCCTTTTTGTTGTTCGGAGCCAATTTGGAGGTGACAAATGATTGGAGGAATGACTAGGAAGTGTTCTGGACGCATACAAGGATTATGGAATTTGTATCTAACAAGGACACATTGCCAAATGTGTAGGTGATCCCCTCTGGGTGCTATTGACCTGCGACAGATGATTGTATCCTTCATTTGTGTGCCTCTTCATCAACTCTTTGGAGTTGATTGCCCAATTTTTCCTTCGACTATGATCCTTGCAAATTTTGAAGAAATGTTGGCAGAGATTTAGATAAACCCGTCAAAGTTTGAAGGAAGAAAAATGAGGTCTTGTTTTTGGAGCTTGCCTCAGTCGAGGCCCTGCTTGGTATGTTTCAGCCTTCAAGTATTGGAATAGCTCTGATGTGTGCTTCCTATGGAGCAATGGTGAATGTGCTGTGTGCAAGAGGGCAAAAGGAACCCTAGGGGGCTTGCCAGATCAATTTTGGTGTGTGTAATGAAGGAGGAATATGGGTGATGAAAGATCACAAAGTGTGCTAAGGGTTTGTCAATGAAGCTTCTGGGAATGGCTGATCTGTAACAGTGGAGGTTTGGCAATAGAGATTCATAAAACTTAGTGTTTGAAAGTTGGAGGAATGGGGGAGTGAAAATGCAATAGCATAAGCAAGAGAATAGAAGAGGGTGAGAGAGTAGAACTGAGAGAGCCAAGAGAAGGCAATGGATTTTCAAGTCTGCTCTTCAACAGAGTTTTTGCAATGTGTGCTAGTCTGCAATGGAGGAATTTGAAGTTTGATAGGAATTAAACTTAGCATGAGGGATCTAGAGAGCTAGGGAGTGTGTGAGAGCAAGAAGAGCCAAGAAGAGGACAAATGAGGGCCAAGAAGTGCTTTTATAGAGTTTATTGGAAAAATGACCGTTGGGAAAACACACTAAGGTGAGTGTTTACGGTTTTGGTGGGCTAAAGGATTCAAAATTTTCAAAGGACACTAGTGCACCTGTTCCTTGAGCAGGGGCACCAGTGTGTGGAGAGGTACAGAGCTGTAGAGTGCAGGGTACAGGGTTGTTGCGGCAGAGGGGTTCTTGTATGGCACATCTATGAGGGTTATAAGGCACAAGAAACAGGCGAAATGGGTCCTAATTGTGTCCAGGGTTAACTGGCATTCTCATCAAAATGACTGCAAAACATAGAGTGTAAAGTGCAAAGCAAGCAATTTTCGTCTCTATAATAAAATACTAAAAGTAACTGCAAATAGTAGACTGGTTTTAACATCCTTTGATTGTTTTACATATAAACAAGGAGGCAAAAACCAGCCACATCAAAGGCTCAAGTAGGAAAAGTAACACACAAGCTTAGAAGTTCCTAAGTTCAAACCTCAAGCTTGTTACCCTTGATATTTGCAAATAGGGTAACACCTTGAATTGCTCTATTTAGGGGCAATCAGAGGATGTTTATAGCTTAGGGGTTTACATAAGTCAATCTTGGGTGACTAGTGATATTTGGGTACACGACTTTAGCATGCATGTGTTTTCTAGATATAATTGCCATTCTATTCATTCCCATGGTTATGCCATTTTCATGGGATCTTGTATCAAAGAAAGGTATGCAGCAACAGTTGTGGTTCAAAAAATTGTTCTTGCTGTGGTTAGACTTTGTGGACTACAATGCTCATTGGCTTTGTTGCTCAATGGATAAAGCACTAGAATAGAATTTTGCTTCTACAGTTGATCTTTATGTATTATCAAGTGACTTAGGGGTCCTATATCATATTAAATTGGTCAAGTGTATCTAGGCCATAGGGAAATCCTTTCATATACTCGGTGTCATCGAAAGGGTCAAGCTATATTTGCCTTTGCACAAAATATATTTATTTATGTCTTTTTAGAATTAATAAGGTATTAAAGTGTGCACATATATTTTGTGTACGGACCAAGGAAATGCAAAAATCGTATTTTGTAGTTAAGGTTGTGTTTGGATAAGAAGATGGAAAAAATCATGCAATATCATCCACTATATATAAGGAAAAAGCAAAAGTGAGGAGTGATTAGGTTAAAAATAGGAAAATAGATTTATTTCTAGTCACAAGATAATCATGCAAGGTTCCAAAATTGCGTTTAACTTTTTAGAAGCCTTATAAATAAGTGCATTGCACATTCTAATAGGTAATAGTGATTTTTTTTACGCTAGGATAATGTTTCATTGTTCAACCCTGTGTGCAACCTTGTGTGAATGATGAATTTATTATGTTATATGCAATTTTTCATTGTTCAACCTGATTTGCAATTTTGTGTTAAAGTTTTTACAAGTTAGGGGAGTAAGTAGTGAATTTAGAATTTGTACTAGATTTATTATTTATCGAGTAGTATTTGCTCCTTATCTTGCCATTCTCTTCCTAATTTATAAATCCTTGTGAAGTTGTGTTTTATTCTAGCAATTAGTATTTTCTTTGTAAGCATATAATTTCTGCCCTCCACAATCAATTTGGAAATTGGAGCATTTATTCATATTTTTGGAAAATAAAAAAATCTTTGCATGAGGTGCCTAAATGCTGTTTCAACTCAAGTCCAGTGCAAGGGCCCAAAAATATTGTATTGCATGTTTGTGTTTCTATAGCATTTAAAAAACCCCCAAATCAAAAATAGTAAATACTGTGAATTCTGTGCATAATTTTCTTTGTTTCCAAATGAGGGAGCTGCCCCTCTCAAAAGCAAAGGGAAGTCATGCTATTTCAGATAGGGGATGGAAGCTTATTGTTAAAGATTTGGCACGACAGAGGAAGGGCCTTCTTTGTTGATTCCCAACCTCTTGGAGTGGGATGGGAGTTGAGGGGCAGGCCTGGTCATGAGAGCAATGTTTTGGTCCCTGCCTGCCCCATCAGCCTGCCATGCGGCGTTGGGTGTTGAAGACAAAGGGCATATATATAGATTATTTAGTGTCATCCCTCTTGCTCCTTCAAGTGCAGGGCACACATGAATGGGCAGGCATTGTTGTTTGCCTTGGGTGCCAAGCACACGACTGGTTTGGTCAAGTATTTGCTATTTCTTGACAAATTCCTATTCCTAGCCTGCCAAACCCACTCCCACATTTTTAGCAGAATTTGTTGCTGTCAATTGTGCAAGTCACACATGTTTTGCAAAGGATTGAGTTGACAATTTAAAACAATAACAAATGACATATGTTTTAAAAGTTCTTTATTCAAGTCTTAAATATTTTCTTGAGACTCTAGTAATATTGGTATCTTTGTTATTGAGGGTTTCTCTATTAGTTTCAATCACTATAAATATTTCATACCTTTATGTACCTTTAGGTTAAAAGTACGCAAAAACCATAAAAACCCCTATCATACGAGGGAGCTACCCCTCTCAAATGCAGAGGAAGATTGTCGTTTCACACACAATCTCTCCAACTCTTGGAGCATTATTGCCACTTTCCGTTGGGCGAGTCAAATATCATTTCAAGTGCCAATCCGCTTACCAACACTTTTACAAACCCCAAATTCTTCCTTTCATTTACATGCTAACCTTAACCCTAATATTACAGGTTGGGCTCACAAATAAGATAACTGTAGATTCAAACATTTACTTAGATCTAACAAACCTAGATCGTAACATTAGTTTGCATTCATTTATACCTAAATTCAAATCGGGTAACAAATGCAAAGAAGTTGTAGAGCCTTTCTTACTTCAATGGGATTGTACAACATTACATATGTTGGTACAACAACTTAAATGGACTAAATACATTCATGATCCTCTGCAAATTTGTCAAGCTTGACCCAACTGTTAGCCACCTTTATGAAAGCTCCAATACAATCTTTGGGTGAGATTGTCCTCCAGCCAAATGGTTTTCATCCTTTGATGTGTGCAATCAAAAGGGTTTTCATCCTTTGATGTGTGCAATCAAAAGGGTTTTCATCCTTTGATTGTAAATTGTAGGGCTTTTGTCCTCGAATTTGGGCATTCAAATACACATGCTTAGAGCCGGTTTTTAGTTAGGGTTTATGTATATTTTTCATAATTATCCTTCTATTCAAACTTTGAATCTTTAATACCCCCAAAGGGATGTCAAAACTTGCATTAAATGCCAAGATCTCATGATAGGTATATGGTAGAGAACACCCATACCTATGGGGCAATATTTTCCTTTGAATTGTGCTTGAAATTGTGCCATGTGTCCCTTGATGTACCTTGTAAGCATGGGGAATGTTTTTGTGATTTGCAAATGTTTTTTGTAATAATGGCATGATATCTTGTAGGGTTTGAAACCCTAACTACTGTATTAATGGCAGCCAAGGTCGCTTCTTTGTTTGTAGTGCTAAAGGTACATGTGGATCTATGCCTCAAACATTAAATAATGTTTTTGGGCAAAAGGGACTCCTTTCTTGGACATTATGACATCAAAATTGAACATTCACAGCACTTTGTGATGTGCTTAGAGGTAGGTGTTAGAAATGCCAAAAGTTTCTAATTTTAGAGGTTGCGGATGATTAGAAACTCATACTCAGAGGTTGTTAGCTTCAAAAGAGCTACCTTCACCCATATGTGGTCTAGGCATGCTCATTTTACTATCCCTCTTGTGCAGCATTTGTGCCAACATATCTAGTGTCATATCAAACTTATTTTCTACCCATATCTTAGGACTCTCTCCTGCATTAGATGTCTTGTCCTTTTCTACTATAATATTCTGATCTAGCTTCTCTATAGAGTGGCTCAACTTTTTGATTTCCCTCTAGTAAGACCTAGCTACTTTGTCGTTTGAATGCATAAAATTTCTGCATTGCAAGGGATATATTTGGAAAGAAACAGGTTGGCAGGACCACTACTTGTGGTACCACTATAATGCCCTTGGGCTAAATATTTAGCAAATATATGTTTTTTAAAAATCCTTTACAAATACTTAATATTTGGGACAAATATTTTTAGTGTTTAGATATTTAATTTACTTTTACAAACTTAAATTCTTCCTTTCATTTAAATGATTACCCAAACCCTCATATTACAATCCGGACTCACAAAGAAGATAAATTACACATTTAAACAAATCTCACAATCCCAAATTGTAAACATTAATTTGCATTCGTTGATACCTAAATTCAAATTGGGTCAAAAAAACAAAGAAGTAGCAAAGCCTTTCTTACATTCAATGGGATTGTACAACATTACATATGCTGCTACAACAAAATAAATGGACCAAAGTTACGACATAGACGTTCATGACCCTTTGCAAATTGGTCAAGCTTGACTCAACTTTAGCCATTACCATGAGAGCTCCAATATGACCTTTGGGTGAGATTGTCCTCCACCCAAAGGGTTTTCACCCTTTGATGTGAGCGATCAAAAGGGTTTCGTCCTTTGGTTGACTGTAAATTCGAGGGTTTTCGTCCTCAACTTTGGACATTTGAACACACGTTTTGAGAATGGGATTTTAGTTAGGGTTTTTGCATATTTTTCATAGTAATTTTTTAATTCAAACTTTGAATTATTAATAACCCCAAAGGGATGTTGAAACTTACATTAAATGCCAAGATCTCATGACATGTATATGGTAGAGGACACCCATACCTTTGGGGTGGCATTTTCCTTTGGATTGTACTTGAAATCATGCCATGTTTCCTTGTACGTACCTTGGAAGCATGGGGAATATTTCTACAATCTGCAAATGTTCTTTTGCAATAATGGTGAGAGATCTCATAAGGTTTGAAACCCCAACTACTATATTCATGGTAGCCATGGTTGCTTCTTTGTTTGTAGTGTTGGAGGTACACATGGATCCATGCCCCAAATAGTAAATAATGTATTTAGGCAAAAGAGACCCCCTTTTTGGAAGTTATGGTGTCAAAATTGAGCATTAATGGCACTCTGTGATGTGCTTGTAGGTGGGTGAGATGAACAATGAGAGATGAGGAAAGTTTCAAACTTCAAAGGTCATGGATGACTAGGAAATCGTACTAGTAAGGTAGATAGGCGAGGGGAAGTCCAAACAAGAAGTTTCAAAGAGAAGAATAGTGGAAAAATGTCAAGAATCAAGGAAGACTCATACTTGGTACCATGTTTGAGGAAAACCTACATTGCCAACATCGATAGGATGCATACAAGAAGTTGTTGGGTGTCTGGGGTCAAAGATGCTTAGGAAGTACTCGGGTAGAGGGATGGGCAAAAGTCTTGACTTTGATGAGATGAAAAAAGTTATCAATGGGGAAGAAAAGAGAGACATGATAGGAAGGACAAGTCCAAAAGTCCAATGCTAAAATGACTTATGGAAAATTGGAATTAGATAGTAAGGCATTCTAGGATGAGGAGCTCTGATACTTAGATGATTGACAAACACTTAGAATATTGGCATGCCTTAACACTTAGAAACTACAAGGACCTCCAAAAGACATAGGGGGAAGGAAGAGAAAGAACATATACACAAAATTTGGACCAGGGGAGTGGGAATTAGGAAATTGACATTTTGGTCCATAAGAAAATTATTATAGAAAAAAAAGGGACATGAAAAATTGCTTCCCATGTCAATCATTCAACCCGTAGGTCCTTTTGTGATAGATTCAACACGTGTTGAATAAGTATTCGGTATATGTCAAAAAGTGTGCTTTTGGTTTAAATGACAAAGTGTACAAATGAAAAGTAGAAAATAACATAATAGGTCAAAAAGTGCACTTTTGTTCTAAAAAGTGAAAAAGTGCAAAGTAAAAAGTGATGAAAGTGGCAAAAGCATGCAAAGTGCACTCTTCTGGCCAATTAACTAGTAGTGACAAAAGTGGTGAAATTGGCAAAAAGCAAGCTTTTGGCCAAATAGTGAAAAATAACAAAAATGGCATGGCATGACGAAAAGATTGGAAAATGACATAAGATTCCCAAAGTTTTGATTTTGGTCTGAAATTAAAAAAATAAAAAGAAAAGACATAAAAAATGCCATAAAAGTAGGGACATCATTGTTGTTGGAAGAAAAAACATTTTATTCATAACATACAAATGATGATATAGGTTCTTGAGAGATGAAAGGGTTTTTTAGATAATTCATATGGAAATCTTTGCAAGTTTTTAGCTCAACCCAATTTTAAGATTTTCAAAGAATGATAAAATGCAAGATTTTAAGAATTTAGAGTGAGGTGCCTAGGTAGAAGAATCATGTTACAAAGCTAGAAGTATCAGGGTCATTGAAACTTGAACGGACCAGTGGATGTTTTAGATTGGTTATTTTCAGCCATTGCTATTTTTTAAATGACCTTCTAGAAGGATTATTTTAAGACTTAATATTTTTAGTTGAAATCTATCTGAAAATTCATTTATTTTAGATGATCTATTACAGACAATTTTGTATCTAGAGCTTGCTTTGTGTGCAAGTATTCCTTTTTTTTTTTAGCATAGGGTTCAGTAGTTTTCTTTTGTATTGTTCTTGAATAAATTGCATTACGAGAATGCAAAACTTTATAAACACTTGTAAATAAGTGCTTTGAAGCCAACAGTTTTTATACCTATTTGATGTCAAAATTGTTGTTCAAGCTGAATTGTGTCATCTTATGTAAGTCGTTTTATGATTGCATAGAGTTTAATGATTATTGCATGCTTTTTCTGGTTTCCGATTTTAGCTAGAAAGGTGTCATAGGCTAGGTCATAAAATTATAAAATATCATGTTTTTTGTAGAAGAGCTGTTTAGCCTTGTGCCTATACCTGAGAACCAATAGACAAGTTATTTCCACAGTTTAGAATTCTAGGGTTTTAGTTTATGTTTTTGTTACAAGAGAGGTTCACCTTATATTTTGAAGAAAGGTTTATCCTTACACACTGTTCTGTATTGCATTGTCTTGAGAGGGAGAAAATGAAATGCTAACAAAATATATTGCTTATGCTTATTGTTTGAAGTTGTCCTCTATTTATTTGTCAAGATTCAATTTTCCAATTTTATGTCTGGTTCAATTATCAGGAAGTGCTCAAACTGTATAGTAAGGAACTCCCAACGATGAGCTATGCTGCAAACACTGGAAAGGAGTCTCCATTTGTTGAAAGATGTGTCAGTGGCGGGTATGTCTAATTAATTTTATTTTAGCAGGCTAAGTATTTTATTATTTCTGTAAGATTGCAATTCATTATGGAGATTCTGTTTAGTTGGTTATTACATGAGCATGCTTTCCAAAATTTATTTGCTTAAGTTTTACCTTCAGTGGGTTGTTCAAATTTCTCGACACCTGACATACAGCTGGGCTTCGGTTTTGTCAAGTATATCCTGCAATATTCTATTAAACAAATTAACTGTCATTCAATTGATTTTTTTAATCTGACAGGAAGTACTGCACATTGCTTCTGAAGTCTGATGCAATTCTGGGAAGTGAAGAGGTAATCTGACCTTTAGAATTTACTAGTGCTGTAGTTCATAATTATTCCTTACAGGTTTACACATTGCATTTAGGATTTTCACAAGCTATAAATGTGTTTAATTCTTTTGTGTTTTGACAATGAGTTACCTTGTAACAAGCAAAAGAGGAAGAGACAAAGGATTTTATGGAAAATTTTCATATTCATAATTCTTGGATTGTTATATCTGGCATATTAATTTTTTGGTGTTTTTTCCTGTTGTTTTCTGCCACAGCTAGGGTAGGTGTAAATTTAATCAAACTGTAGTTTGTCGTATGATCATTCATCTGGATTTGTTGGGATTGTTTGCATGGAAAATGAACAAAGTATTTTCTTGTCAATTCAAGAAAAACAGACGATGGATTTGGTTCTCATAACAGATATCAATTTTGTTGTATGTAGGTGATAGCTGCAATAACTTATCAAATACTTCCTCCCGATACACAATATGCAGAGATTCCTCTTGCTTCTGTTAGTAAATGTTACCAACACAAGGTAAATCTTTGCTATCCATGGCCCTGTCTAGTCCTCCTTCAAACAGCAACCATGCATGGTAGGTAGCATATCTGCTATCTGGTGTAATTGTTCTGAAAAAGAAATAGCTTGTGACGATCCACTTACCTGCATTTTAGCATTCTCAATAATAATTGTTATGAAACCTTCATGCATGAATTTGAAAAAGCTGTTTTCAATATTGGCTTATGTTTTTGTTGTCTAGTATTGTTCAATAGACCCATGGGTTTTAGAGTAAGATAAACTATTTTCAGATTACCTAAATTTATGGATATTTTTCCTTTCTTTCCTTGCAATCTGAAATAAGCTTGACTGCTAGTTAATTTCGTTCTCAAGTCTACATGCTGAATTGAAATGCTTACCAAGCTAAAGGGAATTAGAAAGATGGTTTGAGTATAGTCTTGATGAATTTGCGACATATGAAGCATCAATGTTGCATTAGCAAAAGAAAAAAAATTATGTACAACCACATGTATGGAGACATCTACGATATTCTTTGGCATGAATCCCCAGAGAAATTGGCAAAATGCTTGGGACAGATGGAACACTATTATTTTCAATAAAGTGAAGCCAAAATGATTAAGTATGTTTAACTTTGGATTGTCTTTAATCTCTGAGTTTGCATGCATTTGCAGTTCTAGTTCTATTGCTGGTTTATATTTATGTTCTCATTTTCCTTGCAAGCTCTGACTTTGTTAAGCTTTGGAGCAGGCATTAGTCTAGAAGGTAAAAGACCAAATGCATTTCAAGATAATCATCTTTCTCAAGTAGTTGGAGTAGTTAGTAAGTTCTTCCATGATTATAATGCAACCTATTGTATAGGAGCAGATTTACACCCCTTATGCAAATTCCCCTTTTGCACACCCTCAACTTAGAAAATCAAATCCGAAGGCTAAATTCCACATCACCCAACTGCCTTCTTTCCACTTGGCATTTGTCCTTTGTGTCGGTGAGAGAATATTTGTTGGGGATGCATGCGTGGTGCACAGACATCTGTGCGGCGTGCTGCCGTCCCTGAGGGATTCCCGCATTTGAAGTTGGCAGGGGCGTTACACATCCGATTGGGGTCGACTTGTAATGTCCCTCTTTGACCAATCGACCCCGAAAATGGCAGATTCTTCTCATCTCACCTTCAAAAACATTCTCCCTTCATTCATTTCATCTCTACACAATCTCTTTCACATCTCTTAGCACTTCAATTTCACTCTCCAACATTCACTTCACTCTCAAACAACATTTCAGCACTCTATTGCAGTAGCACTCCATCAACTCCACATTGCAAGTGTGAAGCAAGCCATAGAAGCCTGGGCTTGGCGTCTTGTGAGACCTCCCTTCATTGCAGTTGCGGCTGTGGTGACTTTGCCAAGTCCATATTCTCCTCCATTGGTTAGTGAGCTTTTGGGTGGAGGTGGTAACGTTTCACTCCTCTCCTTTGTGATTTGGTTGAGTAGCATTGTATTGTTTGTAGTGTGTATTGCTCTCTTTTCTTTCCTTTATCGCATATTCTACTTCATTGCTTTCTAGTTGTCTATGGAGGTGGAAACACCAAAACGGGGATCTGATTGAGGCAGGCCCCTATATAGCTCCAACAATTTTCCCCTTCTCGCTTGTGTGTAGGTGAACGTACATGTGGAGCTAGTTGGCAAACAAACGCTTTTGTGAGATTATCTTCATCACACTAGCTTTCATTTACTTGCTTTGTCATCTTCATCTCTATTTCTCATATTTTATCATTCTTTTTTAACTGTCAAAACCAACCAGCTAGGCTGTCAGTTAGTTTTTAGGCAGTTTGTATTGTGTTTACTGTTTTCTGATTGTACGGACACCAACGCGCCCAAGAGACGCCAATGCGCCTCTCTGTCGTCCAAGAATTGCAATGTCGTCTTTGGACAGAGAACTGTTTGAGACGCAATGCTGACTCCAAAAACTAGCTCGCCTAGCCCAAACCTAAGTTCAGGATCTGTAGAGTGGTAGAAGAATGTTATAGTGCTCATCATTCATGATCCTTGTCCCAAGATATCTTTTAGAGTGAGGTAAGTTAGGGCAGCCCTTCGCTCTTGGCTCTTCGTGACCTGGGGCCTTGACGTGGTTGGTCCCCCTCTCTTACACCTATGTCATATCTTATGCAGTCTTAAAAATAATAAACTATTAGAGGATCATTTTGATGCACTTCCAACTTCCCCATGTGTATGTACAACTCAAGGGAACTCATTTTTAGGGAACTCATATCTTATTAGCAAGAAATGAAGGCAAGTGGGCTTGGTTGAAGAACGGGAAAGCCCAAATTAGTGATTGTTTCTCAAACAAGAAATAGGATTTATGGGCCCCACAGGACTACCTACATGTTGTAAGCTAGAATTGTAGAGGATATCCATGGAGAAGAGGACCTGGTTTGGGGCCCATAGCAAAAGGGAAGGATATTATCATTCTTACGGAAACGCATGAACACGAGGGCTGCAAAATTCCAGATTTCGAAGGGTATAAGAAAGTTTCAGTGTGGAACGAAGGAAATGAAACAGGTAAAGGTCATGGCGGGGTTGCAGTGCTAATAGCTGAGAAGTGGCAGGGAATTGTTGAGTTTGTAAAAGAAGACACAAATAAACAATACATATGGCTGCAAATAACTGAAAATGGGGTAACCTTTAGTCTAGCTGCTTGCTACTTTGCTCCAAAAAATTCAAAGTTTTATAAGAAGCGGAATTTAGACAATGAAGATCCGTATGCATCACTAAAAAAAGATATCTCTACTTTTAACATTCTTGGAGATGTGGTTTTAATGGGTGACTTTAATGCAAGGATAGCTAATAATCAGTCTCTTCAGTTGAGCAGTGAAGCAAAAGGGGAGAACAATCTTTTATGGTTGGAGGAAGGTGGTGGTTTCCATTGGGAAAGAACATCTCAAGATGATAATGGCACTGTGAATTCGTTTGGGACTGAATTACTTGGGCTTTGTAGTTTGTTTGGCATGGTTATTTGCAATGGGGTGAGAGATTGGCCGACATCTGGGGGAGTCACGTGCAAGACCTACAACGGTCAAAGTGTGGTTGACTACGTGGTTTGCTCTCAAAGTTTTGGTTCTAGGCTGCTGGAGTTTGACATAGAGGACTGTCCTATTGAGATGAAATCTGACCACTTACCCCTTCGGGTTAAGCTTCGCATTTCTCTAATCAATCAGCACAACAAGCAAGTTCAACACATGCAAAAAAAAGCTCTTCCCAAGGGTAAAATCCTCATAAATCAGGAAAATAAAGAAATATTTAATGCTGTTCTTAAGCAGCAGTTCCATGATTTGAAGAATGAGGGAGAGATTAACTCTGTTAAAGAGGCCGATGCCCATATTCACAGCAGTTTGCTGATCCCGATAATCCACAAAGCATTAAATGCATGCAAAAGGTCTCTTCCCAAGGTGGGGGCTGCAAACACATTTCCGGCAAATCCGTGGTATGATGATGAGTGTAAGGCAGCCAAGAGATTGCTAAAGGAGAGTGGTATGGACAAAGAATACAAGAAAAAATATGTAAAATTAGTGCAATCTAAAAAAATTGAGTATGTTAATGAAAGAAGGAAGGAGCTAATCTCGCTTGGGAAGCATAATCCTAAAGGCTTTTGGAGGGAACTGCAGCAAAAGAAAAAGAAGTTGGAGAACAATATCACGGATGCCCAATGTTTAGAGTATGCTAGGCTCCTTTATGAGCGGGTCCACGAGAAAGGCATCCCTCCAGTTGTTAACACATCAATGGAACTATTCACCGTGGATGATATTAAACAGGGAATAAAGAAGTTAGCAAGTGGGAAAGTGCAGGACATAAATGGGATACAGGCTGAATTTCTAAAGTGGGGGATTGAAACTCTCGCTCCTTACATAACAAGAATTTTCAACAATGTCAATCAGGAAGGCTTTCCTATGGAGTGGACTACCAGTGTGGTCATTCCTTTGTTTAAAAGTGGTGATATCAATAAACCATCTAACTACCGCACAATTATGGTTAATCCTATCTTTGGCAAGCTCTTTGGGAGCATGGTTGAGCGTAGGATCAGCAACTGGGCAGAAAATGAGGGCAAAAGGGCAAAGGGGCAGGCAGGCTTTAGATCTAGGCACTCTACCATTGATCACTGCATCACCCTTAGGCACTTGATTGAGAAGATTTGGGACTGCCAGGGTGAGGAAGCTTATTGCTGTTTCGTTGACTTCAAGAAAGCTTTTGACACGGTGCCTAGGGACAAACTTTGGAATAGGATGGAAGAATTAGGCATTCCAAATGTGTTTAGAGTAGCTGTTCACAGGTTATATGAGAAGGTTAATGCTAAAATCAGAAAAAGTGAGGGTATGTCAGAATGTTTTGGCAACGACATTGGAGTTAAGCAAGGCTGCCCTTTATCTCCCACGCTTTTTGGGCTTTACATTGATAAGTTGGAAGCTTGGTTAAGCAAGGATGGAGGGGACGGTATCCAATTGGCAGGTTATGTAGTGAAATTACTTCTTTATGCTGACGATCTTATTTTGATTTCAAAAACAGCTCATGGGTTAAGAGAACATTTGAAAGCTTTAGAACACTTTTGTCAGGAAGTGGGGATGCAAGTGAACACCACCAAAACCAAAATCATGATTTTCTCTTTGAATAGAAAAGAAAAACAACATATCTTTCTTTTTGAAGGTAGTCCACTCGATATAGTGAAATAATACAAGTATCTTGGGATTGATTTTCACCATAAGCTCAGTTGGGAGACTTGTAGAGCGAAAAGGATACAGGGAGGTTGGAAAGCCTCTTTCCTGCTGCAAAACAGATGTAGGAAAGCAGAACTCTGGGATTGGAAAACCAAGAAAACTCTTTTTGGTTTACTTGTCACGCCAGTTGTACTTTATGGGTGTGAAGTGTGGGGAAGCAATATGTCAAAGTGTAGCTGGAGACAAATAGAAAGAATCCAAAAACACCTAATAACAAGCAATCTCAAAGTTAAGGCCACGGTCCCATATGAAATTCTTTTAGCTGAAGCGGGGGCTTTTCCCTTGGAGGCATCGGCGATAACTCGGTTGATAAGTTATCTAAAGAAGATTGAAAACATGGACAACCACCGGTGGCCCAAAGCGGTTATGGAGGAGGCGCTAAACCGTAGAAAGAAAACTTGGATGAAACAGAACAACAAGTGGCCGAACAAGTGGGACATCAAATTACAGGAGTGTCCCAACACCAATAGTGAAATAAAAAATTACGTGAAGGAAAAATTTAGGACTGCCATGTGGTCAAATCAGATTGGGAAAAAAAAAGCATACTACGTCAAAGAGTTTAACCCGACAAAGGATCATGGTGAAAAAACGTATTTAGGGGCTGCTATTAAAGGGAAAGCGAGGGTGTTAATGGCACAGATGAGGACAGGATCACATCATCTTAGGTGTGAGACCGGTAGATGGAAGTCTCCTAAGGAAACATGGGAAGAAAGAACCTGCATATTCTGCAATAAGGGGGTGGTTGAGACAGAGCGACACTTCTTCATGGAATGCACAGCTTATGAAGACATCCGTAAACAATATGCAAATAGTTTGGGTATGGACAATATGCAACAGTTATTCGAGGAGGATAAGATCAACCAGACGGCCAGCCTTCTAGTCAAAATCAATAGTAGGAGATCTAATTTAGAAAAGAGCATGAAAGAAAATTAAGTTGTGTCTTTGTCCCATAGACTGTTTAGTCTCGTGGACGTCATTAAAATCTTTCATTTCATTTCATATGGTACATGTGCAAGGGTGTGTATAATTGTTTATTGGAGGTCTTGTACGTTTGTTTGCTGCCAGTGCTGTCATGAATTTAGTAATAATCCTAGGGATTCGTAGCACTATGGGTATGGTGGCTAGGACTGTAATTTTATTTGTTTATTTCTCTTTAATTGTAATGTTATTAAGACCTCAGGGAACACTCCCTTGGCTTAGTAGAGGGCTTGGCACTTAGTTGTCCATCATATGTTGATGAGTCCTTGTCGTATCCTCTTGATGACAAATTCCCTTGGCCTTGAGGATTGGTCTTGTCTCTAGGAGTGTGGACCCTACAACTTTGGGAGCCAATACACCCAATTATTGCCATGGCTAGAAATAGCTAGTTTGATGCACCAAATGACTCCCAACGACTCCAACGTGTTAGTGCTATATGTTATGTTAGCATCCTATTTTTATAATGGTCATTTAGTAGTTTTAGATAGTCATAGTTGTGTCACAGGGTTCTCTGATTTTTTGGCTTAAAATTACGAAATTCGGCAAACTTACAAAAAATATATGAAATTCGTTAAAATTCATATGAAAAAAGCGGCTTCAGTTTTATTAAAATATAATTTCGTGAAGTTTTTTTTAGGGTTTTTTGATAGTTTTTTTTGTTGTAAATTAACTCTCCGACTTCACGAAACACAATAGCTGTCTGTTGACGGATTTTCTCCCGCTAGAGGCTAGGCCACACAAATTTCTTTTGTAGCTGATTTTGTTTAGCCATGACAGAAGTTTGAAGGCATCTATCTGATAGAGGTTTGAAGGGATCCGTGTGATAGAGGTCTGAAGGCACGAATTGCGATAGCAAAGGAACATAGGGTGAGACTATTTTATTTTGCGACAGATGCCACCATGGGAAACCTCAACGTAACTCATTGAACTTGCATTGCGATCTCTGCACCCAAACCTACATAGGCAACAACGTTCTTTGTTATTGTAGCTTAAGGCTTTTTTCTAGGTTTTCTTATAAGTTTTTCTATATTTTATAAAAAACAATGATTTATATTTTTTATAATGACGTCAG
The DNA here is from genome assembly GCA_007258455.2 of Sequoia sempervirens. NCBI lineage: Eukaryota > Viridiplantae > Streptophyta > Pinopsida > Cupressales > Cupressaceae > Sequoia > Sequoia sempervirens. The sequence goes on from VDFB02000007.1 coordinate 187,193,974, forward strand.
GAAAAAATTAAATGGTATTTTATTTATATTAAATTTTTATTAAAAAATAATATTTAATATATTTGAATTTAGTATTATTTTAATTTACTTATTAATCATATGTTTAAATAGAATTCAATTTAATATATATATATATATATATATATATATATTTTTTGGTAATAATTTTTTTTAATGGTAAAATTTTACTATTTAAATAAAATTTAATATTTATTAATTTTGTTTTTAAAGTTAAAATTTTATATATATATAGAAGTAAAATTTAGTATTTTTTATTTTGTTTTTAAAGTTAAAATAAAAATTAATATTTTTAGTTTAGGTTTTAAAAAAAGTTTAATGTTTTTATTTTGTTTTTAAGTTAAAATAAAAATATATTAAATTTTATTTTGGTGTTTTTAAAATAGACTTTAGTATTTTTTTAATGTTTTTTTTAGAGTTAAAAATAAAAAAAACTTATAGGCTATATTATCTTTTAATGTTTTTTAAAATAAAATTTAGTGACTATTTTATTTTTAAATTTATATAAGGCAAAATTTAATGTCGATTTTTTTTTTTTGATTGTTTTACGCTTGCCAAACTTCATTTGAATTTTATTGTTGCCGAATTCAAACTCAAATTTGAACCTTGTGACTTAGGTCATAGGTACTTTATGTACTTTTTATATTAAAGTCATTTTGATAATGTAATAATATAACACTTAAAGTTGTTGGGTAAGTATTTTGCCTCTAATGACCATTATTTTGATATCTATAGTATGTTGCAATTTCATCCCAAAGGTTCAAATTAAAAGTTAACTTGATTCTTTTAATTGTTATTAATTTTGATAGTGTCTTGGAAAATAGGTAGCAAAAATGTCAAACTAGTTAGGGGATTCAAGATCTTGTAAAAAATTCTAATGATTTCAATATTGATGATGACAATCACTAGTAAGTTACAATAAGTTATTTTAGGTTTTAGTTTTAAGGTTTATGGTTTTGTATTCCTATAAAGAGATGATTGCTCTCTTTATTTTATTATCAATCAAGTATTTCTTTTTCTGAGTTTTCTCTTCAATATTCTTGGTTTCTTTGTTTAGTTTTTGGAGTATTGTATTAGAGCCACAATGAGGGGAAGTCAAATACAAAGGGGGTGAAGCCCTGAGGATTGTGTTGATCAATGACAACCAAGGAACTACTTCTTGATACACATCAAGAAATTGAAATGTCTTTTGATCTAGGAAGCTATGATTTTTTTAGGGTTTTGCTACCACACTTGTGAAGTAAGGAGACAATATGGACTGCTACAATGGATTGTATAGTTTGCTACGGTGATAGTTTTTAGTAGAATTTTTTTTTAAAGATCATTGTTGAAGGGAGGAACGAATTTGTTTTTTGCTGTTAAAACTTTATTTCAATAGTAGATAGATTGGGATTTTCTTTAAAAATGGCTAGTTTGTAACATTATGTTGGAGGGTAAACATAAGTTTTTTGGAAAGAACCATAATACCTATAAACAAAGGATTTTGGCTATTTTTGATTGTAGGCACTTGGATCAGCTTGTCCTAGGGAATGAACCAAGCCCTACAACAATAGGAAAAGATCATGACAAGTTTGACTAGTAGAATAGTGAAGCCATGATGCTTTTCAATCTCTTTGTGATCGATACAATTCTCCACAAAGTGCAGTAATTAGTGTTCCACAGATTTGGCAAAGCTTGAAGTATTTGCATGAAACTTTTGATAAAGATAGAGTTCTCTTCCTTAAAAATTTATTGTCCTCAATCAAAATGGTTGAAAGTGATTCTTTGCAAGACCATTTGTAAAAGATTGAAGATATGGGAGAACAGTTGAAAGTTGTTATGCAAGCAATGTAAGAAGAAGATATTGTGGTTATCACTCTAAAATTTTTACTTGTTGCCATTGAGCATTTTATTGAATCCTTCTGTAATAGACATTACTACTGCTAATGTTAATCTGGAATTTGATGACTTGAGCACTAAACTTTTCAAACAAAATAGGCAGGAAAAGCAGTTTGGTAGTAGCAACGGGAATGAGGGTTCAAAGATGGCTTTGGCAACCAGCTTCAAGGGCAATGGAAAAAAGTTTGATGGTGGAACAAAAAGGGCAACAACAAAACATGTGACATAAGTAATCAAAAGTTTTTTAAATGTTATTATTGTGGACAGCTAGGCCACAAGAAGAAGTTTTGTTGGAAATGGTTGGCAGATAAAAAAAGTAATTGAGGGCCACAAGAAGATGTTTTGTTGGAAATGGTTGGCTTTGAGCATGTGGTTGAGTTAGAGGAAGGGGCCAAGATCGTCATAACTACTCCTTATCGCCACCCAATGTTAGTTTTAGACCAGAAATGTAAATAAGCAAAAATACAACACACTAAACAAAGAACACAGCGAATTACCCTGGGGAAACCCTCCTTGAGGGAGAAAAACCCAGCAAAATATATCTCTTATATATTGAAAGAATAAGAGCAGAAATCTGCTTACAACTCAGGCCCAACACAAGGCCAAATTTGATACAATGAATGGTGAAACCTCTCCTTGATACAAATGAATGTAATTCTTCTTGAAATCTGATCTGCTGCTAAAGATGGCAATCTGCTGCTAAGTGCGAACTCCTTAGAAAATGCGAATTGAAATGAGAATGAATTGATGATCAAATGAGGTATCTGTTGTGATATTTTCACACATCGCCCCATTGCCAATGGGGACCCCTAGTGGTCTGCTAGTTTTTAGGGTTTTTGTCTCCACGCAACGGTTTCGTGAAGTCACCTCTTTGAGAGTTTCAAGTCAATCTTCCGAGAGTCATCCGAGCCAAGTCAGTAACCCATGCTTGAATCAGTGCGTAAACATCACAGAAGTGCTCAGAAGGCCCAAGAGACGAGGATCGCCTGTGCTTTTGGCCAATTTTGAGACTTCCTACTTTTTAGGGAATCTGCTTTTTTGCTTTTTCGTTTTTTCATTTTTGGCATTTTTGGACCAAACAGGGTTACCTATTTTTTAGGGATTTTGCTTTTTCTATTTTTAGAAAGTCAACCCTGGTCAACAAGTCAACTTTCCATCTTTAGATCCAAAAATCAACCTAAAAATCGAAAAATCAAAGAGAAAATTGAAAAATCAAGTGAAAAATCTGGAAAAGCAAGCAAAAAATTTGAGAAAATCAACTAAAAAGCATGAGAAAATTTGGAAAATCAGTCAAAAATCAATCAGATTTGAGAGAAAATCACCAAAAAATCGACCAAAGCGCATGAAGTTCATGGTAAAATTTTGTCTAAGTCTAGAAAATTCGCCCTCAAGAGAGCATGTTCAGCCATGAAGGAAGTTGGTGCTTAAAATGTGGGACGAGGCAAAGCATGGAAAGCTTTCTTCAAACTCCGTCAAGCCTTGAAGAAGAATGGCAAGGACTTAAGGAAGTCCGCCCAACAATGAAGAGAAGAATGGCAAGGACTTGAGGAAGTCCGCCCAACAATGAAGAGAAGAATGGCAAGGACTTGAAGAGGTCAGCCCTTAAAAAGTGGGACTTGGCAAGACTCTTCCAAAGTCCACCTCACCTTGGCAAGATGCCTTTGAAGTCCGCCCAGCAATGAAGAAGGATGGCAAGGAAAGTAAGAGGTCGGCCCTTAAAAAGTGGGACTTGGCAAAGAGGTTCCAAACTCCGCCCAACTTGGCAAAGACCCTTCAAAGTCTGCCCAAGCCTTGAGGAGGATGGCAAAGCACTAAGAAAGTCCTCCTTTGACTTGGCAAGGACTTAAGGAAGTCCGCCTAGGCATAAAAGAAGAAAAAAATTAAAATTTTTGCTAAGTATTGAGGCCTAGGAAAGAAAAATCCGAAATTTGCCTAAGTATGGGGGCCTATAAAGAGGGAAAATTGAAATTTTGGCTAAATATTTTAATGTTTTCAAGAGGAGAAGTGCAAATTTTGAAAGGCAAAGACTTGAGAAAGTCCGCCATGTCTTGATAGGAGATGGAAAAGGCTTAAAGAAGTCCGCCTAGGCCATGGCAAAGGAAGTATGAAGTATGAAGTTTGCCTAACATGAGAAGAGAAGAAGGATTAAAATTCGCCTAAGTATGGATGCCTAGAGAAAAGTTGATGAAATTGGCCAAGTACACAGAGGAAAATGCACAAGGCAAAGAGGTAGGAAAGTCCGCCCTTGGTTAAGAGGGTTAAAATTTTGTCAAGTATCATGGAATTTCACCTAAGGAAGACATCTAGACACAAACTTTGCCTAGAGAAATTCGTCCGAGCAAGAGAAAATTTGACTTTGGCATAAGAAAATGTGCCCAATGCAATTCAAAGTTCGCCATGGCAGGAGGAAATAAGGATCTGGCGTAACATTTGTCGGCAAAATGGCTAGAATTTTGACTTGGCTAGACGAAAATTGGAATAAATTTGGAAAATAAACTTTTAGCCAAAGAAAATGGAGAAAAAATCAAAATAGCCATGGGTCCAAAACGAATGGGTTGGAATAAATTAAATATTTTAATAATTTATTTCCAATACTCAGAAATTTAAAATGCCTTGGACAAAATAAAATTTTCCAGAGATATATTACGCCGGATAAAGATAAAATCCAATGGGAAAAAATTAAATTCGTCATGAATTTAAAGTTGGAAAAAACGAATTTAATTGGATATTTAGTGTTTTTTCAAAATTTCGAAGATCGAAGATAAACGTCTAACCAAAAATCGAATTTTTGAAGAATCAAAGAGATTTGCCTGGATAAGCTCGCCATGAAGTTTTTTTCGAAAAATATTGGAAACTTGCCTGAGAAAACAAATTGAGATCGAGAGAGGAGAAGGCAGTTGCTAAAACAAATCAAGTTCTTCAGCATTATAATGAGTTTCAGCAACTCATTTTTCACAGACATAGCTGAAGAAAAGTTAATCTCTCTCGAAATTCTAAGGCAATCAATTATTCAGCAGGCAAGATCGAATTTCCCAGAGGAAGAAGTAATTTTATGCTGAAGAAGAATTTTTCTCGAGGAAGGAAAGGATTTATTTGCTGAGAGTCGAACTTCTGTGCAAGAGAGGCGCACTTCGTCACTTGCTTTTTGATTAAATTTTCAAAGTTTAAATCTGATTTGCAGCCGGAGGTTCTTTCCTGAGGTTTGAAGTTAAATTGAATAAGTTCGCCATTCTTCCTCTGTCTCTTTCATGTTGATTAAGTTCTGGCTAAAATTTCAGCTTGATCCATTTACTTTCAGCTTGCTTTTTCGTAGAAGTTTAATTATTTAATAAGCTGAAAATAAAATATTCGAACACAAGGCCCGAAAATAAATTATTTTAAAAGAGTCTTCATATTAATGTTAATATTTTTGACTGCAGGTTGATGACCACGATAGGCGAACCATTGAAGAAGGCGCCAATGAAGTTCGCTAGCAAAGGTGTGCAACGAGAGTCTATAGTAAATTCAAAATGGAAAAATGTTGCAGACACCGGTTTGGGACATGTTGACTTCGTAGAGTTTAGGAAACGAGTATATGGACAAAATGGACTTCCGACACCAATAGCCAAGCGAATGGTGAGAAATGGGATTTTTCAGGTAGTTGGATTCCCGCCTGTGATGGATTGTGCAGAATTGATGGTAGAATGTGCCATCCATTATAATGCTCAGACAAGACATATCATTGCACATGACGGTAGAATTTTGGCACACTTGGGCGAGGTAGCGATTCAAGAAACTTTCGGCATCCCGGCACATTCTCGTACTGTCTACAAGACTAAGGAGGAAGCTAAGTGTTTGTATGACAGCCAACCAGAATTATGTGACACAAATATTAACAAGGCATGGCTGGAGAAGCCTAAAACGTCAATAAAGAAGATGCCTAAGAGGCCACGCTGGATGGACTTTAAAGAAGATTTTGGGGACATCATTTTGATGTTGAACAAAGTAGTGGGCAACCCGCAAGGTGCATTTTTTGAGGACTGGATGTATTACTTTATAGATGAAATCACTTCCGGTGTGAAGATGTTCAACTGGTCACGAATGATAAGTGACAATCTTCACGAGCAATTGGTCAATTTGGAAAAGACTAAGTCTTTTCACATGAGCTCGTATATTGTCTACTTATTGGCCAGGTCATATAAATACCCAGGACTAGTTTGCAAAGGCAAAGTGGGCAACGGAGAAAACGAACTCAGGCCTTATGATTGTTACCCGCAGCTTCAGCTAAGGGAGAAATCTCATTTCAGGCGGGTGCACGATGCGTTCTTAATGTACATCACAAGAACACACCAAGGAGGAACGCATCAAAGGCTGAGTCACGAGGCGAAAAGTTTGATCAGTAAATACGGATCCTGGTTTATCCAGTTTCCAAAATTTACATATGTCAAGATCCAGGGATTCACTGGAAATCCCTACAAGCTGCCCATCTATCCGACAAATCGGATGATCCTGCTCGAAGTCCTGATGCAGTTGGAAGAATACCAGAACATCCAGAGGCCAACCAAAAAGGTGGCTGTCACATTCCCATTCTTCATTGGGAATATGTTAGAGTCTTGTCCGTCAGCGCAAGTAGCTGAGAGTGCCAGGCTAGAGATCCAGTGGTACCCATTCACAGCCTATAAGTCCAGGGCCAATTTTGATCCACATCATCATATCTGGATAGTGGATGGGAGAAGGTACAAGCACAGAGTAGACCTAGAGGACTTCCGGGCGAACGCCGCTGATGAATATGAGGTCAGGAGAAGATTATGGTCCAAAATGCCAGTTGACTTCATGAGGGCGATTGAACTTTGTCGGGTGCCTGATCAGTTGTAGGGCGATGGGAATTACATCCAGCCACATTTCGAGGAAAGCCGACCTCTCCCTTCAGTGAAGTGGTTCGAGCCTGAGCACTCAAATTTGGCAACCTTGATGAGACCGGTGATCAAGTACTCCCAGTGGTGGGTTGACCATTAGGTTGAGGAATTGAGACAAAAGAAGATAACGCTCATGTATGACTTACTGAGCGAGACAAAATCTTATTCCTCCAATGCTGGCACATCCCATCATGATGATTTGATTGAGATGGGTGAGAAGAGGAAAGAAGTAGTTCCAAGCACAGAGCCTGCCCCAAAACGACAGAAGGGAGAACCATCCTGTTCAACAGTGTCTCGGAACATTGATGAGTTGGTGGCTACCATAGATGAATCCTTGGCCGAAATTATGAGACCTTTTGAAGTTCAAGAAGAGAACAATGAGCCTATTTAGCTGGATGACGAGGAGCCCTCATCACCTACGGGCACGGAAATACTAGGTTCAGATAATGAGATGCAAGTCCGAAATAATGACTTCGAAGAGGGAATGATTTCCGCCCTCAGAGAAGTCTTGGATGTTCCAAATGAGGAGAATGTTTAGGAGGAAGATGGTATTGAGCAGCCTACCATTCCAGATTGGATGATAGAGAGGATGAAGATTCAGGCACCAGTAGAGGCCCAGGAGGAAGATGATACTGCGGATTTCTTGGCAAGGTTGGAATAGGTTGCAATTAAGAAGCCTACCAAGAAATTTTCTACCATTCAGAGGGACGAGGCAGGCAGTCGTTCCATACACATCGCAATACCGATAGTGGACAAGCCACAAGATGAGATCACTCCTCAAGAGTACGCCATAACCACTATTGACCTTGGCCCGACAACAAAAGGTCAGGAAGTGGAAGAGCTAGATAATTCTGTCTCAACTGTCAAGGTGAGACTAGAAAAGGAAGTGGTGAAAAAGGAGTATAAAAGGGAGGTTGAACGCCTGAAGAAGTACATTCGGCATCTGACCCAGCCACTCAATCAGGGCGATGCAGTAGCTCCTCCTCTTCCCAGTTCCTCACAGGAGATAGCCAAGGATGTCGAGCAAGGGATGGTCACGGCCAAGGAGGCTCAGGAATGGATGGTAAACGAGGGCACGGAGGCGGTCTCATTCATGGAAAAATTGGCACTTGCCTGCGGGCAAACTTCTTCCTTTCTTTCCAGACTTGTTGATATGGCAGAAACTTGGGATTGTCTTCTAGACATGCAGGAGAGGCTCATTCCATGCCTCAGAGTCTTGAAGGGCGTTCCAAGGGAAGAGTTAGTTGAAAGAAAGGTGATTGCTGCAGGAGCAGCTTATGATTTTCACCATTGGTTTTGGGTAGTAACTATACGGAGGGAAATTCTGGAGAGGGCGAAGGCGGATGGGCTCAGAGTCTAAGAGCAAGTAAAAGAAATCCGGGAAAAGATTTACACTATAGCTGCAGATGTGTTTGATCGAGAAGTTGTCCGGGAAAACGACATGCAGTTGGAGAGGTTGAAGCATAAGGTTCATGAGGTTTTCTTTTCTACTCCTGGACCAATTATGAGACAGGATTTCGCGAAAGTGGCGAGTCTCTTGGCCATTCAGAATGATTTTGTGAGGCAGGAGGCGGATTTGGAAAGCACCTTCGCCAAATGTGCCGAGGATTTGGATGGACTCGAATTTAGGATTAGCATGATGCTGCCTGTCACGATGGAGGAGGTTGTCACAGTCGTGTCCAGGTTCATCGAGCACAATGCTGCCCAAGAAGATAGGGACGCCTTCCCTTGATGATAGCTCCAACTGCCACTTCACTGCCTGTTACTGCTGGTTTACTGATTGATGACTGATGTTATTTTGGGCAACTCTAATTAGGGTTGAGTTGTATTAATCTTGGCCGTTAAAATTGTTTTAATCTCAGCCCTTCATTTCATTTTGAAAACTCTATTTAAATTGGTGATCTCTCACTTTTATTTGTGTGGAGACAGTATATAAAATTGTTGCATTGAGACTATTTCCGATAATAAAAGCTCTTATGCATGATTTGCTTTGAGTAACTTTTATTGTCAAGTAGTAAGCAAGGTTACATATCTTCTTCTACCATAGATTAGAGTTAGAATTAAATTAAGTAGAATTTGCTTTAAATATTGGTTAAGTGAATGAGAGATTGATTGTATAGATTCAATGGTGAAATATTGCTCATACTTTCTTCGAATGGATGATTTGCATTCGATGCGTAAAGTTAGCTTGAGCTTATAATTGTGGAAGCTTAACTTCGGTCTCATTCGAGGCTTGAAAATAATAATCACACCCCCTTGAAGATTGCACCCACTTTGCGTAGTTGTCCCAGGGAGGCGAAACAAAGCGTGGTTATCCCTCTCACTGAATCTTTGTTGTCTCTTGAATTCTTAGGCGTAGAATAGATCCCCCTAAACCCTCATCTTTTTGCAATTTTTTGAGATCGACAGTGAAAGTCCCAATTGAAGAAGCTTTTAATGATAAATCCACCTAAGTCCCGAACTTGTGAAGAATTCTTTAACGTAAGTCCCTTTGTGTATTACTAGCAAATCACAACGCCCATTGAGCTTATCCACATGTCAAGACCTGACAGAAGAAACCTTGGAATCACCATATGATCTTCTCGCAATCTTAGCATACACGGTGGTTTTTCAAGAGAGGATAGAGTGTCTTTGGACATTTTATTTTGTGTGTTCGGTGGATGATAAAACGTACACCAACAGTATCTTCGCCTCCTTTATATACAATGATGGTCAACCTCTTCTCTAGGTCGCCCCCCTATAAAAATAGAAAATAGAAAATATTTATTTGTACATCAAAAGGCTGACCTGCCTTGAGCATTATTTCATTTTATTTTATTTTATCTAGGAGAAAAGTATCTCCTGCCGCGATAACACTAACACTCCCTCTTAGCTAGGGAGGTATTTTCTAGATATCCTTGTCATGGAATCTCTCAACATGAAATCCACAATGGCTACACCCATTTGTGGAAAAACCACATCTCAGTCTCAGAGATGTACAAGAGTTCATCACGGAGTCTCTCAACGTGATGTTGTCATGGAGTCTCTCAACATGACGTCCACCATGGCTACTCCCATGTGTGGAAAGAAATACATGTACAAGTGCCCATCACAGAGTCTCTCAATGTGATGTCGTCATGGAGTCTCTCAACATGACATCCACCATGGCTACTCCCATGTGTGGAAAAACACAAGTACAAAGGGTTCATCACAGAGTCTCTCAACATGATGTCGTCATGGAGTCTCTCAACATGACGCCCACCATGGCTACTCCCATGTGTGGAAGAAACACATCTTCGTCTTAGAGATGTACGAGGGCTTTCACCTCATATTTCTCCATCTCAGAGAACTATGCATTATAGCAAAGCTCACTGATGTTGAGTCTCCCTCTTGGCAAGGGCGACATTCTCCACTACCCCAAGCTTGTCTCAAAAATGTGCAAACTTCACTTTGGAAAGAGGCTTGGTGAGAACATCAATCGTTTGATCATCAGTGCAAATGTACTTGAGTTGAATTGCTTTCCTCAGTACCATGTCTTTGATGTAATGATACTTGATCTCCACATGCTTTGTCCTATCATGAAACACTGGATTTACTGAGAACTTCACACAACTTTGACTATCACAATGAATCACAGTTGGCTCCAATGTTTGCCCAAACAATCCTGCAAGGAGCTTTCAAAGCCACACTGCTTCTTAAGCTGCCACACATGCTGCAATATATTCAACCTTTGTAGTGCTTAGTGCCACAAAAGTCTACTTCCTGCTACACCAAGAAATCATGGCAAACCCCAAGCTGAAGCAACATCCAGAGGTGCTCTTCCTATCAGTTACACTACCGGCCCAATCATAATCAGTATAGCCTTGTAACTTCAGATCTTCATAGGAAGTATATCTCAAGCTATATCCTACAATGCCACACAAGTATCTCAGAATATGCTTTGTTGCAACTAGATGTATTTGTCTTGGTTCACACATGAATTGACTGAGAGCACTCATAGCATAACAAATGTCGGGTCTAATGTTGACTAGATACATCAATGATCCAATCAATTGTCTATACATGGTGGGATCTACCAAATCTGAACCAACTATTGAGTCACTTAACTTCTTCAAATTTGTCTCCATAGGTGTAGACATGGACTTGCAATCCATCATCCCAAATCTCTTCAAGATGTCTATAGTGTATTTTCCTTGACTTAGAATAATCTCATTAGGTCTTTGCCACACTTCCAGTCCCAGTAAGTAATGCATAAGACCAAGATCCTTCATCTCAATCTCAGAGGCTAACTCTTTCTTGCATTTGACAATGAGATACTCTACTCTAGTGAGAAATAAATCATCAACATAAAGAACCAATATCAAAGCCTCACCATCAACTACTTTGAAGTAAAGGTTGGAATTTGCATCATTCTTGGAGAATCCCAAGCTCATCAAATATCGATCAATCCTTTCATACCATGCACAAGGTGCTTGCTTAAGGCTGTACAATGCCTTCTTCAATCTGCATACATGAGACTCCTTCCCATGAATCACAAAACCATCTGGCTGCTCAATGTACACTTCTTCTTCAATCAATCCATTAAGAAATGTAGTCTTTACGTCCATTTGATGGGACTTCTAGCCTTTAGCGGATGCAATAGCAATAATCATTCTGATAGAAGTGTATCGAGCAACAGGAGCAAATGTCTCCTCATAATCTATTCCCTCCTTCTGAGAGAATCCTGTTGCCTCAAATCTCGCCTTGTGCTTCTCAATGCTACCATCAGCCGCATGCTTGATTTTGTAGAGCCATTTGGAAGACACAACTGATTTCCCTTCAGGTCTCAAAACAACATCCCATACATCATTCTTAATGATAGATTGATATTCTTTTGTCATTGCATCTTTCCATACCTGCTGGTTGGATGCTTCCTCAAAACTGGAAGGCTCAGAATCAATGATGTGACTCATCAATGCCACATAACCTGGAAACTTCTGCAGTCTCTTGCTTTCCCTAAAGGCGCCTTGAGGAGCTGCATACTTTTCTGCCTCTTGCATAGTTTGTTGAGCCCATAGAGGCCTCTTCCAACCTATGACAATGTCTCTAGGCCCATCAGTTGGTTCTATAGGATCAACTGGATCAATAGTCTAGGCCGGTTCGTTGGACTCCCTCTGAATGTCAGGAGTATGATCAGGAGATATGTCCATATCTGAGTGGTCTCCTGCTCTTCACTGTCTATCTCCATGTAAGACCCTTTAGATCTTTTGAAGGCTACTTCCTCTTCAAAGGAGACATCTGTACTAATCTCAATTTGTTTCTGCCTTGGAATATAGACTTTGTAGGCCTTTGAAGACTCACTATATCCCACGAATATACCCTTCATGCCTGAAGGTTCTAGCTTTGATCTTTTATCCTTGGGCACATGAATGTAGACAGGACAACCAAAAATCCTTAAATGACTAACCTCAGGTTTCACACTTGTGAAGGCCTCCTCAGGAGTCATGTTTCCCAATATTCGATGAGGGCTTCTGTTTTGAACATACACGACGGTTCTGGAAGCTTTTTCCCATAGGAAGGTCTGTAAATATTGATCATGAATCATAGCCTTGGCTGCCTCAATTATGGATCTATTCTTTCTTTCGGAAACTCCATTTTTTTGAGGGTTGTACGAAACACAAAACCCTCTTGATCCCTGCCTCAATACAGAAATTACGAAAACCTCCAGAAGTGTATTCTCCTCCATTGTTTGATCTCAGAACTTTAATCCTTTTCCCAGTCATGTTTTCAACTTGAGCCTTGAATTCTTTGAATCTATCAAGTACTTCTTCAGACTCCTTAGATTTCAAGAAGTAAATCCAAGTCTTTTGAGAATAATCATCAATGAAAATCCCATAATACCAAAATCCACTCAAAGATGCCACAGACATTGGTCCACATAAATGAGAATGAACAAGATCTAAAATTCCCTTTGATCTACTGTCACTACTATGAAAGGGACTCTTGATATTCTTAGCAAGTGCACATCCTCTGCAAATGCCATCGTGCTCCAGACTGAGCTTTGGTAGACCAATAACCACCTTCTCCATAGATGAAAGAGCTCTGAAGTTTAAGTGAGCAAGTCTCCCGTGCCATAGCTCACTCGAACTAATAGAGTCGTGCAATAATGCCTGAACTGGACGAATAGAAATTCTGTATAGGCTCTCCTGACGAACACCAATCACACGAGCTGATTTGATACTTGAGTTCTTAGGCCAAGCAAGAACTTTCCCTTCAGAAAAAGCAACCTGGTACCCTTTGTCCTCCAATGCCAAAATGGAGACAAGATTTCTGTTGATCCTTGGTACAAACAAGACATCACTCAAATAAAGAGGGATGCCAGAATCTAGCTGAAAAGAGGTGGCCCCAGCTCCTTTTATGGAATAACAAGCATCATCTTTGATTATCACTTGCAAGTTGGTTTCTCTTTCTACCAAGTCTATAAGATGCTCTCGATATCCTATAATGTGTCGCGAAGTGTAACAACCTGTCCAATCTATAGTTTAAAAATTTCAACTAACTTTCAGCTGAACTGCAACTAACTTGTTTTCGAACTAGGGTTCCCATAAAGTTTCCCAACTAATTCAAACATGCAACTATCTTTTGAATTTTCAGTTTCAGCTGGCAAGTAACATCTTATTGTTTTCAATCAACTGTTCACAACAGATCAATAACTAATAACTGCCAAACTAGGGTTTCCAAAAAAAAAAAGCTTAACGAACTAAAAGAGAGTAACTGCTAGGCATCATTAACTAACTTGCATCTTCCACCTCCTCATAAAACTAGGGCTTCAATTGCAGCTAGACGGAAAGGAAAATTCAATTCTGATGTCGCTACATCATACAATTCATCAACTAACTTTTAATTTCATTTTCAGCTGAAAAGAAGGCTATTAACTGTAAACATATAACAAGAAATTGCAGAAGGTTAATAATTACTTTTCTTTGCTTCCAGAAGATAATGAACATTTACTACAGCTATAAATCAATTATAACAGCTGAATGGATCGAGTAACTATCTTACTAATTAACTGCAAAATCTTGCAATGTTCATTAACATAAACGAATAACATTCATAGCATAATTGAAAATAAACTTTAAATAGCATTGCATGTACCTGGATTTATGAGTGAGGAAGAAAAACATTTGGCATTATCTTCATGCTGTTATACTAGGAAATCTTTATCAAGAGGGAAAGAGAATTATCATCAGGGGCTTTACCGCCCAACCAAGACCAACTGGCCTCCCGAGTTTCTTCAAAATAAGATCCCGCCCTTCTCGAGGGTAATCAACATAGATCAATTTATCATCATGTCTTTGAGCCTGGTGTCCATGATTCCTATATACTGGTCGATCCCTCCTTTGTAGGTTCCTCCTATCCAGAAGGATCATTCTGACCATAGCATATTTGGATCTTGGAAGCTGACTTTGCCTAACTGGCATCTACCTTGGCCAAGGATTTTCAATGCTCTGGCACCACTGTGCCGATATCTCTGACACTACTATGTCAATGTCTCAGGCACTACTGTGCAGACATCTCTGGCACTTCTGTGCCGTCAGCACACTCACCCTTGCTTGACATGACAACTCTCAGGATTAAGCTGTAATTTTATAATAGCAATTTTGATTACCTTTTCTTCTTAGTTCAAGGTTATAATTTCATTCATAATAAAGGAGATTCATAGGCGTTGAGGATTTTCATGTCTCTCATATTTATTCCATAAAAAAAAACTCAGAGAGCAATAATATGCACTAACCAACTTCCAACTCGAGGGAAGAGAATTTGGTTTATCCAAATAGATAAAGTTCTTAGATGATTTCCAAATGGTTCAGACTGAACCCAGATTCAGGATCTTTTCACTTATTTAAGTTTAGGTTGATGTCATATTGTAATCAAAGAGCGGAAGAGACTAGGCACATAGTTATTCTCTTCTTATTTTAAATATCTGTTGATTACTTAATGCTTTTACTGAAGAATTAAAGACACAAGGTTCTAAGTTTTCTGCATCTTAGCATCTGTTATATATATATATATCCAGATTCATATCAACAGATCATCCACAATTAGGAACCATCAAGATTTCCAGAATGAACAGGTAATTCACTATTTAACCATTAAAGCGTTAGATCAGAGAAGAGAGAAGAGTTTTCGGTATATATAAGCATGAGTTACGGTGGCCTGAGGATAATTCCATCCCATTCAGATTCTTATCATTTCTCTTCTCTTGGGTTCATAACCTTAGGATTCTTTGTTTATCATCATGATTTGGATCTAATCATAAAATAAGATTATTTGATGACTTAAAGGAAAGAGAAGGTAAGAACGCAGTTAAATTTAAGTATACACCACACTCCCATCTTTTAAAGACAGGTTAAGATCACAGTAAAGAAGGTTTACCTAACCAGGTCAGACCACTGTGAGTGATGTGAGTCTTGAGTAAGGCAGAGTAGTTAATGCACTCGATATGACTTAGTTATACTCAGAGTTCAGGGGACTGGAATTCTAAATTAAGAGACTTCACAGATTGAACATGGATCACTTGTCGCATAAGGTCCAAATAGAAAGATGAGGACCTTTAAAAATTCCTATACCTCTGCAGGGTGTCTACACTTTATCTAATTTCGTTACTTAGAATTAGAAATTCAGTCTAAGGTATTGGTTACTCAAGCTACCAGCTGTATTAGAGAATAAAGCTTGTGGGAAAACAATGAGGTGTCAAAGAAAATGGAGTTTCAAAAGAAAACGGGTTGGCACAAGAAGAGAGGTAGTAATGATTGCGGAGTGACACAAATGGGGTCTTAATCCCAGATCAAGGAAAAATAAATACAAGATTCAATTTGTAACTACAGAGCCCCCTTCTCTTACAGGAAACAAAGATATTTACACCCCATATCATTATTATAATTTGATCTCACAAAAGAATCACTAAGCTGTCACTATTAGAAATATACATACTTCTGAAAAGAAGTTATAAATAAAGCTTATGAATAAAAACACCGAACAAATTCCAATTGGAATATCAATCTATTAATATTTTTACGTGCCTGAAGATGTGGCTTGAAGCCTGAAGGAGAATTTCGAATCCTGCCAAGATTAAGCCGTGGCAACAATGAAATCTTCGTCCCTTCTATTCGGAATTTGAGTGGTAGTTGTTGACTGATTTAAAATGAAGCGAGTTGGATTATCAATCGGTAGGTGCGGAAAACTCATTATCGAATACACCTTTGTCCATCCCCGAATGCCCATGATTTCCGTCTTCAGATTTCATTTCAAGAAAAGGAAAATAAAACATAGGAGAAAGAAAAATGATGGGAAAGCTCGGCTAGGTATGTACAATGAGTACGCAACTAAGGCCAGAAGATAATGTCTCCCGTGAGAGTGGCTAAGTCGAAGGTGATTGCCCGGTAACCATTACAGAGTCTCCTGACAAAGAGAAACCTCCAAAAGTTAATCCCCTACACCTAGAAACTTCTGATCCAAGAATACCAAAAGCCCCGCGTCTGAAAGTCTTCCATCTTGGCCATTTCTTCCGATGGAAAGATGGCGGAAAGACTTCAACAATTTTAAAAAAAACACCAACGCTTCTACAATAATTCCCTTACATTTTATTTTTGATTGATGGCATCCAAATTATGGTTATTATTTTCTTTATTATTCCACCATCGACTTAAAGCATTACAATACCATTATTTATTTAAATCAACCGCTTTATTATTATAAATTTTATTATTTTATGTCCTTTGAAATCTCCTAAGATGTATTCCAAGAGTTAACTCTTTTCAACTTCAAGAGGAGATTATTATTAAATATTTTAAATTAGCTTATTTAGAAATAGTTTATATTAAACTACTTATGGCCAAGGTCATGACGTCAGCACAACTGTCTTACACTGACTCAAGATCTGGTGATAAAATTGATCCATTGTTAACCACGTCCTCTCCCTGATGATATTTCCCTTTCTCCCATGGCGCCGGAAAACTTGCATCCACTAACAGGGATTACGGTTAGATCATTCTTCAACAACTAAATAATATGCATTTAAATTTAATCTCATGATCTCATTCAATTTCACATGAACAACAAATTCACTTGCAAAATAGAGAGTTCGTTAACCTTACAGTTACAATAAAAAGAACAACTATTGCATTCTCAATGTCATAATCACATGAAAGCAGTTACTTGTAACTAACATTGCATTCGAAATACATAACCAAACATATAGTCTCATTGTGAGGGATGTGACACAAAGCACCACTATCTATCAACCAAGTGTCACTGTCAGTTGGAACATTGCTTGAAAGAGCGGAGATGAATAGAAATCCCCTTGAGTCGTCTCTAGATTCCTTTTGAGGTGACACATCATCAACATCTGTAGTTGAAGCATGTTGTTTTGGTTTTGATATGCAACCTCGAGCATAGTGACCATACTTGTCACACCTGAAACACTGAATGTGAGAGAGGTCCTTCTTCTTCTTTGGTTCTGGAACACAATCTGATTTTCTGTCTCTATTCCTCTTGAAATTGCCTCTTCTCCCTTCTCTTCCTTTCATTCTGGATGCTTGAGCAGCAAGGACATTATTTTCTTCATTATGAGAGCTTTGCCTATTTCCTCTTACTGCCAATTTGGATTCCTCTTGAATGCAATCAGCTCAAAGACGATCAAACTTGGGCAACTTAGATCTCCCATTGATGCTTTGGATAAAGGGCTCCCAAGATTGAGGAAGAACATTCAGTGCTAACATAACCAAATCTCTATCTTCAACTATATCTCCAATAGTGCATAGCTGATCTCTCAAATCATAAATCTTCATGAAGAAAGAAATGAATGAATCTCCTTTAGCCATTTTTATATGATGAAGTTGTTGTCTCAACGCAAGGGCTTTGCTGGTACTGTTGATCTCATACAATCCTTGTAGAGCCTCTATAACAACCTATCCAGTCTACAGTTTTAAAAATTCAACCATCAACTAACTTTCAGCTGAGTTGCAACTAACCGGATTCGAAACTAGGTTTTCCATTTGCTTCCAACTAATTCAACATACAACTAACTTTTGAGTTTTCAGTTCAGCTGAAAAGTAACATCTAACAGTTTCCAACAACCGCCTCATAGAAGATCAAAACTAAATAACTGTCAAATTAGGGTTCCCATTTAACCAATTTATGAATTGAGGAAAATAAATAACTTCCCTTTATTCATTAACTAATTTCAGATGTTTCATTTCAGTTGAATGATTCAAGTAACTGTCCAACTAATTAATTGCAGATTCTTACAATGTACATTTAACATAAAAGAATATCATTCATTGCATAAATGAAAGTAAGCTTCAAATAGCATTGCATGTACCTGGATTTATGAGTGAGGAAGAAATACATTTGACATTGTCTTCATGTTGTTATACTTGAGCTTCTTTATCAATGAGGGAAAGAGAATTATCATCAGGGGCTTAACCGCCCAACCAAGACCTATTGGTCTCCCGAGTTTCTTCAATTGAAGAACCTGCCCTTCACGAGGGTAATCAACATGGATCAAATTATCATCATGCCTCTGCGCTTGGTGTCAAGTACCTATACCTCCTGATCGACCTTACTAAGGGTTCCTCCCAACTAGAAAGGCCACTCTGATCAGTGGTATATCTGGCACTTGATAGCTGACAGATGCAGAATCTAGCATCGTACCTTGGCCAAGGATTTTTAACATAACTGGCACTCTTGTCCCGTTAGCATTCTCACCCTTGCTCGACATGACAACTCTTCAATCAAGTTATAATTTTATACTAGCAATTTAATTACCATTTCTTCTTAGTTCAAGGTTATAATTTTACCATCAAGTTTCGTACATAATAAAGGAGATAAAGGATTTTCAAGTCACATATTTATCCCATAAAGGACTCGGTGAGAAATAATATGCCCTAAACCAACTTCTAATTAGAGGGGAGAGAATTCGGTTTAACTAGATAGATCAAGTTCCTTAGATAATTTTACAAATGGTTCAGTTGAACCCAAATTCAAAATCTTTCTCTTAGATCGAGGTCAAATCTTGACCTTATGAAAATATATATTCAATGTCAAGTCTTCAATTCTACCTTCATGATTCAAGGTTCAACAATTTATAACAGATTAAGTTATGATATTGCAATATCAGGTTTGGTTGTCATTCTTCGTAGTTCAGGGTTAAACTTAACCCAAGGAGTATGTATATTTTCAACTCCCAATTAATGACTCTTGTTACTTTTAGTTAGTTTTCAATTTAGACATAAACTTCCTCACTTGAAGATATTCGATTGAACTCATCTATAGAGAAAAATAAAGAGAGAGAGAGAGAGAGAGAGCAGAATAGGATAGTTTATTATAAGATTCTCCTAGTCTTAACGTTTGAAGTTCAGATAAAGATCTCGATATGGTAGGGAATTCACTCTAAATCAAATCAGTATTATAAGGATGAAGTGGTCTCTTAAAGCCAGAAAAGATTATTGTAACCAAAATTTTCGAGAGATTAGACCTATTCACTGATTCAAAAATTAGAGTGTACTGGCTCCATTCTAATGATCTTCGCAGTTGTATAACAAAAGAGAGTCTATTAATATAGGCATCAGTGTGACAGAGTTAAAAGATCCGTTTCAAATACTTCAGGGACAAAAGATTCCACTAAATATATATATATATCATAGTAACGAGACGCGAACGCGGCTCAGACTCGGCGAGGGCGACTCGGCGCGGGACTTGGCGACTCCGGACGCGGACGTGGCAAAATGAAAAAAAGTTGAAAAACCCTAGAAATTTAGAGATTTTTAAGGATTTAAAACTTGTTTCAAGCACCCTTTATTGAATACAACACAAATAAAAGCAAATTTGATCACATGCACAAGTATACAACGATTACATAAGTATAAAGTACACAAATTGTAGTTGCGTTGCTGAAGGAAATAACATACTTAGATATATAAAATTAGTCAAATGTATACAAAACTCATGGAATATGAAATCCATGACATCAAATGTTCCATACAAATATGAAATATGAAATATGACATCAAATCAAAATGTTCTATGACTCTATGCCCTATGGCATAGTGGAGCCAGCATCCTTCCTACGAAGGCGTCTAAAGGGCCTGGATGATGTTGCAGCTGCAGCCATAGTCTCTGCCTGTGTCTGACTCTCCATGCCACGCTCACCAACAGCATCTATGCCTCCTCGTGCTCTAGCCTCCTCCTCAGCCATGGCTACAACCTCGGCCTCTCTCTCTGCCTGGTCCACCCAATCAAGGTCCTCGTCACTAAAGACTGCATCTGTAGCCTCAGTGGTCCACTCAGACTGTGGATCAACCTCCTCTAGATTGATCGGGGTTTTGTCATGGTCAAAAAGCTTCCTGTATCTGAGCCGAAGATTGTAATGAACATATACCAAGTCGTTCATCCTCTCCACTGTCAATCTATTGCGCTTCTTGGAGTGTATGTGCTCAAACATACTCCAATTGCGCTCACAACCAGATGAACTGCATGGCTGGCTCAATATACGAATGGCAATATTTTGCAGGTTCGGTGTATCAGAACCAAACATATTCCACCAGCTATCTGAGATGAGAAAAAGAAACAAAATCAATCTCATTTCAAGTTTCAAGTTCAAGTTCAACATTTAATAATAAATTATAATATAAAGAGATGAAAATTATGCCCTTAAATATATTTTTACCTGGTAGTAATGTTGTCCTATTATCTTTGCACATTTGACGTGCAAAGAAGGCTCCTTGTGCCTTAGTGAAAGCATCTATCTCCTGCACCACCTGTGTAGTAACAGCAGGCAACATCCGCTCCAATGTCGTGTAGAGCCCACTAAGAATTTCTCTATCTGCACGGAGATCACGGTGGAATTGGAAGGCCGGATTCAGGAAACATGCGGCTGCATGGATGGGCCTATGAAGTTGGTTTTGCCATCTCCTATCAATGATATCCCAAATGGGACGATACTTCTCCTCAACTCCACCATAGACTGATCTAATGGCCTCTTTGGCCCTATCCATGCCCTCATATATGTAGCCCATTGCGGGCTTCTCCCCATCTGCAACTCGTAGGAGAACTAGCAAGGGCTCAATAAACTGCAAAGTGCAAACATGTTGCACAAATAAGTGTGAATGAAAATAAACAAATAAAAGTAAGATATGATTAAAAATTAGAACATAATAAAGAATTAAATTTTACCTTCACAATCTCGTCCATTGGTGTCCAAAACCCTTGCTCATCAAAAATGCAATCAGCCACAGCAATCCCTGCAGTGCTTGTAGAAAAGGATGAGGAAGACCACTCCTCACTAGTAAACATGCGCCTCAAAGCTGCCCTTGACCGAATCAAGGATTGCATTGTGATAAAATTTGTTGCAAACCTGGTGATGCCAGGACGAGACAACTCCCTCAACCCCGTGTATTGCCTCATAAGGTTAAGCACCCATGTGTGGTTGTATACAAATTTGCAAACGTTTTTTGCTGCTTCCACACATGTTTTGATCCATGGGAGCTTCCCAAGATCCTCCAACATGAGGTCAATGCAATGGGCGGCACATGGAGTCCAAAATATAGTAGGGTGCCTCTCCATCAATAATCTACCAGCAGCAACATAATTTGCTGCATTGTCTGTCACCACTTGCACTACATTTTCTTCCCCCACATCAGCTATCACCTCCTCTATAGCCTCACACAGGTATGTGGCATTTTTGATTTGGGCAGAAGCATCAATGGACTTAATGAAGATGGTGTCACCTGAAAAAATAAGCAAAACCAATTATTCAATAAATTAAAAAACATAAATCAGCCATATTAAATTATGTGATTCACTAAATAAAATTCAAATTCCAATGCATTGAAGGAAGTACAATTACCTCCGGAGGAAACTAGGAAATTAAGCAACGTCCTATTTCTCCTATCAGTCCAACCATCAGTCATGATGGTGCAACCAATCATGCTCCACTGCTTGCGCTGCTCCTCTAATTGTGCTTTCACATCTGCCACCTTTTGAGTCAAAAGTGGGCCCTTTAATTCATCTTCACTAGGGGCTTTGAACCCCGCCCCACATATGGTTATCGCATCAACCATGTTTTGCCAGAAAGGTGACCTATAACATGTCATAAATAAATTGATAAGTTACATAAGTATTGTAAAATTTGAATTCGATAATGAGATAATGAGATACATCTAGATTCTAAAATTTAAATATAAATTTTAAAACAATTAAACGAAAAAAATTACCTGGCTACATGGAAGGGAATGGTGCAGTAGTACCAAAAGTCTGCAATTGCCTTTTTGGCTGCATCATGTGCGTCCTTGTTCCAACCCATGCTCTCAAGCGACGGTTGGGAACCAGGGGTAGTGCGTGGTACAAAATATGAGTCCACCCTAGATTTACGAACTCTAGGGCCAATGCTAACACTGCCACTACCACTAGCAGTAGCAGCGCCACCAGCACTAGGAGTACGCATAGGCATTGCTGATGCAGAAACAGAAGCACTACCACAAGCACTAGCACTAGGACGGTATGGAGGCATGGAAGAAGCATCTCCAACAGCACCAAGTCCCTGTCCAACTCCAACACTCAACAACTCCTGCTTCTGTTTCTTTTTCATTTCTTTTTGCATTTCAAAAGTTTCTAATTGCACCTGTACTTCACGAACAACCTCAGGAGGTGCTACAGGGCAACCCACTGCATCATGGGCGGGTATGCGTGCAAGATGATATTTTAATCGATTTATGCCTCCATGATATATTGTTTTGCAGTAGAAACATTTGGCGTCTCCTTTTTTCATTCCGGGAAAGATTTCAGCATGTTTCCAAGCAGGGTCTTTTCTGACTGGGGTATGAGACATTGTGAAAATAATAATATGGTATGATTTGCAAATGAATGTGGCTGCACAAAATAGGGTTTCTAAAATTATTAAAGTTGCAAGTAGGGTTTGTAAAAAAAATATGCAAACTCAAAAGAATAGTGATTTTACAAATTACAATGAATTATTTGTTAAAAAAACACAAAAAAATCAATTAAAATCGAACTTACCTCTTAGATTTAGCTTGGAATGCAATACAAACTCCTCCCAATCACTGGTAATGAGCTCTCAATGCACCTCCTTGCTGGTATGAAGCTCCCCAAATGATATATGCCCCTGGATTTGTCTTCAACAACTTGCTGGTTGCCCTCTCTTCTCCTCCTATTTTTCTTCACAACTCTCTCTTCTCCTCCTATTTTGCCAAATGAATGAAATGAGGGCCCTTTTAGGGCGAAATAGAAGATATAAATCAAAAAACAAATTAAAAAAATGTTATGTTTTAATTTGTTTTTGGCCTTTTTGGCCGCTGCTGCCGCGGCCGCGTCCCACAGTCGGGACTCGCCGCGTCCGGCGCGTCTGGTGCGTCCAGACCTGGACGCGGCAGCGCCCGCGTCCTCGCACCCAGGACGCGGCCAGGGCCGCTCTGCGCGGGACTCGCCGTGTCCGGAGGACTCGCGGCGAGTCTTAGAGCTATGATATATATATATATATATATATATATTTAGATGCACTCTGAACAATAGGAAGAATGAAAACTAGGTCATGATTCGGTTTATTGATTAGATGGAGATTGACTGGAAATTCTAGTTCATTTCCCCCAGATCCCACTAATTCAGAGTTATTTCAATTATAAACCTAGCATAATCTTCAAATACTCAGACAAGGTTTGATCACCGCATGGAAAAGAATAAGAAAACCAAAACCAATTTGGGTTCCATTCAAGAGGATCAAAAATTCAATTTAAGCCTACAACCAACAGAGGAAACATAAATATAATTGATTGAAAGTTTAACTTTAGGGTCGGTATTGATGGCAGAGGAATAAATGCGGGCAACTAGGTATCAACTGATGAGATCAACGGAAGAACCAGAACGGTATGATTCTCATTTGCAGCTACATTGTTCATTATATTATGCGATATTGGAAAATGCAATTCGCAACAAGTCTAATGCACTTCAGAGAGGAACGTTTTCAACTGGGAAAAACTAACCGGATTGATAGCCAACACATAAATTGCACAAGTATAAAACATCGATATCAATACGTTGAAGGAGAATCTCGTTACTTGCCTGACTGAAGATAATGAATTGGAAACTTGAGAAATTCAACTCTTAGCTCAGCTACTTCGACAACCAAGGAACCTTGATGCTTCTAGCCGAAGAGAAGAATAGAGACGGAATTCCCAAAATAAAACTCGACACCACTCTGACGGATTAGAGATAGGCAACAAAATATCAAAACTCCTTTGCCCAACTCTAGAGGTTGATCCTTAGATATTAAAAATTACGATTACACCAACAGAGAGGATATAAGATGGAAAAATGGAGAGGAAAACTCGAGATACCAAGAACGAGAGTTTTCTTAGGCGGAAGAAAATTACAGGAGTTGAATCGAGTGAAGAAGCCACCACCAAGGTTAATGGTCTTCATTCGGAAAAAGAGTTTCCCCAAGAAGTCTCCCGCCGAGATTGCAAAGTCGTGACTGCATGGCTTCTTCTCTTGGCCGTTTCAAATAGAGAAGCAAAAGCGCGATGACGAGAAGAAATTCCTTTCAAATTCCGAAGACTCACCTAAATTTATTTTTCAATTTCAAGGCCTTTCTATTAATTTCACATTTGATCGATGGCCTAAGGTTTATATCCATCATCATTAATCATTAATTTATTATTAATTAGCCATTGCAAACATATATATATATATATATATATATAAAACAAGAATTATTCCTCTCAACTCTGAAGAGGCTATTATTATTTAATATTTTATTTATATCAATTATTTAATTTAATATTTATAAACCTTTTGAAATCTTCTTAAAAGGTGATTAATGATATTTATATATAAATATTTAAAATTGACTTGCAGAACAATAATTATATTAAATTACTCATGGCCAAGGTAATGATGTTGACATAATTGTCTTGCACCGACTCTAGATTTGATGATAAAATTGATCCATTGTTAACCACATCCTCTCCTTGATGATATTTCCCTTTCTCTTGTGGCGTCGGCAATCCTGCATCCATTGATAAGGATTATGGTTAGAATGTTCACAACGGCTTTTTAAATACGTATTGAAATATCAACTCATAAACACATTCAATTTCAGGTGAACAAGAATTCACTTGCCATAAAAGTTCGTTAACTTTACAATTATGATAAATAAAATATTTATTCTATTCACAATTTCACATTCACATGAAAACAGTTACTTGCAACTAACTTTGCATCTGAAAATACATAATCAAATTCATAGTCTCAATGTAAGGGATGTAACAGCCTCAAACATTTCTTTGGCTGTCTTCATCTTGGAGATAATTAGAACTGAATGATCCTTCACGGAATCTATCATGATCTTCCTAGCCTTCGTGCCATTTTTCTTCCATTGAATTTTCTTTGCATCATTGGATGGCTTAGGCACATCATTTTCCACGAAATCTAGAAGATCATTTTCTTCGAAGGCAATGAGAACTCTGAATTTCCAAGAGTTGAAATTTGATGCTCCATGAAGCCTATCTTTGACCTTGATTCCATTCACCATCTTTGATACTTTGATAGACTGCCTTAGATAAGGAGAAGACTTTGACTGCTTAAACAAATCTGATCCGATCTTGCTTAAACCCACTCTGATACCATGTTAGTTTTAGACCAGAAATGTAAATAAGCAGAAATACAACACACTAAACAAAGAACACAACAAATTACCTTGGGAAAACCCTCCTTCTCGAGGGAGAAAAACCCAACAAAATATATCTCTTATATACTGAAAGAATAAGAGTAGAAATCTGCTTACAACACAAGCCCAACACAAGGCCGAATTTGATACAATGAATGGTGAAACCTCTCCTTGATACAAATGAATGTAATTCTTCTTGAAATCTGATCTGCTGCTAAGTGCAAATTCCTTAGAAAATGCGAGTTGAAATGAGAATGAATTGATGATCAAATGAGGTATCTTCACCTCCTTTATATACAATGATGGTCGACCTCTTCTTTAGGTCGGCCCCCTATAAAAATAGAAAATATAAAATATTCATTTGTACATCAAAAGGCTGACCTGCCTTGAGCATTATTTCATTTTATTTTATTTTATCTAGTAAAAAAGTATCTCCCCTTGCTATAACACTAACACCCAAAAGGGCATAAGGAAGAGACATAGAAAGCAATTAGGCAACTACTTAATATGGGACATATTCGATCTTGTTCCAATCCTTTTACTTCTTGAGTAGTTTTGGTTAAGAAGAAGGATGGAACCATGAGGATGTGCATTGATTATAGGGATTTCAACAAAAAAAATTAAGAATAGGTACCCTATCCCTAGGATCGACAAGTTGATTGATGAGTTGCATTGGGTAGTTTACTTTTCGATGATTGATCTTGGGTTAGGGTATTATCAAGTTAGAGTTAAAGAGGATGACATTCATAAAATTGGGTTTAGATGCCACTATGGACACTATGAATTCTTGGTCATGCCTTTTGGATTGACCAATGCACATGCTACATTTTAGTCATGTATGAGTTAGGTAATTAATAAGCAATTGCAAATTTTTTTACTCGTCTTCTTTGATGACATTATGATATTTAACAAAATGTGGGAGGATCATCTCAGATAATATTGATGAGGTCTTAGGGATTATGGAGGCATAGTCACTATATGCCAAAGCATCTAAGTGTGAATTTGGGATGACAAATATCTCTATATTTGGGGCATCTGATTAAAGTAGAGGGAGTCAAAGTGGATCAAGATAATATTCAGGTCATCTTGGATTGGTCACCACCTAATACATTGACCCATTTGAGGGGATTTTTCAGTTTGTTAAGTTATTACAAGAGATTTGTTAGGGTTTTTTCACAATTGGTAGCACCCTTAATAGACTTGGCCAAGAAGGGGTCTTTTGTATGGACGGATGTAGCACAACAAACCTTTGACAAGTTCAAGGAGGTAATGAGTTTGTGTCCAGTTCTAGCATTGCTAGATTTTTCTTAGCCCTTTGTGTTAAGAGTGTGATGCTTCTGGTGAGGGAATTGAAGTTGTCCTAATGTAGAATAAATATCCTATAGCTTTTGAGAGTAGGAAGCTCAAAGAGACAGAAAGACGATTTTTTATTTATGGTAAGGAGATGTTAGCCATTATGGATGTGTTGGCTAAATTTAGAAAATATCTAGTAGGGGGTAAATTTGTGGTAAGGACAAATTGTCATAGCGTGAAATACTTCCTCAATCAGAAGGACAAAAATAGGTAAGTAAACTGCAAGCCTATGCTTTCAATATAGAATATGTTAAGGGAAAAAAGAATGTTGTTGCAAATGCTTTACCCAAGATGCCTACTTTATGTTCCATGACAGAGATTTCAGCTGATCGGAAGTTTCATCTTTTCGTTGAGTACTCCAAAATTATTTTTGCTTGTGAGGTCATGGAAATAAAAGTTCAAGATGGCAGGTACAGAGTGGTTAACAATGTTATTTTTTACAAGGATATGATCTATCTTGTGCTTGAATAAAAAAATGAAAGAGAAGATCCTAAGAGCTATCTAGTGATTGATGGATGATGTCCTTAGACATATATGGGAGAGTGTTTCTTGCCACTAGAACAATTCTAAGCATACTTTTCCAACAGGCTTATTGTGGCCCCTACCTATTCCAAAGCATAAATGGGAAAGCATTTCCATGGATTTTATCACCAGTCTTCCATGGGTTTAGGGTAAGGATTGTATTTTTGTTATAGTGGATAGAATAACTAAGCTTACTCATTTCTATGTTATATCTTTAGAGTATAAGGCACCTCAAATTGTAGAGTTGTTTTTCAAGGAGATGTTTAAACTTCATGGGTTGCCAAGGAATACTATTAGTGATAGGGGCAATAGGTTCTTTATTATATTTTGGCAAGAGTTTTTCAAGTTGATAGGTACCTAGTTGACTCCTAGTACTAGTTATCATCCTCAAATAGATGGTAGATGGAGATTGTAAATAAATGGATTGAAGGCTATCTAAGGAATTATGTGTTATGGCAGCAAAAGGCTTGGATTAGATGGTTGCATCTTGGTGAGCATTGCTACAATACCACCTATCACATGTCCATTGGCATAACACCATTCAAAGCTTTGTATGGATATAATGTCACATATCTTGTAGACTTGGTTATCACTGATAGTAGAGATTCGAAGGCCAAGGATTGGGTACAAGAGAGTCAAAATTTTGAAGGCAATAAAAGAGAATATCTAATAGTCACAAAATCAACAAAAGATATATGCAGATATGCACCATGTGGAGATATCATTTGAAGTTGGTGACTTGGTTTTCTTGAGGTTACAGCCATACATGCAATCTTCTCTCAAGAAAAGTGGGGCTGAGAAGTTGAACCCTTGGCTTAATGGACCATATAGGATTGTGTGGTGCATTGGATAGGTTGCCTATGAGTTAGAGTTGCCTCATTCTCATCATAGCAGAATTCACAATGTGTTTAATGTTTCGTGCCTTAAGAAGGCACTTGGCAAACCCATTATACCTTAGGAGCAATTAATTTGGCGAAGAACCTTAGTATTTAAACGTTATACTTGACGATTGTAATGCCTAGTTCTTAGGAGTAATTAATTTGGTGAAGAACCTTAGCCTATTTTATTTCCCATAGGCTATTTGGGATGTTGCAAGGGAATAATTAATTAATTAAACTAAATTGTCTAGAGATTTTCATTTTAAAGGTATCTTGTATTTAATTAATTATTTTTTTTATAAGGATTGGACAATATTATAAAAGCAACTTATTTTTTGGGTCCAAAAGAGAAGTTTAATTAAAAAGAAATTTAAAAGTCACTTTTGAAGGGAAATGAAAAGTTGTGGGAAATCATATTTTATTATTTACAAAAAGTGTATATAAGGGGGTTTGAGGAGAGAAAATTCATTCTATACATTTTATTAAACTCTAGCTATTGGAGAGATTGAACTTGGTTCATTCTTTAGTTGAAGGACGAAAACCCTTTTGACAATCAGTTTTGTGGATAAAAACCCACATAGCTGATCAAGTGAATTAATCCAAGATTCACCATTGTGCTTCATTGATTGGAAGGATTAAAGGAGATTTTTTTAATTTGAGTTTTGTGTGAAAATATTGAAGATTATTTATATTTTTGAAGGCTACTGTAGTACTTGCTACAATACTGCTACGGTACCAACTAAATTACTTGTTGCTGTTTAAAGGAGGAATCAACATCTTTCTAGATGTATAATCACCCTTAGAATGCACTACTTGTGATTTTGGTGATTTTTTAATGTGAATATTAGCAGTTGACATAGTGTTGTAATGAAAAATGCATAAAATATTAGCTCTATTGCATGGTTTTTTTAATGTATAACATCACTTGCTGCCACTATTGTATCTTGATATTAAATACCAACAAGGGTTGTGTTGGCCAATTGTTTGTGAAATTGTCAATGAAATGATTGTTGCATGACAGTTATTTGTCAAAATGTCCATGAATTGTTTAATGCTTGTAAATGTTTGTGAATATGCACATGATAATAAAAGATAGTTGCAGCTGTTCCTAAGCAAAAAATTTAGAAATATTGATTGGTTAAATGTTCTGCCAGTTGTTTGATAAATTTTCTGGGAGTAGGAATTCAAAAGATATGTGAATTTGTTGAAATATTTTGGTAGGGACTTTACATATTACCCCTCAAATTGACAGATTCAGTATATTAAATACATGATCTATGAACATCTTTTGACTTGGATTAAAAACTCAAAATGATTAAATATAGACTCAAGGTTTGAAATAAGGAAATATTTTTGAGTATCACATTTTGAGTAAAGAGAAGCTGGCTTTATTGCTGAGGAAGACACAATCATGAACACCTTGAGAGAAATCTACAAGGATGAAATTTTTTGAATACAAAAATCTAGAGTCAAGGGGGATTGGAATAAAGGCATGAATACAACATTCTTTGACTAAATTAATGTAGTTCACAAACAATTGAACACAATCAAGATGTTTGAAATTTATTTTGATTCCATCCTTGAGCATTGGGAAACTATTTAGGAAATACTCCACTACTTTGAGAATCTTTTGATGAAAAATGACCTAGAATGAGTGGTGGCCCAAGATTGATCTTGTACGTGATGCCCAATTTAATTAGGACACTGTTGTGACCTAATTCACACATCGCCCTATTGTAAATGGGGACCCTAGTAGTTTTCCTTTTAGGGTTTTGTTGTTGCGCGTCTCAGTTTTTTCTGGTCTCCGTTTGGGGTTTTAGAGTTTGAGTTTTGAATGGTCACCCAAGTCAAGTGAAGGTTTTGAGCCTGAATCATTGTGCAAACATCACCACAGTACTTAGAGGGCCCGAGAGATGAAGATCGACTGTCGTTTCAGTCAAATCTGACATCTCCTACTTTTTTGGGGTCTCCACCCTAGACCTCCTATTTTTTAGGGACCTCATTTCTGGCACTTTTGGCCCAAGTTAGACTTCCTATTTTTTAGGGGCTATTTTCAGAAAGTTGCTATTTTGGGAAAAGTTTCTATTTTTGTCGAGGTTCCTATATTTAGAAAGTGCCCGAATTTTGAAAATCCACTCAAAAGTTCCAAAAAATCAATAGAAATCACAGAAAATCAGTTTGAAAATTTATGAATTCCATGGTGAAAATCAGAAAATTGATGAAAATCTGGAAAAATTAGTTAAAAATCACAGAAAAATGTTGAAAATTCTGAAAAAATCTGAAGAAAAGACTGAAAATCATGGTGAATTTGCCTAAGTATGGGGGGTAAGAACTCATGGAGGCATGGAAAGAAGACTGAAATTCTAACCAGCAGGGAAAATGGAGAAGAAACAATGGCACAAGTCAAAGACAAGTCCACCTTGGAAGAAAGTTTGAATGGCATGACAATGTACTAAGTCCGCCTTGAAATGGCATGGATGAAGGTAAACTCCACCCAGCAATGGCTCAAATATGAGACAAGTCCGCCCAGCATATAAGGAGATGGCATGGACTAAGGCAAAGTCCGCCCTCAGCATATATGGCACAAGGTTCAACCAAGTCCGCCCTCAGCAATTTGAAATGGCTTGAAGTAAAGCAAAGTCCGCCCCATGTAAAGTGGCAAGGAATAAGGCAAAGTCCGCCTAGAGCAATATGACATGGCACAAACATAACTAAAGTCCACCCTTAGCAATATCAAATTTGCCTTGGACATGAGCAAAGTATGACTCAAGTAGGTGGCCTAAACAATTGGCAAGTCCGCCATATGGAGAAGAGTAATGGCTTGAACATAGGCTAAGTGAAAATGGATGGCTTGAGACAATGGAAAGTCTGCCCTATGCCTTGGATAAAAAATGGAAAGAATAGCTAGCAAGTCCGCCATACCAAGAGGAAATAAAAAATCAAAATTTTGCCTAAGTGTGGACATTGGAATATTAAATATGCTTGGCACCTTGAGAAATTCGTAACACTTAGAGAAAATAAGAAATTTTTTCCTAAGTCTAGCATTAATATACTTAAAAAAAAAATTCGCCTGAGACTTCGGAAGATGGAGAAATTATGGCAAAATAAAATTGGAAGAGAAAATTTTCCTAAGGCAAAGTCAAGAAAATTTAAATGAAAATCAAATTTGCCTTAGATAAAATAAAATGCCATAAAATGAAGGGGTTGAAAACGACACATAAAATAATTATTTTAATTATTTTAATTTTTTAATTTTTCAACACCCCAAAGTGATAAGTTTGAAATTTTCTCAAAACTGGAAAAAGACAAAAAGAACTTCACTGAATTGGTGCCTAACGTGGAAACTTTCCCGGAGACTGTTGTTGAAGATAAAATTTGCCATTCAGAAGCTAAGTGCAAGCCAAGTTCAGACTTGATTTAATGGAAACAATTGAAATTTGCTAAATGGGTCGATTTTCTCATCTTTATAATTGGATTTGCTTTTCATTTTGCAATCATTCAATTTTCAAAAGATAAGTTGTGAGAAGAAATTTTTGGCTAAGGCAAGAGAGTTGAGAAAGTTTGAAGCAAAGTGAAGGAAGTAAATTCATACCAGCCAGCATTGTGATCTTGACCATTTCAGTTTGTCCAGAGAGCCAGGCAGATTTATTTTCTCCACTTCATTCTGGCATGAAAACTTCGTTAAGTCTTTCATTTCTAGCATAATCCTTCACGAAGTTTGGTTTATCAATTAGCTAGAATGTTTTTTGAGTAATTTAAATTTTAAATTTTAATATTCTCTTTGTATCTTCTTGCAGATTTATTTTCAAGAGAATAAAAATGAAGTTCGCCAGTAAGGGTTTGCAGCTGCAATCCAAGATCAAATCCAAATGGGAGAACATTGTGGACACCAACCTTGGCCATGTTGACTTCGACGATTTCAAGAAAAGAATGTAAGGAAGTGATGGATGTTTGCCTACACCAATTGCAAGAAGGATGATGCGCAATGGTATTGTTCATGCAGCTGGATTTCCACCAGCAAAAGAATGCCCAGAGCTCATGGTGGAGTGTGCATTGCATTATAATGCACAAGAAAGACAGATAGAAGCACCTAATGGAAGAGTACTTGCATACTTGATTGAGCCAGCCATACAAGAAACTTTTGGAATTCCAGCTTACAACCGGACATCTTATCGAACCAAAGATGATGCACGTAAGCTTTACCAAGATCAGCAAGACCTTTGTGCATCAAATATAAACAAGACCTGGTTGCTGAAGCCTAGACCTACTGCCAAAAAGATGCTGAAAAAGTTGACCAGAACTGATTTTAAAGAAGAACATGGAGATATTGTCTTACTGCTGAATAGAATGGTAGGCAATCCTCAAGGTGCGCCTTTTGAAACCTGGATGTATTATTTCATTGACGAAATAATTTCCGGGATGAAGATGTTTAACTAGTCTAGAATGATCAGTGACAGTCTCCATGAGTAGTTGGTCAACTTGGAGAAAACCAAGACCTTTCATATGAGCTCTTACATCATATATTTGCTTGCAAGGACTTACAAGTATGCTGGCTTGATTTGCAAAGGTGTAGTCGGCAACGGCGAAGGACAGTTCAAGTCCTACGATTGCTATCCGCAGTTGTAGCTGAAAGAGAAGTCACATTTTAGGCGAGCACATGACGCCTTTCTTATGTATATCACTCGACTTCTCCAAGGCGGGACACATCAGAGGCTCACCCGCGAGGCCAAAAGTCTGATTAGCAGATATGGATCCTGGTTCATCTAGTTTCCCAAATTTACCTACATCAGGATTCAAGGATTCTCAGGACGCCCATATAGATTGCCCATTTATCTGACCAACAAAATGGTTTTGTTGGAAGTTCTAAGGCAGTTGGAGACATATCGGAATATCCAAAGGCCAAAACAGAAAGCAGCTGTCACTTTTCCGTTCTTCATTGACAATATGGAAGAATCATGTCCATCGGCGCAAGCAGCAAAGAGTGCTCGACTAGAGATGCAAAAATACTCGTTCATATCCTACAAGCCCAGGAGTGACTTTGATCCACTCCATCACATTGGAACTGTGGACGGAGAAAAATATAAGCACATGATAGACTTAGAGGATTTTTGGGCCAATGCAATTGATGAATATGATGTGAGGAAAAGATTGTGGTCAAGATTGCCGCTAAATATGATAAGGGCGACATAACTCTTTCGAGTACCTGACCAGCTGGATGATGATGGAGTATACGTACAGCCGGGCTTCGATGAAAGGGAGCCACTTCCTCCTATCAGATGGTCTGAGCCTGAGCTGGGTGACTTGGCAACATTCATGCGGCCTGTATTCAAATATTCACAATGGTGGATAGACCAACAAGTACAAGTTCTACGGCGGAGAAATGTGCAATTCACATATGAATTGATGGGTGATACGGAGTCTTGTTCATCAAATGCTGGTGCATCTTGCGGAGATGGACCAACGGATGCCGCCAACATGAGAAAGAGAAAAGAGATTGATGACTCTGCAAAGCAGAATAAGAATAAAACAGTAGATGAAGGACCCTCTCAAAAGAAGCACAAATCCAGGCCCCTTCATTTGGCTACATCCAGAAATATAGCTGAAATATTAGCCATGGAAGAAGAGTCTTGGGAGCAAGTTAGAATTCCTTCACCTATTAAAGATATGGAACCAATGCAAGTGGAAGATGATGATCAACCTTCTCCTACAGGCACGAAGATTCTGGAATCAGACAATGACATGGACATCATGGATGAGAAATTTGAAGAGGGAATGATTTCCGCCCTCAAGGGAATCCACGAAGACCTATTTGTGCAAGAGATTCAGGATATGCCAAAAATTCAGGAAGTGCAAGAAGTGCAGGATATGCAGGACGTCCAAGATCAACAAGAAGATGGAATTGAACAGTCAACCATCCCGGATTGGCTAAAAGAAAGACTAAAGAGAAAGGCGCTAGTAGAGGTACCTGAAGAGGACGATACCGTAGACTTCTTGGCTAGGCTAGAGCAGATTGCCACAAGAAAGCAAGCCAAGAAATTTTCTGCCATACAAAGAGATGAGGCTGGTAATTGCATAGTGCAGATTGCAGTGCCTACAGTTGATAAATTCCAAGATGAGATTGCCCCGAACAAATATGCCATCACAACTATTGATATGGGTCCAACAATGAAAGGACAAGAAGTTGAGGACCTAGACAATTCCGTCACCACCATCAAATCTAGGCTTGAGAAAGAAGTGCAAAGAAGAAGTAGAAAAGAGAGATTGAGTGTCTGAAAGAATATATCCAACACTTAATCAGGCCAGTCAATCAAGATGACCAATCAACACCTCCACTTCCAAACTCTTCACAGGAACCTATCAAAAATTTTGAAGAGGAGTTGACTACAGCAAGAGAAGCTAAAGAATGGATGGATGGAAAGAAAGAAGAGGCGATGGTATTCGTGGAGAAGCTGGCATATGTGTATGAGCAAACTTCCTTTTTGTTATCATGAATTGCAGACTTAGCAGAAGCATGGGATGGCCTCCAAGATATTTAGAGTAAAATTATCCCATGTCTTCGAGAGCTAAAGGGCGTTCCAAAGCAGAAGCTGATTGATGACAAGATTATTGAAGTTGGAGTTGCATATGATTTCAGCGGCTGGTACTATGCACTGATTTCACAAGGAGAAGTCTTGGAAAGGGTGAAGCAAGATGGCACCAAAATTGAAGAGCAGGAAAAGGAGATTCGGAGTAAGATTTACCAAATGGCTGCAGATATACTTGACAAAGATATTGTCCAAAAGAAACACTTACAGCTAGAAAATTTAAAAGAGCAAGTTCAAAGAATTTTCTCCACCATTTTTGGACCAATCATGAAGGAAAATTTTACCAAGGCATTCAGCTTCATGACCATCAGAGATACTTTCTTGTTGCATGAATCAAAGTGGACAATCACCTTTGTAGAATATGCAAAAAGTCTGGACTTGCTAGAATACAAAGTCAATGCGCTGCCGGACATTGCCATGGAAGAAGTTAGCCTGATCATGTCCAGGTTCACCGAACATAGTGCTTTGTGAGTGGATAAGGATGCAACTCCCAGTGCATGAAGTTCTCTTCAGTTAACTGATTGATGTTTAGGAAACCCTAATTAGGGTTTAGTTACTTTAAATCTCGGCTGTTAATCTCATTTTGATATTCGGGAACTCTATATAAACCCCTCCCCTCTCTCTCATTTTATCATTATTCATTAGGAGAAGAATCAATAGAGAATTAGAGATTAGAAGAGATTGTAGAGAATAAGAGAGAGAGTTCTATGAGATTGTTGCAAAAGACTATTTTGATAATAAAGTTCATAATGCATGAGGTGCTTTGACTCCTTTCATTGTCAAATGGTTGCATGATTGCATATTTCTCTTCCTCGTACAGTAAATTTGAGTTAGAATTTCATTTGAATGTATGTTAAGGGAATGATAGATTGATAGCAAAGATTAGTGAAACTTAGCTCATACTTTCTTTGAGTGGATGCTTTTCATTCAATGCGTAAAGCTAGACTGAGCTTTATTGTGGATGCTTCAACATTTACTTCGAATAATGTTGTTCTTTTGATGGTATTGTTCGTGGTAAAGAAATTTTAAGCACAAATCCCAGAAGATTGCACTTGCTTTGTGTAGTTGTCGTTTAGCATGGCGAAACAAAGTATGGTTTATTTAGTTTCACTCAATCCTCGCTGTCTCTTGATTTCGTAGGAATAGCATAAGATTTCTGAACCCTTACTCTTTTCTCACTTTTTTTATCTAAGGTCAGAGAATTCCAAAATGATACTGTATCTATGTCTTTGCTTTTCTGAGTAACCTACTAGAAGTAAATTCTTATTGTGCCCCCAACAAATCACATCAACCACAGAGCCTATCCACACCTAACCGAAACATTGGAATTGCCGTATGATCTTTCTTGCAGTCTTAGCATACTAGGTAGTTTTTCAAGAGGGGATAGAGCGTCTTTGACACTTTATTCTAGGATGTTTGTTGTGTCATAAAACACGCATCAACAGACACAAATAACCCAATCATGGCTCTAATCTCACAAGACAAGGTGTAAGGCACCCTATTTGACATGGAGGGGAATGAAGCTCTAGTTCAGATGCATCCCTTGCCCTTTTTCCAAAATTTTAAGGAGTTTACTAGTTCTTACTTTTGATTTAATAGATTGTTGAGGAGCACAAGAACTCGAAAGATCTTTAAGGCCTTGAATCCTGTGCTAGTTGTTCTTATTCCAAATAGAAAACTTTCAATTTATTTCGATGGGAATTACCTTTCTTTCCTTTGAAATATAGTTTACAAGATAATTGCAAAAATCCTAGATAGTTTGTTGAAACCAATTCTATGGCACATGATTTCTCAAGAGTTTGGGATATTGCAAAGGGCTTATAGATTCTAGATGGTGTTACCATTGTTCACAAACTTTTGTTATGACAAGCAAATGAAAAGGAATGTTGTTGAAGCTAGACATTGATGTGGTCTATGATGAAGTTT